>CAMZMU010000106.1:9105899-9514256 GCA_947311845.1 Poa pratensis
AAAATCGTGCCTTTTCCTTCTCCCTGCCAATCCAATCAGGCTGCGTTTTCCTCTCGCGATCCCGACGGCGGCTGGAGGGGAGCGGGCGGCGTGGTGAAGGAAATCGGTGGTGGGCATGATGATGCGCCCATGGTTGGTCGTGCTGGTGCAGGGCGACGGCGGCTGGTCGCCTGGCGCGGAGAGGAGGCCGGGGGCCGTGGTGGTGCAGACGGCGAGGAGTCGCCGATGCCGGCGCTCCCGGAGGGTCGATTTGCCATTGGTGTCTCCCCTTCCAAGACGGCTCCTCCCGTGTAGTTCCACGCCGTCTTCTCCAATCTCCATGGAATTTTTGAGAAACGTCATGACGTACCATTACAAGGGTTTGTGCTTCTACATCTCTTCTATCCAATAGATTTGCTTAATTGAGGCACATGAATGGGAACGATTAGGAGGTGAAGGCAAATGTCCTGGAGCTGCCCATATGGGATCTGGTCAAGTCGGCCACCGACTGTGCACTGGATTGAGATAATTCCTCTTCACAAAGGTAATAAAGCAATTCCTCTTCACAAATCCAGTCCCCGTACAGTTTCCTGCTCTAATGAATGTGGTTGGGTATCTGTCATTAATTTCACGATGTTAGCTCTATGCCCAATTGCCCATAAGGATGGATCTAAGCGTCTCACAAGATGTTTGAGAAAATGCCCCTAAGATATTATCAAAATAGGCCTCCTACACCACGATAAGATCAATTCGGAGACAAGTATTCTGTATGGTGAAGATGAATTGTTTTGAATAATGTTCATGAACAATGAAATGATAAATTGGCCGAGTCAATCTTTCTAGCACTTCTCTCAAGAGAGGAAGGGAAAGACAATTGCTCAATGATGATTCAAACTGGAACGCGTCATTCTAGCAAAATTTTAGCACTGAATAAGATAAACACAATATCGTACTAATTGTGGGCATGCTTTTTCTTACCAACTCAACGTCCTGCAGATTCATGCTCCTTGTAGTATATAAGTGATTTGTTATACCTCCATTAGATTCATCATTGCAGGATCATATTCTATTATAGAGACTAGATTTTTCTTTGATTTAGCTGTTATGTAATATGAAGTATTGATCATGCAACCACTACCTAATGAAGATCGGTTGTACCTATCTTGGATCTGTCATGATTTTGGTTCAGTTAAGTTTAAGTAGTAACATAAGACATTGAGTTCCTCGTAGAAGCTTGGGCTCTGACTCATCTTGGCGAAATCCAAGAAATAATTTGGGGAACTTTTACTTTTGCAGCCATTAATCTCGCGCTGTAGCCAGCTTGGTTATTAGCTAAATCATCTTGGTTTGTGATTTCTTTGGCATCTTATTTGATGCTTAAAGTGTACATTCCTGCATTCCCCCAAGCAAGAGAACATGAGATGTATTCACTGGAAGACATGAGAACAACATGCTCAACGCTGAGACAATTCCGGGTGCGGGGCGCACATCTGTGTCACAATGATCTTCTGTAAATGCCACCTCATCCACTCCATATAGGTAAACTGTGAGCTATCAAATATCTCTTTTGACAGAAGTTTAATTCCAGCACGTAATTTTTCGAATCAAGATGGTGTATATGTGACTTCATTTAGCATCGCGGACAGGTGGTGCACTTCTGATATGGCTATATATATGAATAAGCTATAGTGTAGATTTATGAGTTTCCAATATTTTTCTAGCTGTGGTTTCGAACCTGTTATGCCTTTTGTTTAACAGTGCTATACACATCTAACAGCTTAAAGAATATATTAGATTCAACAATTGTATTAGTAGAAGAATTTTCTCATGTACAGAAATATTTCTACAATGATAAAAGTAGTATCCAGATCGACCTTTCAAATGTTGCTTTGCATAATATTAGATATATGAAATTTGCGACCTAAAAATATTACGGGAAACTTGCAGGCCGAAAGACAAACTGGTTGCTGGCGACTAAGAAGCCGAGCCAAGTTTTAATATGAGATCTACTACTGACCGAGCTTAATGAGCCAAGTTAATGAGTTACTCGTTTACCTTCTCAAGCTCGGCCAAATTCAGTGTCCTCAAATCTGGTCTATCTAGCCATGTAGTTATGTATTTTTGGTTGTCGTTGCACATTGGATATTGTGTCTGCGTGTGGGTGTTTGGTTCGCTCACGGAATCTGTTTGCTTTGTTTATTTCTGTTGCAGATTCTTGTAGGCATATCTGTGGATTTTATGCTTATCCAAATGTATTCTTAGAGGATATTGGGCAGTGACTACTTTCACCAAGATATCCTGCATGATATTACTTCCAAATTACAATATGGAATTCGTGTTCTGTGAGGATGAGAATTGTGAAAAGTCTGGCTGGTGTACTATTTGTGTTTCAACTGAAAATACCAGTCACTAATTAATGCCTCAGAATATTCACTATCATGTGCCCTAGCTCTGGAGAAGAATTGGTTTTCAATACGTAACAAACATCCTCTTGAGTTTACATTGGATTTTTTCTAAATAAATAGACATGCTCCATGCATTATTGTTTCCTAGCTTCATCACTGACTGTTCTGACTCACTCGAAGAAGAGAAGACAAAGAAACGCTCGGGACAAGCATACATTTCCCTCTTCTGATTACTGTAGCATGGAGGGTTTGTTGGCCCATTTGAAGAGTAGCCATTGTGCTAATTAATTGGGAAGACCCACAAATTTAATGTATGCATACACTGATCTAACTATCTGCAAATTTCACGGATTGTTTTTGGAATTTTTGGCTACACAAAAATAACAAATTTGTGGTAGATCAAGGATTGCCTTTATCCTCACTTGTCTTTTTTTTTTGTAGATCACGTATATGAATAAATTTATGTGAAACTTTGTGTCACACATTCTAGAGGTGTTTATAAAATTCACATACCCTGCACAAAGATTATGTGTGACGAGAAAATTGAAAAAACATGAGGGATCCGTAGCAACGCACGGCCATTCATCTAGTAACAAATGATTGCACAGAATTGCGCCCGATCACTGTTTGAAACCTTGAGTATCTTTCCCGTTTTCTCGGCCAGCTAAACTCTGCCCCTCTGGTCTGATGGATGGAATCATTCACGTACGGTGAGATCTGTTGCAGCTGGCTATAGGCCCATAGTTACTCCAGTCGTCCATGGCTGTCCCTCAACAAATTGAGCACCACTACTCCTTGCTCCTTGGTACGTACTGCTATACTTGCATTGCATGGTCAGCCATGTAACATGCGTGGCTCTCACATTTCCAGCTTTGGCGAGAGGACAGACAGAAGATGAGCGACGGAGCGGGCAAGCATGCAGTGAGCAGTCAATGCTGTATCTGCCGCGCTCCAACGGCCGGGCAACATCGTCTCTAGGGCTAGCGCGTATGCGTACGGTATGTGGAAATCGCAGCATCGACATCGCCGATCCCTTCGCTCCCACGCCAGGGACCAACATAGGCATGGCCATCTAGGCGTAATGGTCTTGTCTCATCGACCAAGTGCCCTTTCTAAGTGAGCACTAGTTAAGCTAATCAGCGATCATGTTCGTGCAAAACTATATAAGTACGCTAGATCAAATAGATATATGCTGGGCCTACCAAATTAAGGATAATTCCGAGCACACAATGAGAAATGTAAATAAATGCAAGAAAGAAGAAGAAATAAGCAGTATATCTGCGGAGGTTTGAAGTGATCCATGATGCACAGTTGAATTGAGGGAGCAGTACTACTATACAGAAACCTGCCGCCATTTACTGCGGGCAGCGTGGGCGAGCGAGTACAGCAGGAGGCATGACAAGGATCGACCAGGATGCGTCCCCGGGCCCGTCAGTCGCCGGTGGCCATAGCCCATGCGCTTGACTGCTGGTCTTTCAAAATCCCGTGAAAAACTGAAAAACCAAGATAACACAGGGAGCGGCCAAGCTCACTTGATGGATCGAGGATGCGAGCTGGGGTAGGGTAGTTGGCCGGCGAGAAAATTGAAGGTGGCACCGTGCGCTGGCCGGCTGGCTGTTCATCAGCAGCTCTGCTACTACCAGTTACTGCCTAGCAACCGCTCGCCCCTCTCATTTCCTCCTCCCCCACCTTTCCTTTCCCGATCGAGCATTCGAGCGGGGGGCGCACCAATGCACCTCTCAACTTGGTATCAATGGCAGTCGCGAGTTAAATCCCGTTTACGGATAGCCGGTAGCGCGTGACTCGGTGATCCTATGACATCAAGTCGTCGTTTTGATGATCTGGAATAATGAGATTCATCAGTACGAAATCCCACAAGATCCTCAATTGTACTGTGCGATCAGAACCAGGAGGTTTTTCTGTTTGAAAAAACAACTTTTTTTTCCTTTCCTTTTTACGGTTGAGGTGTGAGACCGAGATCAAAGTATTACTAGCACTAGCAAAGTGTCCGTGCGTTGCTACGGGAAATCGTTGGGTTACATAAGATATCGACGAATTAGGCGCTGGCAGTAATAAAGAGAAACCCAACAAAATGCACCAGAAGGAATCTATCTATGCTCTGCACGAAGAACAGTTTGTGCCCATTTTTCTAAGGAAATTTGGGGAACCAAACCAATATGCACGACTCAGCACAATTTTTTTAAGCTTCAAACGTCATAGGTTTTGGTTGAAGGTGCGTGTGATAATGAGGAAACTAAAGTTTGCAACTAGTTGCGCCCGCACCCTATTCCGCATGTCGCACTTTTAAGTTTTCAAAAATGTGAAATAAATCGTGGACATTGCTTATGTGTTTATCGTGCATCCACAATTTTATCCAAAAATTTGACAATATGTGGCCTGCACAAAAAAGAGAAATGAGGAATGAATAGTACACGATACTATTCACTTGTGTCTTCTTTTTTTTGCACAGAACACATATGGTCATATTTTGGAATGCAAATTTGTGAATGCCCAAGAAATAACATAACCAATGTCCATGATTTATTTCGTATTTTTAGAAAACTCAAAAATAGGACATCCAATAATAGGGTGCGGGTGCAACTAGTTGCAGAATATTCGCTCCGATGATAATGTTAGTGCCCTCTCCCTCAGGGCATATCGCCCCATGCCCATAATGTCACGTCACCAACTGCCATCTTTCAAAAAAAAAACCTGCAATGTAGTATATTTATGACTGACCGGGTGATATGAATGAACAGTACGAGCAGTAGTACCAACTTCTGTTTTTATTCCTAAAATGCATAAAGTCAAAATTAGCACAATCAATACAGTAACATTAATTAGTTATATGCAGCAAACCTCTTGCAGTTCACTTCAACACAGCCTTCTGTAAGGCGGCTGATCACTTATCATTTTGTTCATAAAGGAGATTGGACATTAACTTTAACGATAGCATTGGTCACTATTTCCAAATTGAAAAAAAAAGGTTTAAGACAAGGAGACTCTCTTCCCCTACTTTGTTCGGTATTATTGCGGATATATTGGCGATCTTAATTGTCGGAGCCAAAAAGGATGGATAAGTGGATGGCCTAATCCCTCATCTCGTTGAGGACAGGTTTCGATCCTCCAGTATGACGATGACACAATTATTTTCATGGATCATAACCTTGACACAATTTCTTTTGGAAAAGTGATGTCCACAAAGGAAATATGGATTAAGTAAGTGGAATATCATTTGTAGAACCGAATGATAAAGATGGTTTAGGAGTGGAGGTTTTAGGCATAAAAAATAAATGTTGAATCAACAAGTGGTTGTTTAAACTTCAAAACGAGGAAGGAAGGTAGCAACAGCTATTCCAAAATAAACACGTTATAATTCTAAAACCTTATCACAGGTACAAGCAAAACCAACGGACTCCACCATCTGGAAAGGATTAATGAGAGTCATGGACGATTTACACTCCTTTCAAATTGCAAATGGACAGAATGCTAGGTTCTCAGAGTAAACGTGGCTCCGAGATTCACCTCTTTCACATCATTACCCATCACTTCATAATATTTTCCAATGAAAAGAAATTTTGGTGGCCAGTGTTATATAGAAAGCCCCTCTTAATGTGGATTTTGAAGAGCTCTAACACGAACAAAATCTCGAGATGGCTTCACTTGGTTCAACGATTGATGGATATTGATTTGTCCGTTCACCCGAATGTGTTTAGATGGGGTTTCATCCGTTGTTTTTTTGGTTTAATCCATGTATCATGACTTAATAAATCCAATATTTGAAAAATAAATGTATCACGGAAAATTAATATATTCATGTGGTTTCTTCACTGAAATTTTTTTTTGAACTTTTCTACTGCAGGGGAGTCCCCCACAGCCTTTTCTCCACTTTTAATAAAAAGAAGTCAAAAGTACAAGATATTTACAACAACAACAAAAAGAAAAAAGAAAAAAATCAGGACAAGTTGTCAAGCCATGATGACAACAGGTCAACATCAGTGTTCTTTGCCCTATATTTGAGCAAAGTAACTTCATGTACAAAACAAGATTTCCATCCTCTAAAGGTAGGTTTGATGTTCTTGAAGATCCACCCATTTCTCTGCTTCCAGATTGCCCAGCAAGCTAGAATTACCACCTCAGTAAAACAAGGGCCAGGAAAACTGTTTTTAGCCGCAATGAGAACCTGTGAAGGTGTCCCACCAGGGTGCCATGCTATCTGGAGGTAGTTCCATACCCTTGCACTGAACATACAGTTAAAGAATAAGTGTCTCCAGTCTTCTAACTGATGAGAAACACACAAAACACAGTCAGAATTGTTGGAAACATGCCAATGTCTTCGGATTAGCATCTCTGTGTATTTATTCTGTCACGAAGTATCAACCAGGCAAAAAATTTGTGCTTCGACTGACATTTGCTCTTCCATAACCAGCAAGAAGGGGCATCTGTAGGAGCAGACTGAAAATGAAGTTTATACACCTTGCTTGGCTTGAAAACACCATTGCCTAGTGTACAGATCCATGCATCTTTACTGTCTGCATTCAAGCTAATGTCCTGTAGCAAAACCTGCAACTGTGCATATTCCCCATGTGCCTCAACAGATAGAGGGAGGTGAAACCACTGCAGCTTATTATCAATTCCCATGAAATCTGCAACAGATTGCAATTTATCAAGAGCAAAGGAAAACAGGTGAGGGAATCTGTCCTCCAGCTTTCCTTGCATCCAGTTATCTGACCAGAATAGAATTGAGATGCCATTTCCAGGCACACACCTTGTGATTGCTCTGTAAGCATCAGAGAGTGCAAAAACTCCTCTCCACCAGAATGAGCCAGAAGAGACAACAGCATGGGGAACAGTATTGTGGTAATAAGCATCCTTTACTAATTGTACCCATGGTGTACTATCATCATTATAGAATTTGTGGAGGTATTTGAGCAAAAGAGCTGTATTCTGGACTCTCAAATTTATAATACCCAGACCACCTTTGTTCTTGGGCCGACAAACCATGTCCCATGCAGCCAAAGAGTGGACCTTGTCCTTGTCTTTTTTCCTCCACAGACAATGTCTTCTACCTCTATCAATTACCTCAAGCAATCCCACTGGAAGCTGTAAACATAGCATATAAAAGGTGGGTAAAGAGGACAGGACAGAGTTCACTAAGACCAATCTATCACCATATGAAAGAAAACATGTGCTTGCTGTCATCCTTCTCTCGACTCTATCCGACAAAGGTGACATGTCTCTAATTGTCGGCCTAGTTGTCCCATTGGCAAGCCCAGATAAGTAAAGGGCATAGTTCCCAGTTTGCATTCAAAAAAGCTGCTAATTCAGTCATTTCCTCATGTGGCACATTGATTGGCATCATTGATGATTTATGAAAATTTATCCTCAGTCCAGTGAAAGCTGCATACAAATTTAGTATGTCTTTGAATACTTCCAAATCAGCTTTATTTGCAGGCAGTACAACAATGGTGTCATCGCATATTGAATAATGGGTATCTCTTCTCATTGGGATTGGAGCCTTCAGTAGGCCATCTCTAAAGGCTTTGTTTACCAGGCTTTGCAACAAATCAGCACCTTCCACAAAAAGAAGAGGTGATAAGGATCACCTTGTCTTACGCCTCTTTTGCACACAAAAGGTTTTCCAGGAACTCCATTCAAAAGAACAGAAGAAGAACAGATGATAAAATCTCCCTAATCCATGTGATAAATAATTCTGGGAATCCTTTAGCTTGCAGAACTTGAATAATAGCTTCATGATCAAGAGTGTCAAAAGCCTTTTCAAAATCGATTTTCAGAATTACCACTTTCCTCTTGGATTGCTTGCACTGGAATATGAACTCGAAAGCCCATGCCAAACAATCTGAATTGTCCTTCCTTTTATAAAACCATACTGATTCTCATGGATAGTACTAGTGATGACAAGCTGCAATCTGTTGGCCAGTAATTTTGTGACAAATTTCAGACAAGTATTAGTCAGAGAGATGGGTCTGAAATCACTCACTGTCTCAGGGCTTTGTGTTTTGGGAACTAAGGTAATGAAAGAGCCATTGATGCTCTGAAATGAGAGGCTACCAGAATAGAACTCGTTACATAATTTTGTGAAGTCCTCTTTCACAATATGCCAGCATTTTTTTAGAAACATTCCATTAAATCCATCAGGGCCAGGAGCTTTGTCAGTTTTCATGTGTTTGACTATGCCTTCTATTTCGTCTGCTGAAAAGGCTCTACCAAGCTGTGCAGGTTATCAACAGTAGGCAATAAATCGGACAGATCAAAGGGTCTAACAGTAGGAATAGAAACACCCATTTGCTTTTGAAGCTATGAGAAAAGCTGCAGCTTTCTGTTGATGATCAATCATTACAACTCCATCATCATTTTTTATCTCTGCAATTGTGTTGTGTCTATATCTTTCTGTTGCTTTGGCATGAAAGAATTTTGTATTTTCTCCTCCCAATTGTACCCATCTCACTGTACACCTCTTTTTCCAGTATTCTGACTGTATAAACAAAAACCTCTTGAGGTGAGCTTTCACAATATTCCTAAAATTGAATTCAGGTCTGCTGAGAGTCCTCTCATCCTCCAGCTGATCCAGCAGAAGAATTACCTTATTGCATTTCTGGATTAGAGTCTTAATCTGAGATAAAGATCTTCCCCATCTTTTTAGCTCATGTCTAGATTTTTCAGCTTTGCTGTGATGATCCCTGCAATATTTGCAGCACGAACAGGCCAGCTCCACACTTTTGCCACTAAATCTGTAAATCCAGGTTGTAGCACCCAATGGTTTTCGAATCTGAAAATTTGTGCTTTTGGAATGGAGGTGGAAATGCTAATAACACATGGGACATGATCTGATGTGGATTTAGCAAGAGGGTGAACCAGAGTATTTGGATACTTAAGTGTCCACTGACAGCTGGTAAAAAACCAATCCAATTGTTCAAGAGAGGCTGGTCTTGCATATTTGACCATGTGAAAGCTCTGCCTTTGAGAGGTAGTTCTATCAGACCCAAATGGCTTATGATCTCATTAAAGATAAAGATATCATTCATGTCTGCACCTGCTCTGTTTCTGTTTTCCACAGACCTAATAAAGTTGAAATCACCAACTAGCAACCAGTTTTCATGAAAGGGGATATCTAGATCATGTAGCCATTGTACAAAATCATCTCTTTCCTGCCCTCTGCAAGGGCCATAAACTGTGACTAGAGTCCATTTTTCCTGGTTATGTTTTGAGATGAAACTGACTCTAATGGCAGACCTGTGTATTTCCTCGAGTTTTCCTTCAAAAATAGAGCTATTCCACAGGACAATAATACCTCCAGAAGCACCAATGGATGGTGAGAAGACGAATCGATCAAATCTTTTAGGGCAGAAAGAGCGAATAAAGGAGTGATCAAAGCTTTCACATTTTGTTTCTTGTAGGCAAATTATAGCACACTGACTTTCATCAATTTTATTATAAACTAACAGCCTTTTGTCTTTGTCGTTTAGTCCCCTGACATTCCAGTCCAATACTTTCCAATCTAACATCCAGAAAACTGTACTATCCATGGGAAACTAGTGTTGGGAAAAAAATACCAGTACTGACCAGAGCAACCAGCCAGTAAGACAAACATTTGCAGAGCAGCATACAGCCTTGTGGTCACCTCAGAATACAACACATAAACATGGCCAGAATAAAGGATCTGATACTGACTTGCATAACATAAATCATCAGGATAACAAGTTGCTGTCCATATACCAAAAGGACCAGTGTAAGCAGTGGATAGGACCAAGTCTGACTGATACAAAAGCAGAACTGAGGGGTACATAAAAGAAAGAAGGCATGAATAGTGGGAAGGCATAAACTGAGTTAAACACAACTCAGAGTGGCTCATGAATGAGCACCAGGAACTTGTAGTTGTACTATTCATCGGAACCCTTTTTAGGCCCTTCCTCATCAGGACAAGCCTCAAGCCTGGCCTCTGTAAGCTCCTCATCTGGGATCTGCAATTCTCTGCCTACTTGCTGCAAGATATGTATGGGAGTATGTGGTGTTACTGGGGCATTGTCTTCATTAGCATTTTCCTGTGGAACCTGCTGCTTTTCCTCTATGTTTTCCTTTGCATTTAGCTTTCTGCTACATCTGGGCTTCTTCTTGGCTGGAGTATATGACAGAGCAGAGTGCCAAAAGCCCTTGGCTTTTGCACTCTGTCTAGTGCTCCTTCTGACACTCAAATCTGCTTCAGCTGTCACTGCCTTTTTACCTCTCTTCTTTCTGACGTGTGCTGGTGTAGCAGAAAAAACAGGTGGCATACAAGGCTGCACATCATCATCATGGGAAGTATCAAAAGACAGAGCCCTAGCAACAGACCTTCTTTTAACTGAGACCACCACTCTTGCTTCTTGCTGAATCTCATTGCAGGTTATCTTGAAATGCATAGGCAGGTTAAAAGCTATGTCCCAGTTTCTTTTGGCAAATATCATGTGAAGAGGAGTAGCAAAATCTATACCGCTTGGAACAGAAGCAGACATAATAGCAGGTAAAATAATTTTGGCACTCGTTTCCCAAATAAAATTAGGTGGTAAGACAGGTCCAAACACAGGCCTGGCTGTCAGTGCTAGCTGGTGCTCAGTCGGGATCACCAAATCCCTGAGAACAACTTGGTTGATGATCAGATTCGCTGCAGGTATATTGTGTGCTCCTCCCTGTACTGACCCCTCAGATTGAGCAATACCACTGGATCCAGATTCTTGCATAGGATCAGCTGGGTGTACCTCTTCCTCCTGCCCAACATTGTGTTCATTGTTGTGCTGCTGCTGCTGTGGGTGATGTTGGTTGTGATGCACATTCCATCCTAGCTCTGGATACTGAGGAGCCACAAACAAATTTTCATTCAGATGCAGATTACCAGGCATTGGGTGTGGGTTTCCATCAAGTGGCATCTGATCCTCATCTCCTGGTAGTACATCAGCAAGAGCAGAACTAAGGACGTAGCAGGGAGCTGTCCATGATTCCAACACAGCTCCTAGGTCGCTGAAGTGCTGAAAGACAACATCACGCGGCACTAGAGCAAGGGACTTGAAGGAAACATGTACCATGGTCCTATCAAGAGCAGCATCAATGTGGTGCCAGTAGTGGAATCTACCAAAGGTGGATACTGCATTGCGGATGTCACGATCGTTGCGGTAATCTAGAGGAATTCCCAAGAACATAATCCACCCATTGCGGTATCCATTATCAGATCTATGAAGCTCATGTCTATCATCATGATTAACGAAGTGAACAAACACATCATTGGCAATTTCATAGGGACCATGAGCAACCAGAGGAAAGCGAGAAGCAGGACTACGTAACTCAAGAAGCCCTACTCCAAATAGACATGGCTGCTGAATATCATCAACTGTCGTGCGTAACTGACCCTGAACAAAATTGCGGATTTGCTGACGCCAGAAGTGTTCTTGCTCTACAGGGGGTTCAGGCATCATGATCGCCACACAATACCTCTCATTGCGTCGAGGTGGCGGCGTCGCCACCGTGTAGAAGGTTCGAGGCAGACGAGTTTCTCCTCCGTCGATGATGTGGTAGCCTTCAGGGACCCAGCGAGTTGGGTCAAGCTCAAAGGTGGCCATCTCCTGGTTCTCGCTTGGTCCTGTTCGCAAAGGCGGCGAGTTTGGTGTTGGGGCTGGAGGCGCAGGCGGCGATTGGATTGAGTTAGTCGGTGTGGGCGGTGGGGTGCTCTGATTCTCGCATATTGGGGCTTTTGAAGCTGAGGAGTCCCCTTGCCCCAAATTGGGGTTGGCGCCGGTGGCGAGGTCGGACACGATTTGCTTTCTTTTCCTTGGCACCCAAATTTTTCCAGAAATTCCCGTGCAGTCCTTTTCCTTGTGTCCTAATCGGTAGCAGGATCGACAACGAACTCTGTTAGTGCAGCCCGTGATAGTATGGCCCATGCTCATGCATCTGCTGCACTCCCAAAATCGAAAAGCAATGTCATTGACAACTTCAGATAACCCATCAAGCCCATCAGGATGTGGAGCTGCATCCCAAGAATTAGAATTTTCATTTGCCGCCGAAGTTGCCACATGATCAGTATGCAATGTGTGATGCTGGATAGAGGCATCAGTAAAGTGTGTCAAGCTAGAAGTGAAAGAACCAAACTGAATTGGCTTACTGGATGCACTTGGATTCACTGATGCAGCAGAAGCAGGATTGTCAGGGATGTGTACTTGATCTTGTGATTTATATCCTGAACAAGCTTCATATTCCAGAACCGATCCAAAAGAAATATTTCTCTTAACTCTGTTAATTCGTTGGTGTTTCTGCAGGATGGATTTCTTTGGAACAGTCTGCAGGGCACGCATTGCTACTTCCTTTCTGTTCTTATTTGGGCTGACAACAGTCCATTCTTTTTCGCAGTCTGACTGCCAGATTCTGAATTCTCTTTGCCAGTTAGGGCCTCCATGCCCCCAGGTGTGAAAGAAACATTTGAAATCATGGCATGAGAAAGAACGGAGTCCTAAAACCATAAAGCCAACGTACCTTGAGGACACCGAGAACCTATAAACTCTGTCAGAAAGATGTTGCACATAGAGATCATCAGATCGTCCACCAATACAAGACTCCAGAGCCAGACCCACTGTATCCTCAGATAACCTAAAATTTGATCTCCCAAAAGAAACAACCAGAAGAAACTGATTTGCTTTGCCCAATGGATGAACTGTGGTACCAAATTCTGATCTGACATCAGTCTTGAATTTATTACCCGGGGAGAAATTCAGTCCAGCTTTCAGGCAGTCCATCATGGGAGATGGGATGGAGGTACGACGAACCAGACTATCGTAATGGACAGGGTAACAACCAGATCCATCCGATTCTATGGGTTGTATCAAGCAGAAACCCACATTTGCATAGTGATCAGGAAACCTCACCTCGGATCCCGGCGCGATCATGTCTCCATTCTCCAGGTATTTGCCAATAATCGTCTCTCCCTTGGCGTTCTTGAGCACGATCCAGTCCTTGAGGACGTTGTTCGGTCTCCAGAGATGCAGTTCACCATCATATGTCTTCAAACGGCCACGATCCAGATCCTTGGACGTGGAGTACGTAGCCTTCCATCGCCACAGCGCGGCGACCATCTTCAAGAAAATGCGTTGGCGTCGGGTAGAGGGTGGTGTATGGGGAGGGTGGATGGGAGGGGAGGGCTAGGTGGGTGGGTGCCGGCACCGGAGAGGCGCCGGCGGGTGGCGGCGGGTGGGTCTCCTAGATCGCCATCACGATCGCCTTACCAGCTTTTCCGGATCGCCATCAATGCGTTCTTCTTCACTGAAATTGATTCGAACTAAGTATATGTGGCTAAGAGAAATTGATAGGGAAGCAACAAGTGTTGTTTTTTGTGATAAGGATGAAACAACAACACTAGTTTGGTCCATTTGCAAAAATTATATGGCGAATAGCACATGACCTTGAATCTATTTCCTCCAACCAACCTAATGAAATTGTTCAGAAATTGGTTGAATGGAGTGGTGAAGAAAGATAGTGTTCAAATCCGAGTGCACGATTGTGCTTTACTTTGGGCTAGTGGAATGTCCACAATGAACTTGTTTTTAACAGATCAAAAGTTTCCTCCTTTTTCAGGTTATCCCTTTTCCCACTCATTGGATCTGTGTGTGGTATTTTCCCCGGTTGGCGGAGTACAACAAGCAACGGATTTTGGGTGCAGCCGTTTTGAAACAGTAGCATGGGATATATACAACCGGTGCGGCTGGCGGCTTGACAACATGTCATGTTGATGCAAAGGTGTTTCATATTAATTTCTTTCGACCTATGAGTTGTACTCTTCTGAAAACATAATAAGGCAAAAAGGTTCGTATGCATTGATCTCGATGTGGAGGCCATGGCTATACTTTTTTTTGGAAAAAAAACCTTACGTCCATGAGAAATGGAACCTCGACCTTTTCTTTGATATACTGAAATACTTCGAGTACTGACAGATTCTTCTCATTCGAGCGAAAACATGGTCCTAGCAACTAATAACTACTACCAAAAAATCCCTCTCATGACGATTGACTTCCCTAACTGTGTTAGTTTGACCGTAGATGGGGATACTTCCACTTACAAGGCAACCGGTCCGTCAGTTTTTTCTGACAAAGGCTGATTAATTAAATTCAAAAGTTCACATCAATGTGATACAAGCTACAAGAATTCACACTCATCCTCTGCATTGTTAGGATGCACACAACTACATAAAAAAATGGTAGGCACGACACAAGTGTATGAAATGCTCGTAAAAGCGTCTAAAGTGGTGGAAAACTGATATGTATAGGTACTATGTTGTGCGATAAAACTATCACTCGCCACGTTCTACACCGTGTGCAAACCTCCATAAACATGTCTTTCTTCTCCAAACGTTGTAAGTGACAACAAAAAGAGCAAATTGGTACACATTTGCATTGCGGCTCAAAATTAAAAGGGGAGAACCTTCATTGGTATTCACAGGTCTGTGGTTTGGTGTATTCGGCGTTGTTCTACGACTGGCTTCAGAAAAGTACAAGATTGTGTCATGGAAGAAGAAAGGCTTGAAAATCTCATAGATTTGCTCGTCTCTTTTAGTATTTTTTTGTAATCGATGTAATCGTGTACTCTTTGCTGGTTTAATATATATAGTAAAATTCAAAAAAATGACCTGCAAAAAAGAAGAATTTATACAAAATTATTTCTATTTAGCCATAGCGACCATATTACGAAAATCGACCCCCCAGTGAGAATCCTGTACTTGTGATCCAACACACGTAACTAGCCGTGGAAGATATTCACAATAGTATCTGGTGGGTACAAATTAGATGCCACTTGAAGTCTACCATGCATGTACTGAATATTGTTTTATTGACAAAAACTAAGGGGTTCATGAGTGGAAGTGTTAGCCGAACCTTAATATATTCCGTCTGATAGGCTGGTAATAAGGACATGTCAGTAGATGCGGAACTTCCATTGGCATGAAATTGGTCGGAAGTCACCAAAGGTGATGCCCAAACTCTTAAAGAAATGAGAATACACCATCCTAGAGTAAACAAACATTTGGTTTTCCCATCATAGTTTGATATACCTATGTAGACATATGAATTTCATTGTAATTTAAGATCTGATTGAAATAACTCTGATAAATAGGCAGAAATCAATTTAAATCATGAAAATGTCCAAGAAGTTTTTTTAATGTCATTTAATACAAAACAATAAATTAATCCACATCCTCCTTAAATATTTTGGAACATTTCGATAATTTGACATTGCATAAAAATGCCTTAGTTAGGTTATTTTATCAAATCTAATATGCATACCATTGCATAAAAATGAAAAATTATTTTACAAACTGTAAAAGTAACTAAAGGTAAAATTAAATTTATAAAAATAAATTTTTGGTTAGAGAGGATAAAAGTGATCTTGAAGATCTTCTTTCTAATAAACACCAAGTGAAGCAAATGAGTTACCAATTTGATATACTCGATGTTTTTTCTTGAGTATTACTATTACGTATATTGTCCTTATAATTTACAAATTTTTAGGGGTTTGTTTAGGTAGTACTAAAAATAAAAACTACTAACGAAATGATAAAATTTTCTAAAGTAAAAAAACATATAAATTGTACGCATGTAGGAAATAAATATAATTTCAAAATCTTATTTAACATACATGTAGTTCATATTTGAAATACTTCCGTTAAATAAACATAAATCCATTTGAATCATGAAAATACCAATATGATATTAAAATCATTATTTTACAAGATCAATAAATGTAGTCCAAGATTCTATAATATGTTTGGACATGCTCGATAATTTAAAGGTAACCTATTCACTACACGCCTTAATTAGTTAGTTAAATATAATATAAAATTTATGCCACCTCATAAAAATGACAAAAATATATTTAGAAAATATATCAAATAGAGGTTACATTAAATTCCAAAAATAAATACGACGTAAACTAGTCACTTTGAATTTTGATTGAAAGTACAGAAGTGATTAGGGAGATATTCTCTGCAGTGAACAACAATTGATGTAAACGACCTACCAATTTTCATTTTCTTAGAGATTTTCTCTAGATTCGTATTGTTATGTATTTTCTATTCCTTCTGATTTCTAGATTATTTTAGCTTATCTAGGTGTTACTCAAAATCGAATACCATCACATAAATGGGGAAGTATAGTTTTCATAATCTCTTATAATAGAACTATCTACACATATGATTTTTTTTGTAATTTTTTAATTTTATTTAACACACACGTAGTTCAAGTTTTATTTAATTAGGTTACATAGGAACATACTTATTTAAAGCATAAATAATATGTTCGAAATTTTAGCTTATTTAAAACTGATGACAGTCTTATTGATGAGTGTATTTTAAAGTCATCCGTTAGTGCAACCTTGATATTTTGAATACTCCGTATAGTTGCCTATAGTGACTAATTAATTACCAGATTTGCATTAATCTCTTTTTGGTATGTCTTCTAGTGGACAACGAAACCACATTGTGCTCATAGAATGGAGAATTTCTTTAGGAAACACATCTCCATCGGCTAACACATAAGAGTAACGCGCCTCAAAAAAACACATAAGAGTAACCCCTCATACGAGCGAACCTACTTTTACAAGGTGTAGAGATCCCACTTACCAAAAATAATAACGTTCTGAAGGCAACAACACAATCTGAAGGACAACGTAGGCAGAGAGCCATTCGCTGTTATGCACAATTCATTTCCGTTCCACCATGGGGAACTCCATCACCATCATCACCACCATAGTAACCATATACTTTTACTCCTACATTAGAATTCATTCTTGGCATGATTTTAAGATGGTTCAGTCATTCATCTCGAACCGAACACACTATTAGTCATATGTTCTCCATGATTCCAATGGATCATAGTCATCTCTATGGGATAGGGGCGGAGGCATACCCTCGAATCCCACATACGTTAGGGTGAGACGTTTCCATGGTTCGATTGAGATATATTATATTTTGTGATGTGGTTTGCTCTTTTGTCCCCGTAGCCCTATGAATCTACTGGTACCCGATGCACAAAAGGTTGAGGAACGACAAGAGACACGAGACAAGGAATAGCGTGGAGGAAAAAAATCCAGAACCTAGTGAGATTACATGAGAAAGTTCTAACCAAAATGGTAGAGTCAAAAAATGTTAAGCTTCATGGAGTGTATACCTCAATAATTGAGGGATCATGAACGGGAATCGTGGGCCTCGGGTTAAACCCCGCCGTGGCGGCATTCCGTTGAGGCGGCTAATACCACACACATATCTACCAACTAACTTTTTTAATTGTCATCTTATCAATTTACATGTTTATCTTATGATCTATCATGTTTGTGCTAGGTTGCAAGTGAAACTCTTTCCTAGGCCTATTTTCAAGTAACATCAATCTTGTTAAACACCTTTTGCTATTTCATTCAAAACTACAATACAATTATAAGATACTTCATGTGTGATGACATTACCCACAACGTGACACATTTGAAAGGATCAAAGAGGTCGACTAGAGGAGGGTGAATAAGTGACTACAAAATATAACCTTTTCTTATCAATTTAGGGATAACCAAGATGTAGATTCTCTAAATAATGCAACCAGGCGAGCAATCTATATGACGATATGGATACAATCTAGCATACAAGATAAACAAACATACAAACCTAGATACAAGTAAGTAAAAGAGTTGGCAATTACTACACAATGGATGAGATGATTTATCCCAAAGTTCACTTTTTAAGGGAAGCCAATCTTCGTTGGAGAGGTTGGAGGCACAATGCTCCCCATAGCGGTCAAGGCTCACCTTATTCTCCTCGAACCTCCACACAATGTGGAGTGATTCGATCCACTATGTGGTTCCCCTGAAGACAGCAACCAAACCTTTAAAAACAAGGTTGGGGAAATCTCCACAAGTTATTGGAACCTCCAAGATTATCCTGGACCTCCTCACCATCAAGACCGAGCTTCAAGACACTTATTCCATTAGTGTTCTGAAAAACCCAAGAGTAGCAAGATCTCCCAAGGTACTCGTAGGTTGGAATCAGTTTTCTCTAGCGACCCCGTAGAACTTGATCTCCTCGATCAAGCACCGCACAAAGAATTAACAAGATTGGAGTTTTTAAGTTTAGAACAATGGAGTAGAGACGAATGAAGTCGTCACCTTCTCTGGAGAAGAAAGAGCTACTTTTATGGCCCCCAAAATTAAACCGTTATGCTGCTGAAAAGACTAACCGAGATTACGCGGGGCATGGCCGGATTTTCGGGCCACATTCGGGCTTTGGTCCGGGGAATCCGAGAGTTGCATCTTCACAAAGCTGAGGGCACCACCTTGTCCGGACCAAAATAGTGGAAGTTGGATCAACATTATCCGGGGAGCAAACCGTATCTTCTAGGATAAAATACAAATATTGTCCAGAGGCACTAGAGGGATGCGCCCTTGAGCGTCTCAGGGTTTTACTCTCCGGATCAGCGGTCGGATTAACCGGTGTTCGGATTATCCGTGCTACCAATTTTAGCAAACAAATTAGTGCACTTTAATGGATTTGTGTACGTACTTGATTACATCCTTATCTTTTCGATGCAGACTCCCTTGATAGTATGGACCTAGTACGACTCGAGAAAATGAGAAACGTCATACACCGTTTTTTCTCTCTTTTCGCTTTCAGGGCATCGAACCGTCTTGGGCCATCTTCGATTAAGCCTATATTTCTCAAGCACATGGTTAGTCCACAATGATGTTGTCATTAACACCAAAACCAATTAGGGAGGGAAATGCCCTTTCAACCTTTCGCCTCTCGTGGATTCAATAACCTCTGGGAAAAGGGGTCCTATCTGATTATGTATGCTGACCAGGAAAACAAAGCACTCACCTTTGTGACGGAGGACAACATAGTGGTAACAGAGGTAGCACTGGAGGCGACCCGTTGATGGATGGTGCAAGCAGAGACACCGAGTAGCGCGAGCATACGACTGATTGCTGTAAGCAAAGGCGGTGGGCTCAGTACTAAGCCTGTCCCGGTGTAATGCCAGTTGATGGGGGCTTCGCCTCTGACCCCTTTACAATGATAGAGAAAATAGCCATAGTGTATAATGTCAACTTTTCCATAAGCTAGGACCAACTCGCGTGTGTTGAAAATACATACCTTGAAAGAGAGAAGAGATAGAGAAAATATTATTTGACCCTTAAGGGCAACCCACGGTATTGAGGTAGACCTAATATTATGGTGTGCTTTAGAATGCCCCACAATGTATAAGATGGAAGAGAGGGTTTTCATTGATCATCACAGCCAGCGCTTACAAACTCCAAAGCGACCACTTCTATAATTTCTGTTGAGACAGACCCAGCCAAAAATTATTTTGCTTAAACTTCCTAGCTACATCAGCTAGTAAATGAGCCGCCATATTGCTCTCTCTTCCAATTTTCTGAATAATGAAGCGATGCATCTCAATTTAAGAGTATTGATGTCATCAAACAAACTCCACAGTCTAGACATGTTCTGATTTTGTCTACCTATGGCGTCAACCACTCCTGCATTGTCGGACTCCAGCACAACGGAGCACCTATTTAAATCCTGCATACCTTGGAGTTGGAGGCCCAAGGGGCAGGCTCTAGCTTCAGCTTCAAAAACGTCTTTACATTTGATATTAGAATGATTACTTGCCCACAGCACTTTTCCTTCAGCATTGCGGGCAATACATCCAACAGAGCAAACCTTTAGATCTTAGGATTACTCCAACGGGGCGACCCAAACGGACGCGCGTTTGGTCCATTTGGCTCGGCAAACAGATGCGCGTCCGCCCCCTGTCCGGCCATTTTCTGGCAGTGCGCCTAACGGGGCGACGCATCGAGTCCGCCCCCAACTTTTTTGTTTTGTTAAAAGGCCATATATGGGCCATTTTCATTTATATATAAGGGGGTGGGCCACAAACGGCCATTTTACATATATTTTTTAAAAACAAAAAAAAAATAAAAACTGCCCTTCGCGGGCAACTAGTCCTCGTCGTCATCGAGGATGTAGTACGGCGGCCGGCGGCGTCGGCGGCTGCTCCGCGTCCTGCTCCGGGAGGGGCGGCGCGCGCGTGACCTCCCAGCTACCGCCGTTGAAGGTCCAGCTCTGCCCTAGCAGGCCGGCTGGAAGGGGCGGCGCCGGTAGAAGGTCCACGTCCATGGGGACCTGCCACCATTGCTGCGGCTCCTCGAGGACCGCGGCCTGCTGCGCCTGTAGGGCCTCCTCCTTCTCGCGGGCGACGGCCTCGAGGATCTTCACCCACCGCTTCTCCTCGTCCTCGACGATGGTGTGCTTGGAGGCCTCGAGGGCGGCGGCGAGCTCGTCTTCCACCTCCATCTTCACGGGAGGCGGCGGCGGCGAGCCAATCCTCAGGGACCGCGCCGTGGACCGCGGCACTGGCGGCGCATCCCGGCGCCGCATGTGCGGCGGCAGGTCCCAGCGGCTAGCCGACGGCGGCGGCGGCGCCCGCGTGTAGCAAGCCTGGCGCCGCAGGCTGTGCTCGACGCTGAACCATGATACGTCTCAAACGTATCTATAATTTTTGATGTTCCATGCTTGTTTTATACCAATTGCTACATGTTTTGCATCTACTTTAAATCACTTTTATACATTTTTTGGGACTAACCTATTAACAAGATGCTGAAGTGCCAGTTCCTGTTTTCTGCTGTTTTTTTATTCCAGAAAAGCTAGTCTGGAAATATTCTCGGAATTGGACGAAACTACACGGGGGTCCCTATTTTTCCAGAACACACCTGACGGAGCGAAGGAGCAGCAGAGGAGGGCCACCAGGAGGCCACACGCACCTAGGGCGCGGGCCCCCCTTCTGCCGCGCCCTAGGGTGGTGTGGGCCCCTCGGAGGTCCGCAGCCGCCGCCCTTTCGCCTACTTATTCCCCCCGACGCGAAAACCCTAAGTACCTGAGCAAATATCTACGAAAAGATCCAGAGACGCCGCCGTCATCAACCCTAACTCGGGAGGGTTCAGAACCTCTTCCCGGCATCCTGCCGGAGAGGGGAATCGTCACCGGAGGCTTCTACATCGCCATGTCTGCCTCCGGAGTGATGCGTGAGTAGTTCATTCTTAGACTACGGGTCCATAGCAGTAGCTAGATGGTTGTCTCTCCACTTTGTGCCATCATGTTTAGATCTTGTGAGCTGCCCTACATGATCAAGATCATATTATTGTAATGCTACATGTTGTGTTTGCTGGGATCCGATGAATATTGAATATTATGTCAAGTTGATTATCAATCTATCTCATATGTTATTTAAGATCTTGCATGCTTTCCGTTACTCGTAGATGCTTTGGCCAAGTAGATGCTTGTAACTCCAAGAGAGAGTATTTATGCTAGATAGTGGGTTCATGTCTCCGTTTAACCTGGGACAGTGACAGAAAGTTCTAAGCTTGTGGATGTGCTGTTACCACTAGGGATAACCTAACGATGGTATGTCCACGGACATATGTGTTTGTTTACATTACGCACTTTACTTAATGCAATTATCCGTTGCTTGCAACTTAATACCAACGGGGGACTCGGATGACAACCCGGCGGTGGATTATTAGTCATAGATGCTGTTGGATAACGGTCTATGTATTATGTCGTAATGTCCAATTAAATATCATAGTAGTCAACATGTCATGTATATGCATTGTCATGCGCTCACTATTCGTCAATTGCCCAGCTGTAATTTGTTCACCCAACATGTTAGTTATCTTTTATGGAGAGACACCACTAGTGAACTGTGGACCCGGTCCATTCTTTTACACTGATTAAACAACCACAAACTGCAAACTGTTCCTTTTTCATTCTCTGCAATTTAATACTTATTTTTCACACCATACGTTTAATCCTTTGTTTTCAGCAAGCCAGTGAGATTGACAACCTCACTGTTTCGTTGGGGCAAAGTAGTTTGATTGTGTTGTGTGCAGATTCCACGTCAACAGTCCAGACTCCCTGCAACAGCTATTTTTCTGGCGCCGTTGACAACCTTCTGAAGAGTTGCTGCTCCTACTGGTTCGATAACCTTGGTTTCTTTCTGAGGGAAAACTTGCTGCTGACTACATCATACCTTCCTCTTGGGGTCTCCCAACGAACGTGTGTTTCACGTCATCAAACCACGTGTCCCAGTTTGGGGACGACGCGGCGTAGGCGGGGTCGGCGCGGAGGGACGCCGGGAGGCGGCGGCTGCGGCAGTCGACCTCCAGATCGCGGGCGCGCCGGCTCGTGGGCATAGGCGGCACCGTGATCCGCTGCGGGTTGAGATGCCAACCCTCGCAGAGCTTGACATCTGGCCATGGCAGCGGGCACACGTGCTCCCAGTACCATTCGCAGTCCTCGCGCCGCACGTACACGTGGTCGCGGCGTGCGATCTGCGCACCCGGCGGCGCGAGCTCGAAGGCGGCGGGGGCCTTCGGCTCCGGGGAAGATGGCGGCGCCGGGGTTGGCGTGCGGAGGCGGCGGCGGCGGCGGCCAGACGACGACCCCGCCTCGGCGTCGTTCTTAGCCTTGCCGAATCCGGGCCACCGGAGCGGCATTGCGTCGCCGGCGAGGGTTGCGGGCTAGGGTTTGGTGGCTAGGGTTTGGTCGCCGGTGAGGGAGCGTAGTGGGGCAGTGGAGTGGGTGGGGGCTGGCCGTCCCTATCCCCTGGCATTAAAAAGGACTGGGCCAGGGGTAGGCTGACCGGCGCCCTGTCACTGACAGGTGGGAGCAGGGAGGACCGACCGCGTGGGCGCGCGGACGCGTTTCCAGTCCGCCGCGCGTCCGCGCCCGACACATCGGTGACCCAAATTTGGGCCAACAATGGGTCGCGGCGGACAGAAAACCGGACCGTGGTCCGTTTGCGTCGCCCCGTTGGGCCATGGTTTTCGCAAAAACGGACCGGAACGGACCGACGTGGACTCGATGCGTCGGCCCGTTGGAGTCATCCTTACGGTGTGCTTTTTTACGCGTAGTCATGCCCTAAGTGAAGAGGTATTCTCTAGTGGTGAGCAAACGTGCATCTCCAAAATAAAAGATATACGGTTACTTTCTCTTGATGAGCTCAACCTAACGAAATTGTATAATTTTCACAAGATTATCAAGTAATACAAAAACATGCAAGCATAAATCTGAATCTATCCATTAATTCCAATCTGAATCTACATGTTAGTTGTTGGCGAGCATTATCAGACCGGAAGGAAAATAATAGACACGATTATTATATGGTCTGGAGAACGCACCCAACTGTCGCAGTCGTCCGAGGTCCGAGGATCCGACGAAAAAAACGCATCTATTCTCTCAAAGAAAAGAAATGCACCTACTTCTAATTAATTTTAATAAATGAAACTGCCAAAGCTAGCTATTTAAGAGATAACACACTATTATATGGTGTGACTATTGACGGTTCAGGCTCTTCTTGTGTTGTCTCAAGTCATAATCGTTTTGATCCCGAAGATGCTTCATGCGGTCCACAAAAATCTCATCTCCAAGCTTTAAAAAAAAAACTCATCTCCGGCCTATGGTTCAATTCTGTGATCCCCTCCTTAAGCTAACCAGCAATTACTCGGATTATTTACCTTTTTTTAGCTTAAGTTAGAAAGATAGCAACGCTGCCTCATTTTCTTTTCAGAGTCT
Source organism: Poa pratensis (assembly GCA_947311845.1). Classification (NCBI taxonomy): domain Eukaryota; kingdom Viridiplantae; phylum Streptophyta; class Magnoliopsida; order Poales; family Poaceae; genus Poa; species Poa pratensis. Next base: position 9,129,921 of record CAMZMU010000106.1, read on the forward strand.
CTTGTGCTACACTAACAAATAGTATCAGAGTCACAGACAAGTGATACTACGTAGGACATACCGGAGACAACAGCTAGCTCAAATTAACTGGATTTTGAACGCCATTGATCTAAGCTAGCTAGAGCTCCCAACCACAACCAGATCTACAAAAAAAAATCACATCTCTTCCTTCTCCCATTGATGCACCACTGGCCTGTAAGAGTAATGGAGATCACAGGATGGCAGTAAACGGCAGCAGGTACCCTCTCCTTTAATCGTCTCCTTTACGCTCCTCACCTACCGTCGCTCAGGCCGATGAGCTGCCACCTCTTCAATGTCTCTGCCTCCCCCGCTATAAAACCTCTCGCCACCTTTGTTACTCTCCCATCTCCCACACAGCAGCAGCAAGCAACAGCAGGCACTTCACTTCACTCTCTCGAGCAAGAGCACTAGTTCAGGAGCGAGCTTGCTAGCGATGGAGATGTCTACCAAGATGGTGGCGGTGCTCGTCCTCGCCGTGCTGGCCGCGGCGACCACTGCACAGGCGAGGAACATCAAGACGACGGAGGCGGCAGCTGCCAGCAAGGACACGGTCCTGCAGCCGACGACCTTCCCACCCTTCGACCGCTTCGGCAGCCTCCCCGGCAGCAGCGGCGGCATGCCAGGGTTCAGCCTCCCCGGCAGCAGCGGAGCCACCCCAGGCTTCGGCGGCATCGGCAGCATGCCCTTCCTCGGCGGCTCCTCCCCTGGACTCGGCGGCTCTCCGGGCCTCGGCGGCTTCGGCCGCATGCCGGGCTCCCCCGCCGCCGCTTCCGTCGACGAGCACGCCCAGAAGCCCTGAAAAGCTCTGCCCGCGCCCGGTGGTAGTGTTTGGCACGGTGCATGGTGGTAATGCTAGCTATACTTAGTGCGCTGTGCACGCATGCATGGTTGGTTGGTTCTGTGGGCGATATACGCCGGCGCTATCTGTTCTGTTGGAGGACTCCATTTGTTCGTTATGTTTGCTGTTTCATTTGGTTAGATCTCTATCTATCGGTCGTACGTGTTAAGTTCTTTGGTTGTACTGTAGTGGTGGTGCTGTTCTTGAGGCATGAATAATGCTAGATGTACGTGTCGATTGTGTTATGGTAATGATTAGTTGAATGGAATGTTATTGTTGTATACCTTCGTTGGTTTATTTTTTCTGAAGTAGTGTACGTGTTCAGTTTCTAAGTAAAATATATCTATTGCCACGCTTAGTGTTGGTGTCGATTGGCTGAATGGAGACTTGATGATCTAGAAAACTCCATTTCCCATAGTTGATTTGCGAGCTGTAAGTACATCCACATTTGAGCTAGTGAGCTTACGGAGATCTGGAACGACACTGAAAGAGCAAGAAAGAGAGATCTCTGAAGGACAAAAGTTGGAACTTGGAAGCAAGCAGAACGGATAAAAGACACAGATAATATACTACTCCAGAACAAGACAGAGGATGTATACCGCATCATCGATCCCCAAAAGTAAAACGAAGGATGAACCAAATCAGAATTAAAACGAAGAAAAGAAAAGGAGCGCTAGCTTTGAAGTTACCACATGCTATTGCACAGGTAAGTGCTGTTGGCGCAGTAAGTTCACTAGGAGTACTGTAGGTAGTGAAGTAAACTGTTCTCGCATTTATGTACGCCTGGCTTGTAGGTACACTACCTGAGGTCTACCTCTACCAAATAAACATCCTGTGTATTCGGGAAATAGCGGACCTAGAATTTTTTCCAAGCCTGGCAAATAAAAGGTCGGAGTGCCTAAAATGCCTTTTTTTTCAGTGTATATAGCCATAAAGTTGCAGCCGAGCTGTAGACATACGCAGCGGGCGAGCCCTGGCAGAGGGATGCTAGGTCTGACCCTGGGGTAGGCTGTGCGTCCGTTCATATGTACAAGTGTATGTGCGTGTATGTGTTTATACCGTGTTTCTACAAAAATACACCAAAACACCAACGTAATTGATGTTCATGCGTCGCGGCCATCCCGCCTCGCAAAAGTGACCACTCCACCAACTCATGAGCTTATCTCCCTAGTTTGGCAACATGTCGAGTCGTTGCCAATCATAGCGCACCGAGTGGTCTTTGGCTCGTGGTCGCAAAGAGGGCACACAACCGGACAAAGAACTTGCATGTCATCGGTGCTCGAGTTCTCCAAAGTTAATCCGTTGTTCATACTCTAATGTTCTCCTCCTTGTTCCACACTAGTCCACCTTGTTTTTCCGATAGATGAAATACCAGCCACAATCTCTGCCACCGAAAGAAATCTCCGCCAACCATAGCGTCTAACTCGAGTCCAAAATCTGATAACGTTTAATACGCTGCAATGAAATAAGGCTGTGTACATCGATTTGATGCAGGGACCGGGTGCTCCCCATTTTGTAAAAAATATACCCGGTATCCTCCACAGCCTCTTTGGTTGTTCTCCCTTCCAAAGACTTGGAGCTTGCATGTCGTGCTGGGTTGGAAAACTGTCATTAATCCTTGATTCGCTAACCCATTATTCTGTCCATAAACGATGTGTCAGCCGTATGCATTATTTTGATGTAGAGGCTGGGATGCCCCTTTTCGAAAGAAAAAAAAACGATGTGTCATAGGGCCTTCTAGTGTTGAAAATCTTGCTCCGTCAAAGATGGCGTCTGACTCTTGCAGAACTTGTATATTGAACTTGTTTCAAGGCATGTTGGAGTCCATCATCTTGAGCCAAATCCATCTAGTGTGGAGTGCAGTGTTCATCCGACGTAGGTTGGGATCCCAAGCCTCCACTCCCACCGAATTGTGGGAGCACACTTGATCGCAAGCCACGACGCAATGGACTTCTCTAATATATTTACTTCCCTTCTATAGGAATCCTCTTCGGAGGTATTCTTGGTGGGCAAGTCCAAGGGCATCATCATGAAAACCAGCAAGGTCGCGAGGGTTGAATTGACCAATACTAACCGTTTGCCCCTCGCCATCAGATATGCTCCCATACGATCATCTTATTCACTGCCTTGTCCCCAACTGGTTGCAACTGAGCTGCAATTGGTTTGCGAATTCCTAGCGGTAACCCTAGATAGGTGCACCATCGTGGAAGGACTAGGCACCTAAGCTCATGGTGCACAAACTCCTATTGCTCCAGAGAGCACCTGATCAAATCAGGAGCTGAGCGCAAGGCGAAATTGGTACTCTGGCCCGACACAGTTGCTAAAATCAATGAGGAAGCTCGCTCAAGCTTGAATATCCCGCCACCCTAATATAATGAAAGTAACTACATCATTTACCAAGATGGGCGGTGGGTTCGGTGCCGACCTGGCGAGCACGAGTGCATATCCAGTGATCCCACCCTTTCGTATGATACCATGATACCAGTTCTTAAAATTCAAAATTTTAAGCACCCCTTCATTCGCCAAGATGGCTAGGATAAAGAGCATTTGGGACAAAGGGTTCCCCTTGCCAAGGCAATGCCGATGCAAAAGCTCCCATCTACTGCATTCAAGAGAACTCACGGTTTTTTATTGTGGAGTGTAGTCCACAAACCCATGTGACTCACCTAGGACTGAATCCATGTTTCCCAGAATCTCCATGAGGAGCGACGAATCCACGGTGTCGAAATATTTCATGACGAATCCTCCTGCAGTAGTCTCCTTGTGAAGGTGGAAGAGCTTCTTGTTAATGTGTCTCCTTGTTTGAGCCACAATAGTTGGGATCGCTGCCTTGCTATTGTTCGCTCAAGTGAAGCGAGCCCTAGGAACTTCTTGAGAAAGCTGCAAAGAGGATGCTCCTCTTCTGAGAGAGCTCTTCTCTCCACGGCCATCAAACCTAACTACTCCTTGTCCCGTGAGAAAATAAAGTGACAACACGCTCCTTCATGCACCGTGTGATTCGTGATAGGGCCGAGCTCGTGCCGTGACCGATCACGATCAGAAAATAATAAAACATATACATTTCAGAATAAAACAATTAACTATACATGTTTCATTGTATCATTCGGTAGCCTCCATAATTTCTACTTCCTCTGTATCAAAATATAAGATGTTTTAGATATTGAGCATTTTTCTGATACGGATGTATCTAGATATGTATTAGTGCGTCGATTTACTCATTTCAATTCATATGTGGTCCATGTTGAAATATTTAAAAGATTTTATATTTTTGATACGAAGGGAGTATAACCTACTTGAGCCAGTTTTGTACTCTTTGTCTCCCGCCGTGGCCTCATATTGACCTTCTTGGCGGTGACGGCGTATACACGTGTATGGAGTGCTGACCTGAGGAACTCTGTCTCTCCAGAATCCACGCCATGTGATGTGAGGAACGGGCGAAACTTTTTTTGTGAGCATCTCAGCTGGATGTGAAGAAGAAAGGCAACAAACAAGATATATTGAAAGTTTAAAATGTATCATCCCTTCACTAGTTCGTTCACTTTTTCCAAAGATCTCTGCTACCTAACTAAACTTTAGGTCAGCATTAAATATTACTGCTTGCTCCATATATCATTTTCTCTACAAATTTAAATTGTTTTGGCATGGTGCTAAAAGTGAAATTTTCATAGGAATGTAGTATGTTTTATTATACAATTTAAAAAACAATTCGGGCAGCGGTTGTCATCGCCGCCGGTGCTTGGCTGTAGAAGAAGTCCAGCTTCCCAATGGTCGTGACTACAGGTGTCAGCGGTGCTCCCGCATAGGCCCGCAAAACACGTTTTTAGTTGAAAACTGATCGAATCTGAGCAGATTTGTTACAACAAGGCTTTCAACTAAATCTGAGCAGATTTTGTAAAATTAATATTACTCCAGGGGGTTTTCTGAAAATTTACTGTCCAAAACGGACTGACAAGTGGGGTCAGTGACCTGCGTGCACGCACTTGTCGAGTTGTGAAACCAAATAATCACGTTCTGGAGAAGTGTGACTTAAGTGCACATTGGCGTCGAGTTGTGTGACCGCGGGTGCCATTAACTCAATTTTCGAGATGGTGTCTGTTCACTTCTCAATGATATTCCGAGCGTTCAAAATCTGACGTTACAAATTTTCGACGACCAGCGACTAGCGGTTTGCTCCTGGATTTCCATTGATTTTTAAATGAAATTTATGCAACATGATCTTGCTAATCACATTTGTTCTTTGTCTTGCAGAGGGAATCACTGTTGAATATCCCAGGCAAGTTATCCCATCTAAGGTGCTTACAGTTGATAATGGAATTAACAGCTGAAGATGGCGAGAAACTTTCTCGTGTAGTTTCCATTCTGAAGGCAGCTCCGCTTATTGAGAAGTTAGAGGTCAACGTAAGTACTTTTCTTGATTCTTAGGTTCCACCACACCGGCCTATTTGCCTTTTGCCACTACCACGTTTCTGTTCGTGGTAGCCCGTTCTTTACATCTTGTTCAGGGAAAGGATGCAGTAACTTTTTATGTCATGGGCAATTGAGTTGCACAATAAAATTCGAGTGGCGCTAATCGTAATGAATACCATGTTTTTTTTACGGTCATGACTACCATGTTTAACTATTGCAGTTTGTTCCCGGTGGTCACATTTGTTTTGCGAACAAGGGTGCTTTGGTGGACAAGCGCCACCTTCAGCAGTATGAATATAATCATCTGAAGAGTATGCGAATGATAGGATATAAAGGGGAAAGAGGCCAACATGAATTTCTTGTGCATGTCGTGGAAAATGCCACTTCGCTGGAGGAAATAATTGTGGAGACAGCTATACGGCAATACGACGATCGATTTTACACACGCCTATATTGCAGAGCAAAATCATGCTCTGAGCGCGCTGCAGTGCATGCTAGATCTTGTCTCGATGGAAAACTTTCACCAAGGGTGAAGCTTTGTATTACGTAGGTAGGGCTGCTTTAGAGTAAATAAGTTTGTGTAATTGTACAGAGGGATATGAAGCAAGGTGGGCATTTTAGGCGTGTGCCTGTTTCTATTGAAATAAAGTACATGGCGCTTTGCGACACCTGTATGTTGGCAAAATTCTGAAATTAAGTTACATGTGTAGATGAATTTTTTCAGAGAGGCACGAGTAGATGATAAAGGTCAGATAAAACCTGTTATCTCAGCTTTGGGTGAAATCAGCAAAGAGGATACAATTGGACATTTGCCCAGTCCATATCATATATCACATTTACTCTCCGAATCAGATCGTACACGGATTGTGCCAAGATAATATGAAAATACGGGTATTATTGATCAGGAATATGGAAACAATACAGAGCAAGCTGGATAATCGGTCAGAAATACTTCGTCGGATATTGCGAGAAAGCAGAAAGCATATATCTCATCAGAATATAAAGATGAATCGCTGATACTCCTACAACTACAAGACAAATGCAACCGCTATTGGACCTCAGATAGACTGGAAGGCCGCGGCTTTGGCCTGCCTGTGATGCTTGCCCAGAACTAGATCACAAGTTCAGCCTATTTTAACATGCGTAGGCACTCCAGCTACTGCTCCTGGGAGCACCTTCGGGACGTGTTTGATCAGCGGGTTGAGCGCACGGAGGCCAGAATAAAAGCACAAGATATTGAGTATTTTGTGATGATTGATGGTGTATCATCTTAGTTAGCTTCCGATCTATCTGTACGTATACTGAAGACAACGATTATAGATGATGTCAGGCATTTGAGTTAACAGAAGATATGGATGTTTCGTTTTCTTACTTGCTGTTCAGTTGATTTTATGTTCTTCGTTCGCATCTTTTCGTTTTCTTACTTCCTGTTCAGTTGATTTTATGTTCTTCGTTCGCTTCTTTCCTTCTTCTACTGACTGCATTTGGTTAGGTAACGCCACAGCATATTTTTGACCAATTACTTAGTAGTATATGCCATGGCAATTCATACCTCTACTTGCTAGTAAAGTACGCACTCTTGCAATGTTTGTTAGAACCAAATTACTGCAAAATATCGTACTGATGGAATAATGTACGTATCAATTAACATACTACCTCCGATCCATATTAGTGGGCACAACTTTGTCTAGATACACATGTATCTAGTCTAAATACTTAAGTAGATACATATGAATTTAGACAAAGCTATGCCCACTAATATGGATCGGAGGGAGTATTAAATAAGTAGTTACAGATGGATTCAATGTATAGATCTATAAACTTCAAATACCGATCCTGCCACAAGCATCTTGAAGGAAATACGACAGCACTAATGACAGCAAAGACATTGATCTACATAGTCCAAATCCATTCCTTCTCCACGTTCATGGTGCACTCATACAAACTCGACCATAAAGTTCGAAGACAGAGAACCACAAGGCACCTTGTAAGTTTAACTTAACTAACCAGCGAAGCAGAGAAAAAGAATGTCGACATTTCACAGCAGTTCAAATGGTAACTAGTACTGTGGCAAAACACAATTTACTTCTTCGTCTTGCTCAAAGAGAGTCTGTGTCCCCCGTGGCTTTGCCTGGCACCCTTCACAGTTGCTCCACACCCTTCTCTTAGCAGCGCTCCAGAGTCTCCTCCCCGTAGCTGAAGCTTGTTGGCACCACTCAGGAACTTATCTTCTAATGAATTAAGTGCGGCACTGGTAGTTTCTGCAGCATCAGGAAGTTTCCCCTTGCCCTTATTTTTCCGGGAGCTAACTGTTCCCCCACCGCCATTGCCTTGGAGGCTTGTAAGACGCAAATTGGCATAGTAGGCATCAGCAAGTTCCTTCTGCTTATGAGGATCAGGCAGTAACCTGGCCATTTCAGGAACGAGGTGCGAGAGACCAAATTGCTCGACATATAAAAGATAACTTGAAGTATTGATAACACCTTGATGGTACTCCCCAGAGATCTCTTTAAACATCGCGTACCTATCACGGTCCATGCCTAATGCAGTCTGCATTCTTTCAACCAAGAATGTATTCGCTGCACGCCTTTCATTTTCAGCAGAAGTCAAACTCAACGATCCGCTAATCTTGGGACTTAGGTTGGGCGTAGGACAACTTGGGGACCGTCTTGAACCAGAAGGGATCGAATCAGTATTTTCAGGGGACTGAAGCTGAACAGAAACTCCCTTGCGTTGCTGTCGGAGCCCAGATGCATGAGTGTTCTCAGCTACCTTTCTTACCACCCGCTGTGTTAAAGCAGGGTTCCTGTTACTAGAGCCTGATAAAGGGGGGAATTCCTCGTCCCTTATAATTGCAGCAGTCCGTGAACTCTGGCTAACAGCTGGTGTGTACCTTGATTGCTCTGATGCGGGAGGGGATGAAGCTTCTTGAAAACCAGAGCCTATGCTTGCACCAGAGACCTCCTGGTGGGAGAGAGAAGAATATGATTGCTGCAATACACGGTTCGTCCCGGAGCTTTGGCCTGCTTGTGAAGCTTGCCCAGAAATAGGTCGCAAGTAAACTGCAACAGAAGTAGCCTGTATTCCCGAGCCACGGCCCAATACCTGGCAATCATGGGGAAGGTAAATTAAATCAAATTAGTAAATCGTCTTTTTTTTTTGCATCAATACGTATATGAAAGTGTGTCAACAGTCAGAAGTGTAAGGCTTAACAAAAATATGTGAAAATGAGGCTGATTTATTTGTACACCTTGAAAGTAGTAGCATTTTTCGTTGCATGAGGCTTACGCTCCTTATGCTCCACTGCATTGTGTCTCTGCATAGGTGGATGGAATGAAAAAGATACAATATCATCAAAGCAAGGATGGAATGAAAAAAGATACAATATCATCAAAGCATAACCAACTGCCACGAACTAATCTGGTGACATGCCCAGCAAAGATGGTTTAACCATATGTGTTTTGACTTGCCTTGAGCTCTGCTTCACTTTGGAAGACAATGAATTTCTTCTCCAAGCATTCTCTATCCTCACAGAAGAAATGGTCACTCCGAAAATGCATCTGAATATGTCCATGCTACATTGTTAGATTCTAGCATGATAGTTTATACAACTGGGAGAGGCGTTTTGGAAATGTCAAAAAAATACAAAAAAAAAGGTTTGTGCATAGATCTTAACATCCTATGTGTTCCGTTTCACGTAAAACCGACATTTTTGTGGCCTATGCAAAAGAAACAAAATTTGGTGCTAAAATAAGGCTTTTCATGAGATATTTGTCTTGCCTTTTCTACACAGACCACAAAAATATCGATTTTTCGCGAAATGACTTTGTGAACACATAGAATGTGAAGATTATCTGCGAAATTTTATTTCGGAATTTTACGACATTTTGAAATTTGTTTTTTAAATACCGGGTGCATATGCACCTGGGTGTCAAAGGGATTTCAGAAGTGTGACTTCTTATTCAAATTTAAAATAAGTCTGACACTAAACTCGGTTCATCATATTTGATGATAATATGCTGTAACTACAGGTGAAGATGCCATGGATTGTCACCAAAATGGAGAAATATTCACATTAAAAGGCCTAGCAGGCACAGCTCCACGTTTTTTTTAGAGCTGTCAAGCTCCACGTTTGAGTAGATAGCTGATATGTTATGGTCTAGCTTAACTGCTACAGAAATGAACTCAATCTAAGAAAGTGATGTAACATCGAATAAATAATATACTAATTACAGTGTTCCAAAAGACAACGCCTAGCCCTAGTCTGCCTAGGCAGCGTCAGGGTGCCTAGGCTGCCACCTGGCTCACCTAATCAGTGGCTAGGGCTAGTCTGCTTCCCGGCTAGCGCCTCATGAACAAACAATATTTAGATTGATCATCAAAACAGAAGGTACACCTAATAAATATAAACTCGGAAAGTAGATTAAATATCCAATTTTACTAAAATATTTACTTTTTTACACAAGGATGGTAATTTATATCTTACGTACACAATATTTGATATCCTGTTCAGTATCTTTCTAGAATAAAATTGTTGCTAGATAGACTGTTTACATGAAGTTTATGGTGGTTCTTCTGCCTACATCTAAGATGATGTTCTCGTCACTACGAGTATGCCAACTTGATATGACATACCTCTAATTCATCATAGTTCCTGAAATAATCATCGTTCCGACAGTGCTGCCTAAAGAACCACAATGTCAGTGATAGCATAACTTTGTACTTCTACCCAAACTAATACAATAACAGTAGGAGAGCACCTCTGGCACATGTGACAAGAATAATGTTCCCTTGTCAAATGTGCATATATTTCATCCTGTCCATAAAATGGGATTTTACAAAACTCGCACATTGGATGCCCTCTAAAACCTCTGCACTCAAATTTCGAGCCATCCACCTCTGGATCACCATTTTTCATGTGCTTATTTAATTGAGGCCTTGTATAAAGTTTCTGCTCGCAACTAAATACCTGCTCAAGACAACAACAGTTCAGGAATTTATTATATAAAAAAAACTGCGGAATACATAGAAAAATCATTGCAAAGGATACAAGACAAGTGTGCAATCAGGATAATCAGGATGTGAATTTAACTTTTTTTTGCCAAGCTGGTAAAAAAGAAAATAGATACGGAGATGGAGAAATTGATAGCAATAGCCAGTATGTTCATACATATTTAGGAATCGGCAACATGCCCAATATTAAAAAAATATGCATGTGCATCAGGTAACAAGTACAGTTGAACTATATATATTAGTGTTCACTTGACTAATTTAACCATGTAGATGTCAACTACTGCTGTATGTATATGTCATTTTATGAACACAACTTCCAAATAATAAACATGAACAGCTTAATCCACTGTATGTTCACATCTGATGTAATAAAGTTGAATACTGGAATGGAAAAAAAGGAGAGAGAACTCCGAGACGGTTAGAGAATCGATCTATTAGGACTATATGAATGTTTGCTATGGTCTCAACGAGATTGAATATATGATCTATGATCCATTGCTGGATCAAAATAAGGGATGATATGTGTCAATCTGATGCGTAAAGTATTACCAGAAAATAGTAATCTCAACACATAGCAAATAGTAGTTTCTTGTTAGATGTAAATGACAAACAAAATCTATGGAAAACACTGCTAGTTTGTGACTGATACTAACAGGACCATGCAACAATATGACCTAAGAATTACAATTTTCAATTGCTTACAACAATAATTATATGTCCTGTGTGGAATCGTAATCGGTATTGAGCACTAAGCAATTTAATTTAAGGACGAAATTAACACAATGCGCCAAGTTATCTGTCTAGTGTTGCACATAACTATCAATAGCATCCAAATTAGGCCATCAACTGGTAACACAACACAACCATAGTATAGTTGAACAGCATTGGATATTAGAGTACGATTAAACAAGTAGGCGATGAATAGCATCACCTTCCTCCCATCCAAGCAAAGGTCACACATGTACAACTGATGGTGGTTGGAAAGATGCCCTTTGAGCTGCTCCATGCTTCCGATCTTCTTCTTCTTCTGTTTGGCCTTGGATCCCTTACTGCCCTTGTTCCCCCTGCTGGCGCTGTCTTTGCAAACAGTGCACGAAATCTGGCACATCGCGCGTACAGCCCTGTACTGTTCGACGTCGTCGAACCACACCTGCGTGCCCTCGTGGTACCAGTACTCCCCAACCTTCCCCTCGCCGGCCGGCGCCGGGAGCGCCGATAAATCGCTGATCACCTTCGTGCGGTCCCCGAGTGCCTAGCCAGCGAGAAACCATAAAGCAATTAGGGCGCGAATTTCAGAAACGCGCGGGCGGTCTAGGGCGAAAGGGGGAAAGCGCGAGGCGAAACCCTAGGTGCTGTGCTGACCTTGGTGACGAAGACGGCGGGGCAGTGGGTCATGCAGAGGCAGCAGCGCTGGTCGCGGCAGACGAAGCGGAGGCGGGCGACGCAGGCGGAGCAGACCTCGCGATGGCCGCAGGCGCCGTAGGCCACCCACTCGATCGGCTCCGCGCAGACGGCGCACGCGTCGTCCATCTCGGGCGGGCTCCGCGGCAGAGCGTGGCGGCGGCGGCGGCGGCGGGGAAGGCGGAGCAATAGGCGGAGGTTGGAGCGGGGTGGCGGGGGGAGAATCTACTAGAAGGTTCGAGAAGCGATGGGGATGGAGGGCTCGAGGAGAAATGGGGAACAAAATCAGGGCACGACGCCACGATGCAACAATGAGTTGGTGGACAGCTCAGGACTGGTAACTGCTGAAGTGGCAGAAATCCGGAAATGTGTGTTTTTTTTTTTTGAAATCTGTTTATTGCCTAGGCATGATTCGGTCTTAAAAACGCTCACTTCTCGCGTGCATCTGATCTTGATCGTGCGGGTCAACCCCTCTTCTACATTCCCATCTCAGCATCTCTCCCACAAAGCTTCTCCTCTCCCTCGTTTGATCTCTCTCCCCGGCGGCGGCCTCACGTAATTTGAATTTCTCCGACATTCCATGCTTCCGATACGACGGTCAGTGGTCCACGTATCAAAGGCGGGGGTTTAAACTTCGTTGTAAGATGTAATTTTTCAAAGTTCAAATCAGTAATGTTTATAACTGATGCCCAAATATATATTGCTTTAGGATGTACTCCCTCCGTTCATAAATGTAATCATTTTTAGCATTTTCTGGCCCACATGCTTCTAGACATGTTTTAGTGCAAGATTCATCCACTCTGGGAACTTTTTCTTGATAGTCTGATGACGCAGGCTATTTACATGGAGGAGTTTCGGAGCCTGCACCAAGGCGACCTCTCTGCCTCTGACTACTGCCCGTGCCTCAAGACCCTCGCCGACGGGCTGCACGACATCGGCATCCAGATCACCGATCAGTCGATGATGTTCAACATGCTGCGCGGTCTCGGCCTGGCGCTTGGGCATGTCGTGCCGGTGCTGACCATCCAGCGGTCGCTGCCGTCCTTCATACGCGCCCGCTCCTTCCTCCTTCTCGAGGAGCATCGCCTCACACAGACGGCGCGTCGACATGCTGTTGTTGCCCTCGTCGCCGCTACGCCTGGTGCTGCCCTCTACGCCGGCGTCACCCGCCTGCCTCCACCTTCACCAACGGGTGACTCTCCCACCAACGGCAAGAAGAACAAGAAGGGCAAGGAGAAGAAGAACGGCGACGGCGCGCCGTCCAGCTTCAGCCCCGGTGAATCTTCGCGCTCTGTGTCTGCACTGTCGTCGTGGATCAACGGCATGCACCCATGGGCCGGGACGTTCCAGGCGTGGCAGCAGCCCATGCGCCCACCGGTCTCCAGCCTACTCGGTGCAGGTTCCCAGCCTCCTTTGGCGCCCACTGCGCCACACACCTACGCTGTCGTGGGTAATCACGGCAGATGCCATACGGGGTGGCTTAACTCGGGTGTGAGCCAGGCGACGTAGGATTCACAGAGAGGTTGCACACGCAGAGTTTACCCAGGTTCGGCCCCTCTGTATGAGGTAAAGACCTACTCCTGCTTGTATGTATTTGGATCTGAATGGGGTGTACAATGGTGTGCGCACCAGAGCTTGCGGGTGCTCCGGAGGCTATGGAATGAGATGAGTCTCCTCTAGGGTTGCTCCTTGCCGGCTTTATATAGGGAGCCGGCTAGGGTTTACAGGGAATGACGGGTTCCGCTGGCGGCGCTAGCTATCCTGCCTACAAGTGCGGCTTCGTGGAGCGCACTCTTCGGGATACACAATCGCAGACTGATTCGAAGATATCTGCTGCCGCCTCCCCGAGCCGTCATACCGGGATCCTCGGGGACCCGGTATCCTGGAAGATGTACACCGGGTGGGCTTTGGGCCACCCGGCCTTGAAGGCCGACTCGGGGTCCTGGGCCTACCCGGTTGGGCATCCCCCCATCATTAGCCCCCGAGTTCGTCAGGGACTCGTCTCCGGCTTGGTCTTCGTCTTGCGAACTGCCGGGTCGTGTCGTTGAACGAACTCCTGAAACAGAGAAAAGAAAACAACGGCTCGGAGTGGTGGATTTTGGCTTTTAACGTCCGGTCTAACTCAAGTTTTTGTTTGATGCCGGCTTGTGCCCGTGGGACGTTTGCCATCCCGACTCGCCTCGGTGCGGGTTGTCTCCTCGCCTTCTCCGTCTGACGTCACGGCATCTTTGACCGTTTGTCCTGTAGTGTTTGTCTGTCTGGCGCCGAGTCGATTGATGGGACTTGACGGCGCATCGACTGCCTCCACCTCGGGATGGAGCAGTGGCAATGATGACGCTCCTTGACCCGCACGCGCCCGATCCATCGGTCCAAACGTCGTGACAGAGCGACGTGGCCGAATCTGAGCCGCATTTTTCGGCACGCTCCCGTGGAAACCGAGGCGTCGCGCGGGAATCGAGGCGTCGTGCGACGTGGCGATAGTGGGCGACGTGGACGACGTGGGCGGCGCCATTTACTGCGGTAACGGCTCCACTCACCGTGCCTATTAAAACGGCAGGGAGTGCGGCTGGTGAGTTCATTCTCCATTTCTTCCTTGCGCTCGCCGCCACTCTCGAGCAGCTCGCGCCTGAGTTCTTCGCCGCATCGCCGCCGCAGCCATTGGACACTCTTGCTCCTCCGCCTCTTTCCGGCCAAGATGGTGGCGCCCAAGAACAAGTGGGAGAGGTCGTCGGTGACGGCGCAGGCGCTGGAGCAAGCCGCCAACGAGGGCTTGTTGCCGCCGGCGTCGGAGCGTCGGTGGCGCATCGCCTCCGCGGATCCTCGCCCGCGGCCATCGCCGGGCGAGTTCGTCGCCTTCCTCGCGTTCCTCGAGCGCGGGCTGGGCTTCCCCACGTCGGAGTTCTTCCGGCGATTCTTGGACTTCTACGGGCTTCAGGTGCATGACCTGACGCCCAACTCGATCCTCCATCTCGCCTGCTTCGTCACCCTGTGCGAGGGCTACTTCGGGTGCGCCCCGTTCTTCCCGCTGTGGCTGTGGATCTTCCACGGCAAGCTGGGGAAGGGCGGCGACATGGCGCCCTGCGGCGGCCTCAACTTCCAGGTCCGCGGCGACGTCGACTACCTGGATCTCGGCCTCCCCTCCAAAGTGTATTGGAGGAAGTCGGGCTTCTACATGCGGGAGCCGGCGCCTGACGGCGAGATCGGGATCCCCTGCTTCTCGCCATCGCCGAGCCGGCCTCGCAATCTTCAGGAGCTGCCGCGCGACGCCGACTTGCCCATGGTGCGCCGGCTGATGGCGCGGCTTCAGGAGCTGAAGAACGGAGGGCTGACGGGTCTGAACCTCATCGCCACTTGGGTGAAGAGGAAGATCGCGCCTCTGCAGCACCGGCCCTCGCTGATCTGCGAGTACAAGGGGACGAAGGACCCGCAGCGCCATGACCCGACATTGTTCGAGTCGGTAGAGCAATTCACGCTGCGGATGAAGCGTGTCACGGTCCACCCGGCTCCCGAGTGGATCGTGGGCGGCCTGGAGGCCTACTCCGCCAAGCATCCGGCTCCTGAGGTGAGTCCCTTTGCTTGACGATTCGAAACACTTTCCTTTTCTTGGTCTTTTTATACCGATCCTTCCTGCTTTGTCGAATTCAGGAGTTTCGATCGCTTGTTGGGTTGCCTCCGACCGCGGAGACGCTCCCACGGTGCTTGCCGGCCCCAACGACGTCGTCGAGCGCGACTCTGACGACGAAGCCGACAGCGCCACCATGGGCAACGAGGCCGCCTTCTCCTCCCGCCAACCGATCCCCATCCTGTCTGAGGATGAGGAGGAAGGAGAAGAAGGAAGAGAAGAACGCGCCGGGTCCAAGAACCCGGCGCCTGCTGAAGAAGATGATGAAGATGATCAGCCGCTCCGCATCCGGCGGAGGCGTAGGCCTGCGGCTGAGGACGCCGGGCCCAACTCCAAGCGCTCCAAGTCGGCGAACCCGACGCCGCCGCCACCGGAGCGATCGGCTGGGGCTGCCGTGCAGCGCACCGTCGTTGCCGAGCGGAGGCAGAAGGCCTTGCGGGACATCCCTGCGAGGGCTCGCGCCGACTCGCCGCCTGCGCCTCGCTTCCGAGGAGTTCGGACCTCAACTCTTCCACCTGCGGGTGACAGGTCTGCTGCTGATCCTCATCCAAAGTTCCACTGGAAACGCTATCTTGAGTTTGACCCGTGCGAGTGTCGCAGGGCTGAGGACGCGTCCCTCAGTGACATGGAGGACGCGCTGGAGAGCGACTCCCAGCGGGCGGAGCCTGCCGCGCACGTCACGGAGCCGACCACGAGAGCGCCGAGTCCTCCGCCTTCCACCGGCGGAGGCGACGAAGTTATTGTGCCCCCTCGACCCGAGGGGGCCACTATTGATGACACCGTGCCGGCTGGCACAGTGGATGCCACGCCTCAGCCGGAGACGGCGCTGGTGGTGACGACGACCCGCGCCACCGCGACGGCTTCCTCGTCGGGTGGGCTGACTGCCCAGCCCCCGAGCTCCGTCCCGGGTGCATCTGCGCCCCGGCCTGACTTCCGAGCCGCCATCCAGACAGCGATGGATGCGCACCAGGTACGTAGAATCCTTCTTGCACCTGTTGCGTCCGTAGCGTATATGTAGCCCCCAAGGCCCGAGTCGCGTTCGTAGAAAGCGGCTTGGGTCTTCATAGTTTTCTGGATGCAAAGTTTGGCGAATAGTGTAGTCCTTGGTTTGCCAATGTCGATGTAGAGGCAGGCCGGTGGCGGGTGTGTATGCCACTCGGAACGTAGCCCCCGGTTCCTGACCGGCGTATTATTTTTTTTTGTTGGGGCTAGCCCCCGGGTTAGCAAATGTTGGTGTAGAGGTAACCCGTGGCGTAGCCCCCATGCCTCTTCTTGATTGTTTATTGTCTTGTGAACTGCAGGAGCTGTCCTGGCTCCTCGAAGCCGAACAGCAGGAGACCCGCCGCCTGCAGGAGGAGCTGAAGAAGGCGCGCGACGGCTTCATCTCCGTCGCTGAGCACCAGCAACTGCTGGCCGCGCAGGAGAGCCGGCACACGCAGGCGTTTGCCGCGGTGCAGGAATCCTGCGAGCGGCTCAGCAAGCAGAAGGAGGAGGCGGACGCCGCCCTCACCCAGGCGACCAAGGGGTACGGCGAGGACCTCGAGAAGCTCGAGCGCAAATCCGGCGAGGCTGAGCGCGAGATGAAGGAGCTGACCGAGCGGCTTGCCACCCTCGCCGTTGGCATCTGGGGTAAAGATTTCATGCGACCCTTTGCAGTTTGTGCCTACTTGACTTGTGGCCTTGTTGTTGATTTTTGTTTTGTTGAGCAGGCGAGGAGACGGCTGGCCTGACGGCTTCGGAGCATGTCCACCGGCTCGGAGTCTTCGCCCGTGACGTTCACGGCCGGGCCAGCAAGGTCGTCCAGATGCTGTCGCCCAAGGAAGGCGTCCCCGCACCCGTCTGCAAGGTGTTGCGGGTTCTGGAGCTGATGCCCCAGGTGATCACCTGGGTGCGGGAGTCGTCGGCCCGAGCCGGCGCGTGCATTGCCCTCGGGCTTGTGCGAGGCCGGTATAGGCAGACGAACGTGGACAAGATCACGGCCAGCATCCCCACCGATAGCAGCGGCCGGGAGATCGATCTGCAGCCGGTGCTCCAGTACTGCGCCCCTTACGCCTGCCGGGCTGCCAAGATGGTCGACCACGACGACTTCGTCTTCGACGTGGTGCCTGAGGGCAACGACCTTGGCGAGGTGGCGGACAGGGAGCCGGCGTCGGAGTACCTTTTCGAAAGGGCTTCAGCTCTGCCACCGCCGGCTGCGACGAACGAGGCGTCGACGTCTTCTGCTCGGGCGGCTCCTCCGTCTTGAAGTTTGCTCCCCTGCTTTCAAAAGAGGGGTTATTTTGAAGTAGTTAGGGTTTGTCGCCTGCGGGCGAAAAATATTATGTAATGAAACAAGTATGATATGTGCCGGGTCGCGTTTCAGCGTGCGCCTCTGCGGCTTATTAATGTTTGTTTTGGCACTCCCATGCTTGTTTTTTGTGCGCTTTCCGTCACTTTGTTTGTTTTTCGCTTGTTTTGTAAGCTAGTCGATCGTGCGACCTCGCCAAGTGTGCTTCGCGTGATTTTTTCGTGACGCGCGCGGTACCCATGGTGACAAAGTCCGAGTGCGGCTTCATTGTCAAGTTAGGTTTGAACCGGCTGCACTACTTCTTCACTTTGTGCGGGTAGCTGACGACTTGGGAGAAAACAACAATTTTTGTGATTTTGCTTCGTGAGCAGGGGGTCCAGTGGTGAGCCGCGCATCGTGGCATCCGGCTCTCTTTGACAACCCATCAATCATATAACGTGTGAGTAGGAAGAATAAAGACTCGAAAGCATAATTGAATCGAAACGATAGCCCCCGAGCGTGCCGGGTGTGTATCGACTTTATTTCCTTGATTGATTACACAGTATTACAATGGATACTATGTATAATAGGGGCGAAGCAGGCTGATGTTCCATGGACGCTTGGTCTCCTCTTCCGACTTGGAGCTTTTGTTCGGCTCACGCAAGTCGACGAGGTGGTAGGAGCCGTTGCCCATCGCTTTGCTAACGACGAACGGTCCTTCCCATGGTGCCGAGAGCTTGTGCATCCCTTTCGACTTTTGGATGAGCCGAAGAACCAAGTCGCCTTCCTGGAAAGAGCGACTTCTAACCCGGCGGCTGTGGTAGCGGCGCAGGCTTTGCTGATATATCGCCGTCCTGGAGAGTGCGAGTTCGCGAGCTTCTTCCAGGAGGTCGACGCCGACCAGGCGGGCTTCTTCATTTTCTTCCTCGTTGTAGAGGGCGACCCGAGGCGAGTCGTGCTCGAGGTCGGTCGGCATGACGGCTTCCGCCCCGTACACCATGAAGAATGGCGTGTAGCCGGTGGAACGGTTTGGAGTCGTTCTGATGCCCCAGAGTACGGCTGGTAGCTCGTCCAGCCAGCAACCCGGTGTTCGCTCCAGTGGAACTTGAAGTCGCGGCTTGATCCCGGCTAGCACTGTCTGGTTCATTCTTTCCGCCTGCCCGTTTGATTGCGGGTGGGCGACGGACGCCAAGTCGAGACGGATGCCTTTTTGTTTGCAGAAGGCCTTCATCTCTCCTTCGGCAAAATTTGTACCGTTGTCAGTGATGATGCTGTGCGGGTAGCCGAATCGGAAGATGAGCTTCTGGAGGAACTTGGTTGCGGTCTTGCCGTCGAGTTTCTTGATAGGTTCAACTTCGACCCATTTGGTGAACTTGTCGACTGCGACGAGCAAATGTGTCATGCCACCGCGAGCTGTCTTGAACTTGCCCACCATGTCTATTCCCCAGACTGCGAATGGCCATGTCAGAGGGATGGTCTTCAGAGCCGCGGCGGGTAGGTGATCCTGCCGGGCGTACTTCTGGCACCCGATGCACCGACGGACGATGTCGACTGCATCCTGATGAGCAGAGAGCCAGAAAAAACCGTGCCTGAACGCCTTGGCGACCAGGTTGCGAGCGCCGACGTGGTGGCCGCAATCTCCCGAGTGGATCTCATGAAGGATGCGCCTTCCCTCTTCCGGCTCGACGCAGCGGAGGAAAACTCCCGATGTGCTGCGTTTGTAGAGCTCGCTGTTGATGATGGCGTAAGCTGAGGCCCGGCGCACGACTCGCCGTGCTAGGACCTCGTCGGCTGGCAGCTTTTTGGTGGTGAGGAACTCGATGTAGGGTTCCCTCCAGTCGTTTGTTTCTTGGGTTACCGCCACCAGAATTGCATCTGATGATGGCGGGTTGGCGATGTCGACTTCGGCCGGCGGGCGTACCGACGGGTTGTGCAGGTGGTCGAGGAAGACGCCGGGTGGGACTCGGTCCCGCTTAGACCCGAAGCGAGAGAGTGCGTCAGCCGCCTCGTTCTTCCTTCGGTCGACGTGCTCCAGCTCCATGCCGGCGAAGTGGCCGCCGACTTGATCGACGAGCCGGCGGTAAGCCGCCATGTTGGGATCATTTGCATCCCAGGTCCCCATCGTTTGCTGAACGACGAGGTCGGAATCGCCGTAACATTTGATACGGCTAACTCCCATCTCCTTGGCCACGCGTAGGCCATGTAGGAGGGCTTCGTACTCGGCGACGTTGTTAGTGCACGTGAAGTGTATCTGCAGCACATATCGCATCTTGTCGCCTTGGGGAGAAGTGAGGACGACTCCAGCCCCCGAGCCCTCATACATCTTTGACCCGTCAAAGAACAAGGTCCATCTGCCGGCTTCATAGGTTGGAGCCGGCAACTGTGTCTCCATCCAGTCGACGAGGAAGTCGGATAGTGACTGCGACTTGATCGCAGTGCGGGCTGCGTAGCTGAGGCCCATTTGGCGACGCGCCCAGTTGCCTCTCTATTGCGGATTATTTCAGCTAAGGGAGATGAGCTGACCACCGTCATCGGGTGGCCCATGAAGTAATGTCGCAATTTTCTTGAAGCAAAGAAAACACCATATACAAGTTTTTGGTAGTGCGGGTAACGTTGCTTCGAATCCGTCAGGACTTCGCTGACGTAGTAAACTGGCCGCTGGACCAGTTGCTCGTGGCCTTCCTCCTTGCGCTCGACGACGACCACCGCGCTGACGACTCGGTTGGTCGCAGCGATGTAGAGGAGCATCGGCTCCTTTTCTAGTGGAGATGCGAGGATCGGCGCCTCGGCCAACGTCTTCTTGAGTGCCGTCAAGGCGGCGTCTGCCTCGTCGTTCCAGGTGAACGTGTCCGACTTCTTGAGGAGCCGGTACAAGGGCATGGCCTTCTCGCCGAGTCGTGAGATGAAACGGCTGAGGGCAGCGACACAGCCTGTGAGCCGCTGCACGTCCCGGAGGTTTTCCGGCTTCTTCAGAGCTTCGATCGCCTTGATCTTCTCTGGGTTGGCCTCAATGCCTCGCTCGGAGACGATGAAGCCCAGGAGCTTGCCCGCGGGTACGCCGAAGACGCATTTTTCCGGGTTGAGCTTTATCCTGTACTTGCGGAGGTTGGTGAATGTCTCCGTGAGGTCGGCAATCAGGTCTGTCTTCAGCTTGGACTTGACGACGATGTCGTCCACATATGCGTGGACGTTGCGGCCGATCTGCTCGTGCAAACAGTTCTGTATGCACCGCTGGTAAGTCGCTCCGGCATTTTTCAAGCCGAAGGGCATGGAGACGTAACAAAACGCGCCATAGGGCGTGATGAAAGACGTCTTCTCCTGATCTTCGGGCGCCATCTTGATCTGGTGGTACCCGGAGTAGGCGTCGAGGAAGCATAGCGCCTCGCACCCTGCCGTCGAGTCGATCAGCTGATCGATGCGTGGCAATGCGAATGGATCCTTGGGACAGGCTTTGTTCAAGCCTGTGTAGTCGATGCACATCCGCCATGTTCCGTTCTTCTTCAGAACGAGCACCGGGTTGGCAAGCCATTCCGGGTGTATGACTTCGGCGATGAACCCGGCAGCTAGGAGCCGGGCTATTTCTTCGCCAATAGCCTTCTGTCTCTCACCAGTGAAGCGACGCAGGAACTGCTTCACTGGCTTCAGCTTGGGGTCAACGTTGAGCTTGTGCTCTGCGAGCTCCCTCGGGACGCCTGGCATGTCAGATGGTTTCCATGCGAAGATGTCCCGATTCTCACGGAGGAAGTCGCAGAGCGCGCTTTCCTATGCGACGTCCATGTGCGAGCCGATCACCGCCGTCTTGGAGGAGTCGCCCTCGACCAGCGGGATGCGCTTGGTCTCCTGTGCCGACTGGAACTTGTCGCGTGAGTCCAGAGTCGGCTTCTTGACGATGGTCATGTCGTTGGGGTCGACTTGCAGCTTGAGTTGCTCCAGCTGCTCCGTGGCGATGACGGACTCGGCAAAGACGGCGTTGCCCTTTTCGCACTCGATGGCGCGGTCGACGTCGCCGTGTACAGTGATGATGCCGTTCGGACCCGGCAGTTTCATCTTCAGGTAGGCGTAGCAGGGCCTTGCCATGAATTTGGCAAAGGCGGGTCGCCCGAGGATCGCATGGTAGGAACTACGGAAGTTCACCACCTCGAACCAGATCTTCTCGAGCCGGAAGTTCTTGGCGGTGCCGAAGACGACGTCGAGTGCGATTTTGCCTAGCGGGTAGGCCTTCTTTCCCGGGACGATGCCGTGGAAGGTGGTGATGGTGGGTACTAGCTGTTCGTCACGCAATTTCATGCGTTGGAACGTCTCGTAGTAGAGGATGTTGATGCTCGACCCCCGTCCATCAATGTCTTGGTCAAGATGTAGCCCTTGACCTGGGGCGCGACCACCAGAGCGAATTTGCCCGGGTAATCGACGCGGGGCGGGTGGTCTTGACGGCTCCATGTGATCGGCTGCTCTGACCAGTCGAGCCACTGGGGCACGTCTGGCAGAGTCGCGTGGACGGCGCGCCGTATGACCTTCTCCTCCCGCCTGGAATCGAGGCCGACGAAGGTGTGGCCCATGAAGCCGGCAGTGGGAGGCATGCCCTGCTGCTGCTCACCGTCGTCGTCTCCGTCGGGTGCCCGCTTCTTGGCACCGGTCTTGGCCTTGACGATTTCTGCAGTCCAGCTGCACTCGTCAGTGGTGTGGCCGGCTGGCTTGCCGGGTAGGCTATGATACCTACACGGCATGGCCAGATCTCCGTGGCGGTGAGCTTCTTTCGCGGGAAGTTGCCGCGTTGGCTCTTGAAGCCGCGGCCCCCCGCAGCCGTGGCGGCTACAAGCTCGGAGCCGCCGTCACCCTTGCGTTTATGAGCGCTGGAGTGCTTGGCCTTGCTCTTGTTTTTGCCGCCTTTCTTCTCGTCGTCGTCCTCCTCGGAGTCGTCCTTGGTGACGTCGGACTCGGCGTACTTGTGCACGATGGCGAGTAGCTGGCCCATCGTCATGTCACCCTTGTGCGAGCGCCGCAGCTTCTGCTTGAGCGACTCGAAGGTGGTGTTGTCCTCGAGGTGGGAGTGCACCGTGTCGACGCTGAGGTGTTCTGCCGAGTTGATGAGGTCGGCGACTCGGCGATACCACTTTCTAGTGGACTCGCCCTCCTTCTGGACGCAGCGCTTGAGGTCCTCGACCGTGGCCGGGCGCTTGCAGGTCCCCTCGAAGTTGGTGATGAAGAGCCTCTTCAACTCGCCCCAGGAGTTGACGCTGTTCCTGGGGAGGTTGTTGAGCCAAGTGCGAGCCGTTCCCTCAAGCATGAGAGGAAAATAGCGCGCACAACAGAGCGAAGACGCGTTCTGGATGCTCATGGCGGCCAAGTAGTCCTGGACCCAAGTTTCCGGGTTCATGGCAGCGTTGTACTTGGGCGCCTCTCTCGGTCCTTTGAAGCTGCTAGGGAAACGCTCGCCTCTGATGGCGGGTCCAAAGCATCTAGGGCCGACGTCGTCGTCGTCGTTGTTGTTGCGCGTCGCCTCGGCGCGCTTGTCGTTGAGGTGGTGGCGCAGATCCGGAGCGGAGTGATTGGAGCGTGCCTGCGCCTGGTTGTTGTTGATGGTGTGCCGGGCGTCGTTGCGGGCGAGCCGAGGCGGGTTGCCTCCAGCCCTCGCGTTGCTCGACACTGCCGGCTCCTCGTGCCGACTGCGTGGCGGCTGTGGGGCAGCGTCACGCCTGGGGGAACCCTTGTTTCCCTGGCTTCGGTGTGGTGCCGAGGCCGTTTTCTCGCTGGGTGGCGATCTGGAGTAGAGCTTGCCGTCAGATTGCGACATGTTCTCCTGCAGCTCCAGCGCCTTGTCCACCAGCTTGCACCCCTTGCTCCAATAGGGGTTGTCCTTGACCCGGATCCTCTTGAAGAGAGAGGCGGCTGCAGTCATGCAATCGACTGGGGTGCCGAAAATCGCGAGGTCGGCGTCGTCGTCGTTCCGCGGCTGGGGTTGAGGACGAGCCGGGTTCGGAGGAGGCCGCGGCGCCGGAGGCGGCATCGTCGGGCGAGGTTGAGGCGGAACTTGACTCGAGCCGCCGGGCTGGGCCCTGCGGCACTCGTCGCGCTGCCTTTCCAGCTCTGTCTCGCGCGCGAAGGCGTTGTCGAGCGCGCGAGTTGGTGCATCAGGATTAAGCCGCGACTTGCGGTTTTTGTGATGCCGAGTGACCGCGGAGAGAGCGGTCGACTGAGCATCGACCTCCAGCTCCTTCTGGCGGATCTCCTCCTGCTGGAGGGCCATCTTCCGGCGCAGCTGCTCGAGCTGTGTCGCCTGGTCGACGACGTTCGCCGGCGTGATCGGGGTGCTGAGCGGGTCAGCCGCCCGACCTGCTTGTCCTCGCAGGGCGGCGAGAGATTCGTCGCGTTGCTGCTTTTCGCGAGCCTCCTGCTCGCGCCGTGCCTGGTCGCGCTGCTTCTGCGCGTTGGCCTCTGCTGTGGCGGCGTTTGTTGCCGCAGGTTTGGCGGCAGCAGAGTTTGCCGCCTCGCCCGTCATGTAGATGTGGGGGGTGTTGCCGTGCCGTCCGAGGCCAGATCGGTCGAGCCCTCCGACTCGTAGTCGAGAACGGGCAAGATCGACCCGGTGTCGTCGTCGTTCGAGATCTGGACGGTCTCGGCGGATGGGGCGGGTGCAAAGTGGTTTGCAGCCGCGGTGTCGACACGGCTTCGTCAAGCGGGTCGACGGGGGAGGAAGTACCATCGTAGTTGTTGGCGACTCCTTCCTCATCCGAGCCGCAGAAGCCGACGTAGGCGGTGACGGCGGTCCCGAACGGGATAGCCATCGCGCGAGTGATCGGGGCGTAGTTGGGCCTGCCCCAAGTGTGTGGATCGGCGACGTAGCCGATCCCTCCGTGCTCGAAGTAGCTGCCGGTGACGATGTCACCGCGACCCGACATGGCTTGAGGGCTGAAGTAGACGCCAGTGCCGGGTTCAGGACTCTCCATGAAGTAAATTCCAGCGATCGCTGGCCCCACGGTGGGCGCCAACTGTCGTGGGGTAATCACGGCAGATGCCATACGGGGTGGCTTAACTCGGGTGTGAGCCAGGCGACGTAGGATTCACAGAGAGGTTGCACACGCAGAGTTTACCCAGGTTCGGCCCCTCTGTATGAGGTAAAGACCTACTCCTGCTTGTATGTATTTGGATCTGAATGGGGTGTACAATGGTGTGCGCACCAGAGCTTGCGGGTGCTCCGGAGGCTATGGAATGAGATGAGTCTCCCTCTAGGGTTGCTCCTTGCCGGCTTTATATAGGGAGCCGGCTAGGGTTTACAGGGAATGACGGGTTCCGCTGGCGGCGCTAGCTATCCTGCCTACAAGTGCGGCTTCGTGGAGCGCACTCTTCGGGATACATAATCGCAGACTGATTCGAAGATATCTGCTGCCGCCTCCCCGAGCCGTCATACCGGGATCCTCGGGGACCCGGTATCCTGGAAGATGTACACCGGGTGGGCTTTGGGCCACCCGGCCTTGAAGGCCGACTCGGGGTTCTGGGCCTACCCGGTTGGGCATCCCCCCATCATACGCCGCGACACACCTTCCTCAACTCCAGACCGCGTCGGCCTCGTCGTCCAGCTCCGGCCAGCTCGACCCTCGTGGCCATGCAGCAGCTCCAGCCTCCAAGCTAGTCGTACGGCGGTGGCGATTGGTTCCTCGACACCAGAGCCTCCGCGCGCATGACGTCCCAGCCTGGTATACTCTCCCTCCGGCACACGTACCCCTCTCTCTAGTTCTCTACTGAATCTTGCACTAAAACATGTCTAGGAGCATGTGGGTCAGAAAATGCTAAAAATGCTTACATTTAGGAACAGAGGGAGTAACTTGTGTTCAAGTACAAATGTGTTTGTTGTATTTCGTTTTAAAAAGATTATGCATCTGAAGAGAGGCAGGCTGACAAGAGGCCAAGTAGCATCCGATGTATTTACCTTGCTTCATAACGCCCAATGGATTGCCCAATGGATTCCCTCACGACGCTTCAATGAGTCGGCGGCGGGGGCGCAGCGGTCTTCTTCCCTCCGACGCGGGCGTGTGGTGCTCGTCTTCTCCTTCCGACAACCGCACGCGGTCGGAAACCCCGCGCGCGCAAGCTAGACATTCCCAATACTGAACTGGTACTAATGTATGGCACCAGCGCAATGTAAGGGCGCAAGATGCACACGGGGAGCTTTATTGGAGTAAGAAAAGGCTTTCCGCGACAATTTCTTTCAGGTTTTTTCACGGACGAGTTACAACAACAAAAAAACACGGTAATTAAAAAAAAAATCCCCTTCCTTTTATCGTCTGCGACGACACGCGGTGACTTCCCCAGCTCCCCGTTTTGGCGTGAACACGTATTGAGCTCTCCGCTTCCGTGTTCAAATCGTGATTTTCAAAAACAAATCGTGATTTCTCCCCACCTCTGAGCCCGCAAGAGGCCCCTCCCCTTCTTCCAGTTCGTTCGATTCGCTCACCCCGCCGAATTTCTGATCGATTCTTCTTCATCCTTTTCTCCACCGGGCGCAGAATCCAGGGTTACGTTGTGCTGCATGGGCAGGTATGTTTTCCTCTATTTCTCGCGAGCACAAACGCGAATCGATCTTGGGTTCGGCTGGACCGAAATCTAGAGCCAGTGATTTTTTTCTGGGCAACTTTGTGTGGTTGAATCGGTTGGTATTGGACAGGGATTCAAGGGTGTGGACTGTGGATTGGCCGTTGGTTGTGATGTCTTTTGGTGTTAGATGCGTGCTGCCGTCAAAACGCCGATGTATTTAGCCGGTTTACCTGCAAACGTGTGCTTCTGCTACTGTGCTTATCACAACATTTGCATATGCCTGTCCAATATGAACTTGATGCGATGTGCTTCGTCTAGTGAAATTGTGATTAGCATCTCTCCTGTGCTCTTACGATCACTGCTGCCTCTCCTTCTCGTGATGTTAGGAGTTTGCTGTTCCTGGCGTAGTCCAGATCAAATTATGTTATCCATCGTCTGTACTGATTGTTTGGGTCCTCAGGGGGTGGGGTGAGGGACGGTCATAAACCCTTATGTGTTTCAGTCAGTATTCTGGCCTCTTAGCAACTTACTCTAATAGGAAACAGTTTTTGTCCCGTCCAGAACTCCAGATTGGCCATAACTCGATGAAAATATAAATCATGCATTCACCTGCTAAGATAAGATCAAAATTTACTCATTGAGCCTGCTTGTTTGACTTCAGGTATGAGGATAAGCACGTGGCTGAGCCTTCATCTGCACAAATCCTGCAAGGACCTGATGTGGCGTCCTTGAAGGAGTTGCTCAACACTACAACATTGGAGGAATCATCCAGGACTGCTGCTTCCTCATCCTCTGATGAGGTCTCGCATCCATCAGGGCGCTGCGTTTCCTCCTCACCAATTTGGGTCTTGCCACAGAATGATTGGGACATCACATTTTACACCAGGCAAGATTGTGGGGGATGTTTCCACACATATCCCTATGTGGGAGGACCATTTCAGAGCATAGATGAAGCTTACCATGCTATCGATCGCTATCTTGATGACCGTCGGGATCCAACAATGTAAATTTCTCAACTTCGTTGTAGATTTTCATCAGCTCGTTTCCTTTTATGTACATTTGCAACTGATTATATTCAGACTGGGCCACGTAGCTACATGCTTCCATGATGTAGGACGCAAATGATAATCTCAATACACCATGAATCTGGTAAATAAAAAATGGCCCTAAGTTAGACAATAGAAAGCTGGCAAGCGGATAGAAATTTATGTGAGACTATATTAATTTTTGGAATTTCTTTTTGAGGATAACTGAAGTTAAGGTTTGAAGAAAACATTTTGTGTGACCATCTGTGAGAGAATTGTTGCAGTAATGCATAAACGATAAGAGTAACTGAAAATTAACGAAGTAAATGTAGATGCCATGCTGCCAATTAAAGGCACAACCACACAGCTTTGTTTCTTCATGTACTAAACAATGGTAATAGCCAGAACAATTGTTTCCGTTACCTTGGCAAAAAATGTGTAGTCAGAGCAGGGATCTGGAACTATAAGATGGATACCATTCTAAAAAAAACTAAGTGAGAACAGTTCAGGGACGTTCTTTTGTTGATTATTAATTATTATCACGAGGTACGTTAGAGGTTATCTGGGAGCTGTTTCATATACCTATATAATAACCTTCCATGCAAAACTAATCCATCAAACCCTATGTTAGGCTGATACCATTGACAGGACTAGTATCAGCTTCGAACTTAGTATCACTTTGTATTCTCCACTTCTGATGTACAACCTACTAATCATATAGAATTCTGTATTTTAAACTAGGGGCACTGAGCCTTCACGAGTGGATAGGGTTGTACGGCTAAGTCTTTGCTATCCTGATGGCACGAGGAAAAGGCGTTTGAAATCGCAACCAATCGATGAAAGGCGTGATGAGATGCGCCAGTTGGCTCAAGCTTTGGTGGGCCAGTATAACGATTTTCACAATCTTTTTGGGGTTTGCTCAC
Source organism: Poa pratensis (assembly GCA_947311845.1). Classification (NCBI taxonomy): domain Eukaryota; kingdom Viridiplantae; phylum Streptophyta; class Magnoliopsida; order Poales; family Poaceae; genus Poa; species Poa pratensis. The sequence goes on from CAMZMU010000106.1 coordinate 9,157,966, forward strand.
TGTCCCTCCCTCCCCCAGGCTTACTCTGTCCTTCTACCTTGGTTGCATTTGTGTCTTATTGTCTTATTCGTTCATGTAATAACTAATTGCTGATAAGATCCATGCTTCTTAATTTAGGATCTTGCACATGAACTCAAAGATGTTTTGCTCCACCAAACATTTTGGGAGGGTCGTGACAGTATGAAGTACCGTCATATCAATTTCACCACAAAAACCAAAGGAGCAACTAATTTGACCACTGGCAGTGAAAATCTATTCTTTGCTGAAGTTGGAGCCGTGCTAGGAGAACATGAAAAATTGGTGGTCAGCTGTTGTTGCATGGTTGAAACTTCTGACAATGGTATTCAATACTCTTATCTTGGGTACTGTATTTTTTTTTGGCAAATTTGGGTGCTGTTGAAATACAATTTGTTGGCCATACCACTTCATTTTTGTGAATGCATTTTTGGCTCTGGTATGCAGTCATCTGTAATGTGTAATAACTGCATATACCTTTTTTTTTGTCGATGCCTGGTTGGTTACTTGGCAATTAAGTGACAGTTTCCCTCTTTTTAAATAAGGTTGCTGCTATGTTTGTCCAAATGGAATGAAGCACCCAAAAGGCGTTGGCGCATATGCTGCTGGCCGCGTGGAGGGCATGGCATACACCGATCTATCTGGTGGACCTAGACTAAAGGGCTACTATGAGAGCGTATGTTTGATGACTTGTTTCCTTGCAAGATAGCCTTTAACGTTTTTGTTGTTCCATACATTACTAATTTGCATGTACATGTCTTTTTACAGCTCGAAGAGGAGGAGGCTAGGCTGAGATTTCTTTACCAGGTACTGGCATATCTTTGTAACATTGTAACATGAGGTCGTTAGTTACTTGTTTATTGCCTTTTGTTACTCGTTGATTGATTATCCTTGCTTGTATATTTATTTTCTTTAGGACCTTGATGCTCCCGATCATGATGAGAAGATGAGGGCATGGATGGCGCCGCGCCGTGCATGGGGGCAGACAAAGAAGGTAGCTGCTGGAGTGGAAGGCTAATGAAGGAGGAAGCCCCTTTCACCATCTTCTGAGTCAGAAGAACTCAAGGCCGGTTAACATGCATAATAGTTTGGACCTTTATAATGTTAATATTAAAATTATCAAGTTGTTTGATACTGCTGTTACTAAGACACCGAGAAGACAAGTAGATTTCGTTGAGACGAACCTATTTATGACAATCTAGTTACTCTTGTACTCCTCGATGAGTACAACTCACTCAGGATTGTACCTGTCTAGTCAAGTGAATCATTCAAACTTTGAAATGTCTTTAAAATCCGAATTTGAATTGCGATAGTTCAGTTCAGAAATTGAACATCTAAATGTGACTATTGACACCGGCTGTATTTATCCCTCATAATACCACACTACAGGAAAGATAATCGGATTTTCTAAGGGCACGTGCATTGGTTCAGACGAGGCTGTCTATTTGGCCAGCTGTAAGCACAGTAAGACTGGAGATGTCTGAAACCCACTGTCAACAATGGATGTAGAGCTCTACTTAAAGATAAACACAACTTGAGCTGAACGGAAGCAGAGGTTACTCGTGAAGAAGACCGCAACCAGCGCTAAATGAAAACAGCTAGCACAAGGCAAAAGCGGAAATTACCGCATCAGCGAGCTCTCAGCCCAGAATGGTAATATCAGGAGTGGAGATTTTCGATTTTATATATCTATCTGAATCTTAGCGTACACAACTTATTAAACAAAAAGAGTTCCACTCAGTCGATCAAACAATCAGCTTGAAACCCTAACTGAGCTAGGGCCCTGGCATATCTGCCAGTAATGTACATGGAACAACATTGATCCAAGAACTACTCATATATCAGTAACGACTCTTGTAATCCAAGAACTACTCATATATCAATGCAAAATTTAACAAACAACCACAGTGGGATTCTCGAGAAGTGCACTGAAAGCAAAAGCATTCTTCTAAATTTGGCCCTCGTCTTAATCTGCTACCATGAATGGGTCGATATCACCAAGGTCGGCAATGAGGGGCTCCAAGTCTTCCGACTCATCTTCTTGCGAGAAATATGTAGGGAATGGCAGCAAAGCTCTGTCAGGTTTCTTGTATATTGAATCTTTGACGAAAAGAAAGCTGCCTTGAGGACCAGGAACCTGCAAGGTTGATAAGAAAATGCGTAACACACACATCACAACATAAACATTTCAGCAGATGTACTGCAAAATGCAGATGAAATTACCTGGCCTTTCAAATACAGTAAGTTCCTGGCAGGGTCAATTTGATAAACCCATACATTTTTCACTGTGCGTTGTACACCACCCATACGGCCAGGCATCTTCCTGTTTTTGAAAACCTGCAACATTATTACAGCTGTTATCTACCTGCTGCTGTGTTATTCCTTTTGGGACACAACAACCACTTCAATAGCACATTCACCCAAAAAATCTTAAGTTAACAAGTAGTCCAATTACTATTTTTAACAATATGCATCACCAGTCACTCCCACCTGAGGAAACTTGAAATGTTCAAAAATGTTGCACGTACCACAATGAAAAAAAAAACTCCAATAGAATCGTTGTACCTTGAAAATGCTATATTACTAATTTACTATAGAAATGATCAAGTGGCAGGAAGTTTTTTTTTTCCTTTTGCCCCATGCATTTACAATCTACCAGGCGCCCAATCCATTTGGGCACATAATGTAATTATCAAAATTGTTAAAATTTGCACGCCATGAGAGGCAGCCAACAAATGGTATATTGTCAGCAGATGCCAGGAGGTGACAAACATAAAGTAGATTTAGCAGTCTTCTTGCCTTTGTCTAGATTTCGATTCCTTTATAAGAAAATAACATGTGAAAATAAAATGACCATAAGGACCTATATGAAGGAGGGACTGTATTGCCATTGCTGCATAGTGTATTACCTACCGTTTTAAACGCCTTGCGGTTCTTTTTTCTAACTACATCAGAATTTTAAGTAGTGATCGAGTGAATTTCAAGACACGCTACTATTCATTTCATGGGAAGCATTAGTTTGTGTGATTTATACATCTAAACATGTATCTACAGTGAAGGCATTAAGAATATCCAAATAACAGTTTTAGGTACTACATGTAACTTTAACAGATTAACACTTGACGGTACTCTCCGAGTAGCCATTAAAAAGGAGTGGAAGTGCAAATCTATTTAATATTATGCACAAAACAGACGGTCATCCTATGACTTACTGATAGAAATACAATAAATAGGATTACCCCAAATTATTTAAATATGGTCGTATCTATTATAATAATTTTACACATTAGAAAACAACTTGTGAATAGTATAACATCCAGGATTAATAATATCATGAGGGTGAGTAACTTCCAGCAAAACTCAACTGCTGCTTGTTCTAATGGAATGCAGGTCCCTTTTGAGAAGAGAGATGTATATGAATTGTTCAGAGCATGTACACTATGAGTTATAACATACCCTTCCAGGAGAATCCCTTTGACCAGTAGAACCAATGCTACGATGTGATAATGAAGCACCATGCGATGCAGGCATCCCACTGAAACCGTGTCTTTTCATGCCACCCTACAAGAATAGAATAGAAAAGAAAAAGGTTATCTAATTGATGTACAATGGTACAATGACATATGCAGTAGTTGGTTGTTTCTATAGAACGGAAGTTGTATGTAGAAATATCAGCAAAATGGAAGTTGTAATATTATGAGGTTATACAGCTGATTGCAATGGCAATGTCAATTAATGTGGAACATTCAAAAATCAATAACTTGGATTAACATTTGCAAACTAAGAAAACAACACCAAGATATTTAAGAGAAAGCTAAACATTTTTTAATCAATTTCTTTAATCTCACATACAACTGAACTGCACTTTGAAATTAACATCAGTTAATATTTATTATCTACCTATCTGTTTGAAATTTCGAAAAATTATCAGCAACATAAGCAATGTTTGCCTTGATTGTTGGAAAGTCAGGGGCAAACGAGATGTTTAAAACAAGACAACTTCCTAAGATCAAAAGATAGCTAGTTCACTAGGATGTGTGGGTCCTGCACTACGAAGCAGATGCACAAACTTGTCATTATCTATTTCTAGATTATTAAGGAATGTTGTGTTGCTGGAAGAAACCCATGCTTTAATAATACCGTGTTAACAAAGTTCGAAACCATGTTAGGCACTGTTTAGAAATTAAAAGTAGTGTAGTAGACATAGATAGGCAAGAAACACTTACTGCAAAACCTTTCCCCTTCGTTATTCCAATGACATCCACAAACTGTCCGGGCACAAAATGGCGGACCAAGATGGTTGTCCCAACAGGAAGAAGAGCATCCTCGGTAACAGGAAATTCCTTTAATTTTCTCTTCAGTGGGACTCCTTGTGATCTAAAGTGGCCCACTTCCGGCTTCGTCAGATGCTTTTCCTTCTTTTGGCCTGCTCCGAGCTAACAAATACCAGGAAAGACTTTCAGAAGCAAGCAACCAAATTTTCAACATAAAAGGATAATGGCCCAAAGAGCATAAATGCCAGTACAAACTTACCACATAGACTCGCATCTAGTCTAGATCAATACAATTAGAAAGGCAAGATGGGATGTTTATTGCACTAATGTTAATGCGTCTAAGCTATTCACTGTGGGGCAGGGAGTCATCATGCATCGACTGTGTGGCATGAACACAAGCTGTTTTTACAAACCTAGGAGATGAGAAAAACCTTAGCAGTATCATAGAACAACCAAATCTGATAGGCCAATCTGTACAGCCCAATATCAAGCTTCTAGAGAAAGTAGAATGGCAAGTATGCCTGAAGCAAATTAGGTGTCCTTTTTCTATTCATTTCTCAGTCGGCACGTGGGAAGAAAAACGCTACAGCTAGTCTCAACTCTCAGGGAAAATGATCTATTCATCATCTAGTGAGTTACCAATCAGGTAGTGGAGAGCCACTGTAATTCGACCAAAAGTATTTTACAAATTTCACGTCTAGATCGAACCCTAATCATCTGGCAGGTCAAAACCTCAGACCTAATAACAACTGCTTTGAGTCTAACAAACGAGTAGTATATTCTGCAATCCTTTCATCGAGGACGGATACTTAGGTTTTCATTAATCAAGACCCAATACTTCGCTTTTCCCCGCAGTAAAACAATGCAGCAGGTCGCGATCCAATATCATATAGTACTACAAAGTTTGGTGCAGAGATGGAGAAAATTGCAGCACCTGCAGCGCGTAGAAGCCCTCCTTCTCGGCAGTCTTGACCTGGCAGACGACGTTGTCGTCGACCCAGAGGACGGTGATGGGCACCTTGGCCCCCCACTTGTCCCACATGGCCGACATGCCGCACTTGACGCCGATCACGCCGGTCCGCTTCGACTCCGGGCCCATGACCCCAGGACGCGCCTCTATGATCCGGCCCCCTCCGCCGCCGCCAGCATCGTCGTCGACGGGGTGCGAGATGAGGGGCTCCGCGGAGAAGAAGCGGGAAGGGGGAAGGCGCGGCCCGGCGAGGGAGAGGTGGCGGAGGCGCGTGAGGAGGCCTCTCGAGGCGGCCGCCATGGCGGGGAGCGGCGGCGGCGGCGGCGGCGGCGTTGGTGGTGCGCCTGGAGATGGGCCGCGCGGGCGGGATGGGTGGGGGTTTACGCGGCGGCGAGGTGGGTAGGGTTTAGTGTACTGGGAGATCCGGGGAAAATGGCCCAAATGGACACGGCCACACTTACAAGTGGGCTTCTGCCTCTTGGGTTTCTTTCTCTTTCTTCCTGCGTCTCCACTTCCACTTCTCTTTGAAACGAGTTCTACTTTTACTATGGTGATCCGCACCTTCGTCCTCACAACGTGCTCAACACATATCTTTTTGATAAACACCACACTTTATTGATCACATAATGTCAGTACAAAGTTCAGCCTGGATAACACCAGGAATAACACCAATGGAAATATTACAAACAGAGACAACCGAAGAACGAGCTAAACGATGTGCTATGATGTTGAAAGATCTTGAAACATGTTTGAAAGAACAGGAGCTGAAGCCTCCTACCAAAGCTTTGATGTCCTTCACCACGGATGCAACTGGAGACCGGTCCTGAGCCGACGACGAGATACGCTGGAGCAATGAGCACGTTCTGAAAACCATGATCGCGGAGAGTACTCAGCGCCTGTCGGATGGCCATCCCTTCAGCCACCTCAGGATCAGGATATTCCGTCAGACCCTCACTGCATGAGAGAATGAAAGCGCCTGATGATCACGAAGCACAGCACCCCATCCCATTCGCCCTTCAGTCGGGAAGAGAGCCGCGTCGACATGCATACAGACCGTGCCCTCAGGAGGCGGAACCAGCTCAACACAGATCTTGGAGACATGCTTAGCAAAATAAATTGGTTTTTTTGTGGCCACTTAGGGCATGTACAATGGTAGAAAAGGCGCGGCTTCTCTTAGCCATCCACGTCATTTAGAGAAGGCAAAATTATAAGTTGTACAATGCATTATCTCTTATTGCCATCCCTAGCAATTAATGAGAATCAATTATATTTTAGTAGAAAATTGTATTTCTAAGGGAAGACAAATGGTACAATGGTGAAATTAGTCTTCCCTTATTTCGTAAGAGATCATCTCTTAGCTAAGGGAAGGCAACCTCCTCTTTCTTCATTCTCTCTCCGCCAACTAGACAAATATCCTACGTGTCAACGCTAAGAGAAGGATGACGTCACCCCATTGTACATGCCCTTATAGCACATGTGTTTGTTACTCCTACATGCTTAGTGATAGAGTGGAGATTTCTGACTCCCAGCTCTACTGATCATGTTATTTTTATAAAAAATCAAAAATAGTATTTTACGAGTTTCAAAAAAAATAAAAAAAATCCGGATGTATCCAATGGTGTATCCCACAAACGTGCAGAAAATCGATGTCAAACAATTTGTATTATGAGCTACACAAAATAACAAAAGTGTAGATCTAAGTATGCATATTTTCAAATCTCTAGATTTTGTTATTTTTGTGTAGCGCAAAATAATACAAATAATTTTGCATGCGGTTTTCCATACTTGTAGTATACATATCCTTGGCTATGTCTAGAATTTTTTTAGACCTATAAATATAATTTGTGGATATTTTAGAATGAAGGGAGCACTGAAACTCGGGAGCCAAAAACACTTTCGGTTAAGTGATATAGCTACATTCTCTCTCCATCTATATGCAAGACAACCATTACATCCTTCACCGTGAGAAGTACTTTCTCCGCTCCAAATTATAAGATGTTTTAACTATTTCATTGTGGACTAAATATGGACTAAAATGAGTGAATCAATACATGAAAATATGTCTAGATACATACGAATTAAGAAAAAAAGGCTTATACTTGAGAACAGAGGGGAGGGAAGGGAGTAGAATGCAGTTCATAGGGATCATCCGGCCAGATGGAGAAGTCCTAGCCCTCCCTGCTATCCCAAAGCTACACAATTAACCTTACAACGTCAACATATAATAATTACTCCATAGACACAAGAAATAAGTACAGCGATGATCAAATTACACCAAGCACGGTTTCCGCAATCTTCGTCGCCCAAGACAATTCAGCCTGCGTCCTCTGTATTATCATGTTTTCTTTTTTTTTGGTATTTCCTTTTGAAAATATCACAAGTCCCTAGTATAGTTCCATCATGGCTCTCTACAGATTTTCTTCACTTAGACATTTTAACCTGTGAGTGTGGTGGAGCAAATGTTGCAGCTCAGGTCGTCACAAATGGGATTTGAGAAAGCGAGAACTACACTGGCTTACCCAGAAACATTTGCATGACATCATTCAGATGATGAGCAAAGAACAAGCACTCCAATGGCCAATCCGCCAATGGAAGTATGAAAAACAATTTGAATGCACTCTCACTTGACAAATACTGTGAATGCATAACTAAAACTATCAATGAAGAGCCGAAACAGTCGCTGCCTCTGTATTTTCCTGGATAGCAAAAACTATTTTACGTGGTAAACAACATGGCAAGGCTGATGATTCAACAGGTGAAAGCAAAATATATCCCAAGATTAATATGATGGTGGGGCTTGATAAAACGCAGCAAGCACCATTCATCTCAAGTGACACTATTACCGAACCGTGAAACTGCTGTGATCATGTCACGTGACATTCAAGGTGAGAATCTTTCAGGCCTCGAAGAAACGAAGCTCCACCATTGCTTCCTGATGCTTGGGGGAATACCAAGCTGTGGCCTTTGCTGAACCCAGAACCTTCAGAGCCCAATCAATAGCAAAGACCGAGTCGTCCACTCGAACAAACTGGTCTCGGCTTCTTGGGTCAATGGCAACAGAGGACTCAACACGGAAGCTGAACGGCCCAACTATCTGCGAAAAGAACAAGGACAGCTTTATTAAGTAATTTTATGATAGAATAGTAGATACTGCAATCTTCTTCTCTGGTTAATTCATCAAGTCGGAATACACTGAAGGAAGGCAACAAGAGAATGATGACCAAGAAGGTACCAACCAATACTGATTCCTAAGTTCTAGGAAGCAAATACCATCTAACACAACAGTTAAATCCATCAATCCAAAAAGGTAATTATACATAGGAACAAACAATTACTATTTACCACTTCAAGCAAATGATATTCATAGAATGCCACTACGCCTGGCTGACATGCGGTACAAACAATTATTCTGTTGCGTCTTAGCAGTAAATTGTAAGTGCTATGCGATAGTAGAGTAACTGGTGCTGAAGCCACAAGCAATAAATAGCACAAGCATCAAGCTGCAAACGTGCTTTGTCTAGGACCTAGGCTCAGTATCCATCCTTACTACTCCCTCCGTTCCAAATTAGATGACTTCCATTTATCCACATGTGGATGTACCTAGAGTCGTTCAGGGGTAGTGACTCTTGACTAGTCGTGACTAGTCAAGACTCATGGTCGACTAGTCGACATGAGTAGTTTAGCAATAGGTACTATAAAATTACCATATTTTATGTATAATTGTATATAACTATATACTTATTAATAGTCTATAATACAAACCTGGGCATCTCCATACAGTGTCCAAGCAGTTTTGTCTCGGGGGAAAAAATTGGGGCGATCTAGGTTTCACGGGGGGAGCTGGGCAAGCAATATTGGAAAAAATATGACGGGCTGGGCAACTTTAAGTCGTTCTTTGACTCAAAAACCTGGACTAGTCGAGATTAGTCGATTGAGTCGCTCGACTCAACCAATTAGTCGAGTCGAGATGCCGAGTCGGACTTCATATTGCGACTCATCGACTAGTCGTCGACTAGTCGCGACTAGTCGCTCGACTCAAAAACCATGGTATAGATACATCCACATGTGGATAAATGGAAGTCATCTAATTTGGAACGGAGGGAGTAATAGGTAAGGAGTTGGGGTTCTAGACCTAAGCATAGCCTAGTGCCCTAGTCCTATTAGATGACATGATTAAGCTTTCCTGCAATGCCTCCATTAGCATTAGCATTAGATCATATCATATGTTAACTTTGTTGCTGCTTGTTTGTCCCCAGACCCAAGTATTTTTTTGTAATATTTGTTCACAGTTTTACAAATAACTGAAACAATAGCAAAAGAGAAGGAAAGATGCCAATATCCCGATCATGAAACGCAGAGTGTCACTTACAGGATACCTCCTCATAGCCAATTTTCTAATTGCATTCAAGAAAATGGTAGAAATAAAAATCACTAACATAATCTTGGACACAAATCAAGGTTTTATAGGGAAAACATAGAGCCGTATGTATTTCATTCTCTATAAATAGCATCATGTCAACCTATTCCCGCGAGAAAGTGATGGTATAACTAAGCTCTTCGATACCTTGATTAATCACACAGTGAATCATGTCATGAAATAGGTTATTGGCTGAACAGCAGAAGACTATAAACATTTTGAAATGATTTGGCAACTCAGATAAAAAAGGGGGTAAAATTATTATAATCTATGGCATGGCATGATAGTCCGCACACAGAATGAACTTCTAGTTCTAGGTACAAGAGCACAAGGTGAAATGAAAGAAATATATGATTCACCTGTTGTTGAAGGGAAACGATCACATCTGGACAAACATCGCAGAATGTCTCTAAATCAGGCCGTCTAGAGAAGAAAAAATCTTGCGCTAGGCGAGAAGCACCACGTAAGAACAAAGATCCTGAGGATATATCGAATCGGGCACTGACCCTTGTCAAATCCAGGAAAAGCCTCTGAAAATTTCCATGTTGAGCTGTAAAAGTAACAGAAGCAAAGAGGTCTGCAAAGGCAGCAAATTTATTTCTCTCACGGAACACTCTGAAGGCATTGCTTTTTCGCGTTTCATCCGGCGCAGATAATCTTTTTGAACAATCCCCAAAAGAACCACTGGCTACTGCACCTGAATGATTAAAAAGAAGCAGTAAATCAGTTGATGCTGACGACCTATAAATCCAATAGAGGGTTTCAGAATTGTTCATTGATAATATATGCATAGAAAGTGTACAATATTACTGACTGCAAAAATCTCATGATACATGAGAACACAGGGAAACAGGTGAGTTAAATTATCAGATATTCTTGAAATGTGACAACGAGTAGGACGTGGCATGTGAACAAACATGATGTCCACAACAGAACCTATTAGAAAGTAGATGCAGGAACTTTTCTTGAAACAAGCTTACAGAATGAATTGCTGAAGCTCAAAGATAGATTCTTACCAACGATCCCAGTGAATGAAACATGAGGGTCTGAGAGAAATGCATCATATGGCTGAACCATTTTTAGCTTATCTTCTTTCTTCCTCCAAACATCGATGCTTTTCTTGAGGGAAGTAGCTACTTTAGCACACAATCCAGGTAGCAGAGCGAGAGGAACATCATTGGTTTCATCACCACCAAAACATTTTGGTTCCCCACTATTATGGTGCAGCAATAGATGATAACTGAATCCAGAACTGGAGCCAGCTGAAGAAAGGTCAGCTGATAATGATAAAGGCACATCCCAGTACACCCCCTGTTTATCAACAAATAATCCAGGCCATGATGCTGCTAGTGCAAGATTTTGTTGAGGAAACTGCAAACAGCAAACAAAAAGTTCAGTTCATCCAAGCATTCAGAACAGTAACAGCTAGAATTAGTTAAGTAAACTAGTAATACCCAAAACAACGCAGGATCGAATGTTACCATTAACCAATCACAACCTATTCATGACTACAAGTCCTACTCGCCATACAGGAAGTAAAAAAAAAGATTTATTGAGAAAACTCGCAGTGCAAGTCGCAAGAATACTCGCAAATAGCTAACTATATACCGAAGAGGATAAGAGAATCCAGGTGTTTTGCCTTGTGGTGAATAATCGCTTTGCCTCGTTCCCCTTTCTTGATATTGTACAGCTCCAGCAGCAAAATAGTGTCTGGTGTGACCAAGAGTTCCGTGCCAACACCTAGAGACATAACATCGTGCAATTGTCTCTTGAGATCATTGGACCAGGGGACACCTTCTCGACGATTTGACAGCTTCTCTTTCACGACTGCCACAAGTTTCTGCACATGAAGCTGCTCCAAGATAGTAACAGACCTGCACAGGTTATATTAAGTTGTCAATGAACATGAGTTTGATCAGATACTTGCTACACACGAAGTAAAATCATTGCAATTATACAGTTTATCTTTCTGTAAGACAGCAAGGTTTCCAATAAATAAATAAAATAACCAAACAGATGGAATTTAGAAACAAATAGTACTAAGGAAGTATACTACTACAACTTATGTGTTGCATTCACTGGTATGGTTGGTACTTCTAGAACCACCATTGGAATCGGCGACTTGTAAACTATATTTCAGTATCCAATAATCGCAGCAAGCCAACAATCTTGGAACAGAGCGGATACAGCAATCTTGGAGCGTTTCTGCTAAGATTGGTGGTGAGTTGGGGGTGTCAGGGAGGAGGGGTTCACCAGTTTTGGGCGAGATGGAAGAGGTTGGCGTGGTGGAGGGAGAGGCCGGCGCGGGATGCGGAGAAGGTGGGGACGAGCGGAGAGGCCATGAAGCGGTGGAAGAAGTCGAGCTGCTTGGTGCGGGTGACGCGGTAGCCCCGCGAGAGGCCGAGGGGCAGCGGGTCGCCCGGGACGGGGCGCGCCGTGCCCTCCATCGTCGCCGGGGACTCCAGGTCCAGCTCCCACCTCCCTTCCCTGTCCGTAACCCATCGCATCTGCCGCAACATCGCCGCCGCCGCACCCCGCTTCCGCCCGGGCGGCGCTTTGCTTTTTGTTCGAGGTGTGTTGTTTCGCTTTGTGTCGCGTCGGAGACTGACCCGGCGGAGGATAGGGGGAGGAGCCACGCTGGCTGATGCCTAGTGCCTTCGTGGCAAATGACAAACTTTTTTTTTTTTTTGAAATTGACAAACTTTGTTGGGGGTGTGAACTGGGTCAATTGGTGCTGTCGTGCTGATCATGCTTTCCCTTTTTCTTTTTGAGAAAGCAAAAGTCTTAAATGTTTTAACCCAAATCTCTTGTTCCTCGTCTTACATGTCGTTTTCTGGCCAAATCTCGTTTCCGCATTGGGCTTAGCCGACATGGCAAGGATTACTCTGACAGCTGGATTGACCAGTGGGCCTCTTCAATTTACTTGGCCTTGGCTCGTTTTTCTCGTTCAAAACTGCGTGGATAGGGAGAAAAATCGAATTTAGGGTTTAAGGGAGAGAAGAGGATTAAGAAAGAGATCGTCGTCCACTGAGTCTTCTGCACAAGGGAGTCGTCTCTGTTGGGGCGGTGGAGCCAGGGCGGCGTCATTAGGTCGTCGGTGCCATACCGGGAGGACCCGATGGATTATGAGCCCACCCTCTATGCGCTTGCATAGAGAAGCCGAAGTTGCCTCAGTGGATTTCGTGGAGTGATGGAAACCGTGAAGGAGGTAATATGGGTGCACGAATGCATAGGTAATCTTAGATTGTTTCACCTTGATTTCGATTTATTTTTGCTCTTGTTTCTTTCTTCTTCTAATTCGAACACTATAAATAGTGGGGTGGTTGTTGTTTTTATGAATGGTATGATGCTCGGTTGAGTGAGGCAAAGTCTAGAGGATGGAAGATGGACAAGGAATTGTTCACTGGGCATTTGCAGTTCAGGGTGAATGGAATGGAGAAGTAGTTGAATTTGGACGCTAGTTAAAGGGGGAATGAAGAGATTGATGGCCTTAAGGCCAAATATGCGTAGGGAATCCCACAAAGGATGATGCAAGAATGATCAATAGATTGGTTGTCCTTTTCGCAAAAAAATGTATTGGCCATATTTGTGTTATATTACATTGCTAGATCATGGCTACGTAATTGAGCATATGTTTGTTTGTAATGTTCAACTAGCACTGCAATGGACAAGTGTATACATTTTGTTTCAATAATGCATTTCGAATTAGTATATTAACTAAAACTGGATGTCAACATCTCTCAATGTAAAATATAAATTGGTAGATAGACTGATATACATATGCAATTGATCATCTTAATAAAAGTATGCATGATAATTATCATCAGCCAACATGGCATCAAAAGAAATTACATGCAAAGGAAAATTTGAGTACAATGGTTAAAATAGCCCAAATGATAAATAACATGTTTCATGACATCCGTTTGTCAACAAATAACTAAATAACACCAAAAATGCATATTCATGACTAGTTTGGCCCTTTTGCCTCTTGCATGCTTCATTATCATCTTTGCTTCTCTTCCTCTTTCCTAAATTGGATTGAGCTGCTTCATTTCATGTGGTCTGCACCTAGCTTGCCCTAATCTCGGCATCTATTTGTGATTGTTTGTCATTGCAACAAGATGAGAAAATGTCATTAGCTATTAAATATAATGTAGGCTGTGAAGTTTGAAAGTGCATGTGTTGCCCCATGCGTGGTTTTGGTAATTAATGACAATCCTTATGGACTAATGTTTGCATTGAGATATACTTGTAGATCTTGTCCATAGGAAAAGATTGGAGTTCATGTGTTGGACTCTAGAAGATTTCATGATGACCAAGGTTATGAAGAATGGTCATGTGAAGAGTTGAACTTATTGCAAGCATGGCTTGGAAAAGAAGATTGAGTGAACTTCATGTTTATCTCAAAGCCATCATCTATATCAAGATAAGAAGATGAAGTGCAAGTGGATTCATGAAGACGGAGCTTAGCGAGGCTCTCCCATAATGGAGTATGGTGGAGCATTTAGAGAAGTCTTCATCAAGCATGTGCTAACAAGCACAATCAAGAAAGGTGTTCCAACTTGAGAGAATCAAGATCATCATCATCTAGCTCAAGTGGAATGCGCAAGACAAAGGTATGATCTTGATAGGGTTTCTATTTTACCGGTCTCATGTTGTTAGTTTGGAGACCGGGTTATAGGATAGACGGCGTACTATCAAGAGGGGCTCTCAAGTGAGTAACTTGATCGCATCTTTATGGAGAGATCAAACCTTTGCATATTTGGCATATCATCTTTCTTGGTTCTTATTTGGCTTTTATCCATGTGAGAATTTAGAGCTTCTGTTCATCTCCATACCAAGCTCTAGTTCATCAAAAACGGATTTCATTTGGATATCTAGTGGTGTTTTTGATGTTGGAGGTTTTACCGGTTCGTCTCTTATAGAGAGGTCAAACTCTCCTCTTGTGTTATCCTCCTCACATGATGGACTATGATGTGTATATGCATGATCTTGTTGTGGTTGTGATTATCTTCGGAGCAAGCCCAAGATCATTGAAAACGGAGTCCGGATGAAAAACTTGTTGCGTTCTCGGTGTTGGAAATATTACCGGTCCTCCTCGAAATAAGGTCCACACCTCCCATGTGTGATATCTCCTCCATATTTGTGACCCTTAATATTTCCAACCTTGTCGCTACCTTTCCAACCTCGTTGGTTTCATCTCGTTTGGAGCTTCCTTGCAAAAGTTATTGCATTTCAGGTTTTGCTGTTTCGCTGTTTTCAGGCCGGAGTCTCCGGTCTTCTGGACCGGAGTCTCCGGACCCAGGGTTTTTGTCAAAGTTAAGCAGCTTGGTTCACTCCCTGGACTCTGTCCGGAGTGTTGCCGGAATGTTGCCGGAGTATGGCCGGAGTCTCCGCCCCAGGTCGGAGTCTCCGGTCATTGGTCGAAAAGTCTCCGGCCCGAGCTGCTCCCTGCCAGTTGTGGTTCAGCCCCTGGAACCTGTCCGGATTCTTGCCGGAATGTTCCCGGAGTCTCCGGTGTAGGCCGGAGTCTCCGGTCACTCTGACCGGAGTCTCCGGTGTGAAGTTGGCTGCAACGGCTCTTTTTTTCTGGGAGGGGTATAAATACCCCTCCACCTTCCTCCAGCCAACCAGCTTTGCCCAACACGTTTTTCTCTCTCTTCCCCACCATTGTTGACCTTGCAAAGCTTGCCCCTCTCCCAATTCCTCCCATGAATCTTGCATATCTTTGAGGGATTTGAGAGAGGAGATCTAGATCTACATTTCCACCAATCCATCTCTCCTCTAAGTGAGGGGAACCTAGTAGATCTTGATCTTGGAGTTCTTGGTGTTTCTCCTACCTTGTTCTTCCTCTCTTCTCCCCCCATAAGCATTAGTTGCTTTTGGTGGGATTTGAGAGTGAAGGATTTGAGCACTTGTGCGCTTGCCTTTTGCATTTGGTGCATCGGTGTGCTCTCCACGAAGATTCGTGGAAGTTGAAAGCTTGTGAACTTGTTACTCTTGGGTCCTTGGACCCTAGACGCCCGTGTGGTGGTTGAGACCCTTGTGTGGTCACTTGTAGCTGTTCGGGAGCCCCCAATCCCGTTGTGGGTTGTGCCCCGAATCGTTGTTAAAAGGCTCCGGATTTCGCCTCGAAGGATTCCGATAGTGGAAGGTGAACCAAACCTTTGTGGTGCGGTTCATCGGAGAAGAAGGTGAAACCTTTGTGGTTGTTGAACCATTGTGTTGGTTCACACCTCTCCAACGAGACGTACTCCCTTTACAAGGAGGAACTCGGGAATACATCCTCGTCTCCGCGTGCCTCGGTTATTTCTATACCCGAGCTTTTTACTTATGCACTTTACATTGTGATAGCCTTCGTGCTTGAAGTATTCTTATTGCTTTCACCTTGTTGCGTGTCTTGCTTAGCATAAGTTGTTGGTGCACATAGGTGAGCCTAGTTTATTTAGCCTGTTGGCTTGTTAATTTAAACACATAGTTTTATTCCGCAATTATCAAGCCTAAACCGGAAAAGTTTTAATCGCCTATTCACCCCCCTCTAGGCGACATCCTTGTCCTTTCAAAGTTTCATCCACCAACCAGTAGAACCAAGAGCCTAAACTAATGGACAAAGGTTGGGCAATCCACATATATCGTAAAATCATCTCTCACGCATGACTCGATGAAGCATACACGTGAACAGAAGAATCTCAAGTATGACTCAAGATGGCCTATACATGTATAGAAAGGAGGAAACATATGTTTTAATTAAATCACCTTGGCACCCTTGGCCGCGCCTGGCCCCCAACCTGGCCGCCCTGGCCCACCTCGGGCGCTCCCCTTTCACGTATATCTTCGTCTTGACCTAAAAGTTACGGGGACACTTCGAAAAAATATTCCGCCGCCTCCACGAGGCGGAAAACATAGAGAGAAAAAGCTCTCCGGCAGGGAGAAATCTGCCGGGGAAATTCCTTCCCGGAGGGGGAAATCGCCGCCATCGTCACCGTCATCATGTCGGGCTTCATCAGGATCATCATCTCCATCATCCCCACCGCCGGCACCATCATCCCTACCGCTCCACTCCGTTCCGCTGAGACATCTAGGGTTCTACCTTGTGTAGTTCGTTGGGATTACTTTACTGGTGTTGATTACCTTGTTGTAGTTGATGCTATTGAGTTTTATGGGTGAATTACTTTATGTCCAGATCGTTCACCTTTGGTCATGATCCATATGATGTCTTGTGAGTAGTTCGTTTAGTTCTTGAGGACATGAGAGAAGTCTGGTTGCTAGTACTGACATTATGTTGAGTAATATTTAATGGTTTGATATTTAATTTGTGGTGTTATTCTTCTAGTGGTATCATGTGAACGTCGACTACATGGTACTTCACCATTATGGGCCTAGGGAAATGCATTGCGTATTTAGTTTACTTATTGAGGGGTTGCCGGAGCGACAACCTGAACCCGTTGGTAAGCTAGTGCACGAGGGAGTGAAGGATTTCAGAGTTTAAGGCTCTGGTTAGATTTATCTTAATACTCCCTTATATTTGCGGATGCTTGCAAGGGGTGTAATCACAAGTGTGTACTGGTCCAAGTAAGGGCGGTGCACGGTTCACCCACACAATACTTATCAAAACATTGAAGATTAATCAGCGGTATGAAGCAAAAGTAACTTAACGATATTCCCGTGTGTACTCATGAACGTTTTATCCATTATAAATAAAACAACCGGCTTGTCCTTTGTGCTAAAAAGGATTGGGCCACTCGCTGCAACTATTCTTGCTCTCTTTTATTTACTCGTATTTTATTTATCTGTTATTATAAAAAAAACCAAAAACTTGTCTGCTTGTATTTACAGTGAAACCTTGCTCAAAACTGCTTGTCAACACCTTTTCTCCTTGTTGGGTCATCATTTACCTATACTTGTGGGTCATCATTTACTTACTGGCTTTCAGTTCTTTTAGCCTTTTGAAAAAAAAATATTTTCTTTTCACCTTTAGGATTCCTTGTGCACGATGGCTTGTTGTGTCCAATCTTCCCACATATAGGCCACATTTAATTTGGACTTCATGTTTTCTCACATTCTTCCCTTTAGATGCTTCTCCCTCTCCTCTCCTCTCCTTTGATTTTTATTTGTCCTTCTAGGCATTCTTACATTTTTTCCCGATAAAGCACGCTTTATTACTCAAAAGAATGCATTCCTACATATCCATGAGCTTGTGATCTTGGTTTTTCATAAACATGCCACTTTTGTTCCCCCTTAGTTGGTTCTAAGCAATGTTCATGTATTTACTCGAATTGCTTAATGGAATAATAGTTGTCAATGAAATCATCAACAACTTTACCACACTTGTATATCGTAGTAATAGCATGGCAACAAGGAAGCCTTGCCAGCTGGAAGTACCCACGCGAGCATGTCTTTTTTCTCAGAGTTCACCAGGTATTTCCTTCCTCTTCCACTCATATTTTTTTTAGATAACGAAAATAGGCATGAGTCACCCGTTGGCTATACCCCATTCATTGTCGTTCGATTCATCATTGAGATTCGGGCAGCCGATGCACGTATCCTAGCTAATTAGAGAAGCCCCTGCTAATCAACTGACCATTCTGATCACATGCACCTGCTGTGAACAGCCGCCATACCCGGAGGTAGCTGCACTTAGTAGAATAAATATCAGCAACAATTCGACAAAAAATGTGGCAATTAGTTGTTCATTACATTATACTCAGACGATCCGCTTGTCTGCGTCGCATGGACCACTAGATGTATCAGACTAGTCACAATGGGGAGTATCATATACTAGTATCATGCATATGATACTAGTCTATGTTACTACCTATACAATGGGTAGTAACATATTTGTGGTATCATACAATACTACATTTATTAGGTTGTAGACTCATTTTGCATTGGAATCCGTTATGTTACGGTATCTACCTATGATACTACTATCACCTCTCTCATCATTAATTGCAGTGCCACGTCAGCTTTTTGCCAACATGACATGCATGATACTACCTATGATACTCCCATTATGGCTAGTCTCAGAATGATATGTGCACATGTAACAAGGATCACCGTCTCAGTGTCTTTAATCTGCACACTCTCTGAGTCTGCGCGCACGAATCCATAAGGTTGGCACCTGAACTTCAGCTACCACGCGGCCATTGATTAGCTGTTGCTCTTTGGCATGTGTGGAGGTTGGTTATGATTCAGCGGCATTGAGTACTATTATAGCACTTGAAAAGTAGTATAGACATTTGCCAAAGCTAGTTAGAAATTTTTGACCATTTCCAATCCATGCCTAGCACCAAATATTCATATATATAGGTGACCTCCAACTCTCACTGATTGTACGTATTTAATGCACCAACCGATGCCAAGCTATCCATTTCATCATCTCCTCGTACACCAATAACCAGTAAATAGCTTTTGTCCCTTTTTGCATTTTATACCGGGCAGCTGGGCCTTACCGTCTCGCTCTTGTTGCATGGTCACCTCGTCGTCGCCCAGGTCAGTCTCTGTCTGACTACGACTGCAGCTCCACACTGCCTGCTCTGGCCGCACATA
This sequence comes from Poa pratensis, assembly GCA_947311845.1. NCBI lineage: Eukaryota > Viridiplantae > Streptophyta > Magnoliopsida > Poales > Poaceae > Poa > Poa pratensis. The sequence goes on from CAMZMU010000106.1 coordinate 9,177,191, forward strand.
CCCCATTACCTGTTATATCAACGTGAAATTAGCATCTAATTACAGCACTTACGCGTTTTTAGGTGGATCCGACCTGCATGAAAAGATGCCCGACAATCCAGACCGAATCTCCAAGGCTGGATCAGACGGCTGCCAGTGGGGTATAGCCAACGGGAGTATTAATATCGCGAAGATACCAATTACACCCAGACTCTGCAACCACGCATTACCCTAATGGCATTACGGATGCACACAGCCGAAAAAGAATTACAAAAAAGAAAAGTCCCGCTACAGCGATCAGATCCTTTTAGCAGCGACACTAACACCACCAAAACAACACCAGAAGTCCAACCCCTCCAAAAGCAACGCCTCCGACAAGGAAAACAGAGCACAAGCACCGTCGTCGCCCGATCAAAGATCCTAGGTTTTCACCCTGGAGGAAGTTCTCTGCTCGCAAAAACAATGCCTTCAACAAGGCAATTGCCAGGCACAACCAATGAAGGCCAGACCTCGGGTTTTCACCCTGCAAGGTAAGACAGTGGACATCTCCTGTGATGTCGCCCCCACTAACAGTCGCTGCTGCAAGTCTCAGCTCACCGAGCTAGTTTCTCATCGCCACAAAGTCTCAAACCACCATCGCTAGTCCTCATATCTCGGCTTTCATGACATTCTCCGCATCTGACTTCACCATGGATCGTCAAAGACATATCTCAAGGTGGTAACAGACAACAGAGCTTCGTAACGCTCCCTCTGAAACCAAACGGTCAGAAAAAAAACGTGGGTGCGCCCGACCGAATCCCATCCGATCCAGCAATCTCCAGGCATGAGTCGCCCAATGGGTTCGCCGGCGGAGCCTTCCGAAACTTGACACTCCAGTCAAATCAATGAGGGCATGCATCCAGCAGATCATCGTCTTCGCGCGGCTGGAAACCCTAGGACCGCCGCCTTTATTCGCAAGACTCGCAGGCCCCCACGCCGCCAGTCATCTCCTTGCAGAACGGCGAACGAGAAGAGGGCAACCCAGTGTGTCGCTGCAGGTCTTCGCCGGCGTGGCCAAAGCCACAGCCATAATTCCCGCAAACTCCCTCGCTGGAGATCTCAAGCCCGGATCGGGCCCAGAAGCCCAAATCGAGGCCCAAGATCCAGATCGCATCCGTGCAGACCGAAGATGGCTGCAACGGCCACGCGCCGCCGCATCCACGTCGTCGCTCCGCCGGAGGCCCTCAGGAGCTGACCAGCATGGCCACCTCCTGCACGGCACGGGGGTGCCGCCCCGGCCTCACGCGCTCCGGAGACTTGGCGCGGACGCCCTAGCGCCGACCCGAGCCGTTGAGGCCTTCCTTCCCCAAGCCGCCTTTGCAGTTGGGGCGCCGCCGCCGTGGCAAGGGGCCGACGGCAGCGGCGGCGCGGTGGTCTGGAGGTGGTCTCTGGCGGCTGAAGGTTTCGGCCCCGGTGCCGCCCTAGGGAGCGACACGGGTGGCCCTCTCCTGGGGGTATCACCTCTTCCACTCATATGCTTCACCTCAAAGACATCCTTCCAATTCCAAAGCAAATCCAACACAAAAATCGAACTGATATATGTGTTCCCGCTATTTTCATGGTTAATTGCGCTGAATATGCCATGGAGTCACCCCTGGGCGCACGCTGGCGACCCACGGAGCGAGGAGTTTCAACACCGCTGGTTCTATATCTAACTGATGCAAAGTTGCAAACAGAGATCCATTAGTCAGCTGCTCCTGTTTATCTATTTTTTAAAACAGAGGCAAAAGTTTTGTCAAGAAAAGAGTAGATGCTCCTATTTATCGATTTGAAACAGAGCAACTTCGCAGGACTGTACTTAAAGCAGGTTGATTCGTGCGAAGACTAGGCAGGTGGGTTTATCTAGCTTTTGTCTATTGTTCTATTTGGCTAATTAAACACCTTTTATATGCTTTCCTGGCTATTTTGTCACATCACATTATAAATAAGTTCAGTGCAGCACAACGACGGTGAAAATTCATCCATCAACTAGAGACGCAACCTTTTCATTATACATATATCTTGCACAAGATTACACAATGACCCACCGGATCTACACTTCCACCGTGTCACATTTTACATCATCCGCTGCAAGTCATACTGGCCGTTGTTCTTCTTCAACAAACCAAAACAGACGATCGACCACGTTGCTTATGTTGGAATTTTGACTAGCATTTTGCTAGTGGGCCTTTGGTTCAAAGCCCAACTTTAAAAATCTGAAATTCTCATTGGCCCATGTGCATATGGCTGTGTGGAGTGGGACTAATTTTAGTCCCACATTGCTAGTTGGGAGAGAGTTGCACCATTTTATAAGGTGGAGTGTTGTGCTACTTGGTGTGCTTGTGAAAACAAAAGGCTCTCTCCCGCGCACTCCTCCTCCGCCGCTCGCCGCGCCGCGGGTTGCGGGAATCTCGCCGAGCCGAGTTATATATTTGCAGTTCGGGAAAAATTTATTGAGTCATTGATTAATAATTAACGGACGCGTTAATTGTTTTGCCGTTTCCGATTCCTTTGGATCGTGGGGCTGTTACCGACTCGATCGTGCGGCTGCGCCCACGTCCTACCCGACTTGCGCTATATATACTGGCTGGGCGAACCCTAGCCGCCACTACGTGAAAGTTGAAACACATGGTCTCTCGCCGTTCCACTTCCAGAACATTGCGCCGCCGTCTTTCAAGTCTTCTCCATCCCGTCTTCCGGTGTGCACCGGTTGAAGGGACAGTAGGCCTCCGAACCCCGCCTCTTGTGATCCTGTACGGGAGAGGGGCGATCAGGTTTTTGGGGAGCGCACTCGCGCGACTACTGGCTTCGAGTTCTTCCCCAACGACGACTTCTTCCCCGACATCGGCAGCCTCTTCATCGACGACGACATGGGTGACAACGTGAACGCTAACGCTTTGCTGCTGCCGCACTGTATGAAGTTCTGATCTTTCTGTTCGAGTTACTACTACAATTTCTGCTAGTAGTATATGCTATAGATTCGTTCTGTTTATCTACTGTTTTAGTAGATCGCATGATTAGTTTAATTCTGATTATTCTAGTCATGAATTATTTACTGTTTTCGCGAATTAAATCAATTGCTAAATTGCTTATATTTTCAACAGCTTATTCCAAGTTTCTGACCGTGTTAACGATTTACAACTAGCTAAAGAGCTAACGAATTACTTACACAGGCACACGACCATAAATTACTTACACATCCCAATATCTCCTGAATCAGCAGTCCTTGCAATGGTATCCAGATGAGATGCTGTTGCAGCCCAGTAACCACGGCCAGTCACAACCAGCTCACTTGCATCCGTTTACCCCTTTTTTCCCCATCACCTCATCTACCGCATGTGGATTGAACATCCACAAATCCCGTTGACACCAATGTTATTGACCGCGCGAATAGGAACGGACGTCGTGTGCAAGGGTCTAGCAGGTGTTCAAGGATTAGCAAAAGTACAGTGAACAGCGAACAATGGTGGATATGACAGCGTAACAGGACACCAGATTATATGGAGCTGTACATTTACCTGTTCCTGTGATCGGAAATACATGAATGGCGTATAGTGAAGAAAATTTGAGACCCTTGATGTGTATATATCCGCATATCTACAACGAAGGAAAAAATAGTTGTATTTACACGAACAAGCCCAGGGTCTGTCAAAATATGCATCACTATGAAAACATAGCCACTCACTTCTCAATTTGCCTGGTTAGATGACTCTTGTCCCATAGGCCAGCACGTGACAGCCAACCCCATCTTAGAAGAGGAAATAATATTTGCTTAGCTCATCTTTCTATAATTAGAGCGTATGCAATGCACCAGTAGATATATGAACGAGATAGGACATTTGTTCCAGAGTGAAGGGAATAAAATATGCTCATAGAAACTTCGCAGTAGTGCTCGTTTTACCTTTTATTGAAAAGTTCTCCATCCGATTCGAGCAATGGCGCAATCTTTTCGTCTAATCTCTGCATAACTATAAGCAACTTTTGCATACTTTCTGTAAGCTCCTGATCATTCATACAAGTTGCAGCAAGCGTCTGGAAACGAGTATTGACATATTAGCGCAAGCATATTAAGAACTTACAAAAACCTCAGAGGCTGCAAGCAGAAACAAAATCATGATACTATATTTGCTTTTGGCTTAAGTTCTGCACCAGTGCATTGCAGAAATTGTGTTGTTAATGTGTAAAATTCTCAAGCATCTCGAGCGAAAGAAAACTGAACATGTTAAATCTTGCAAAGGCATTAGAGCTTCACGCTTAATACCTGTGCAGGACGTGAATTTGTGCGTCTCTGCAGAGCAAGGCGAAGTTGGTTAAAAAGGTCTCCCACAATTTCCTTTTGTTGTATAAGTGTGACAAGCTTTTCTTTCTGACCATGGCTTTGGATTAGTGCGTTAAACTGCGAATACAAGAGAACAGAAAAAAATTGGTCACTGCACAAAAAGAATACCTTTATCAGCAACATGACACATACTCCACATTATAACTAAATGTGTTCTTTTCTGGGTCCTATTTCAGAGGAGTCAGGATCAACGGATACAAAACATTTCAAATGAACATGGTTAATGGTCTTGAAGATAAGTGTCTCATCATCATTTGGCATCACATGTTGAACTCAAACTAGCGCAATTTACCCAATAAAGCAAAATAAGCAATGCAGGTAAGTTACCAGTGACAGAATAATTAAACTTTCCAGAAATAGCTTTAACCTCATATTCTTATAGCTGGAATGTGATATACTAATGCTAAATACTATATATAAATCGGTTTTATAAACTGGTGAGAAAAGAGAGCAAACTAACCTCATCTTCTAATTCTCGGCATATTAATGCTGTCCTCCATCGTAAATGAACTTTTGATTGGCTTACATCTGTGAAAATATGGTCCCCCACATATAATATCTCATCTCCATGAATATCTAGGGACTTCTCAACCATCTGAGCACTACCACCAGAGTACAAGCCACCTAAATACCCAATTAAGAGAAGAGTTATAAGTCAGCCACACCAGAAAAAGAATTCTGGTCAGATCAGTACACCAGAAAAGACACAAGCACAGAACAGAAAAAGACATCAAGGTGCATGATTTAGGAACATAAGCATAACATGGCCAAGGAAGGGAGCTAGCTTCTGTGGATGAACAATGAAAGTACAACTACAAATCATCTTAAAGGTTCATAACTCTTTTGCAAAAGGGTGCACTCAAGCAAACCTCACAACTCGCTTTATAATATAAAAAAAACCAAACTCACCCGCACATGCACATGCCTCTTATGGAATTGCTGGGCACGTGCACTTTGTATTTAGGTAGATGTGCACTTTCCTCATGTAAAGTCATATATTAGAGCTTCTGGTAAATGGTATGCATAAGGTTTTTCTATTCCTATCCTAGCATGAACGAATTTATTTCTTTTTATTTCACTTGGTCAATCTGAAATATGTCTTCAAATAATTATGTAATTTCCAACAATAGTTTTATTTTTCATAAATAAAAAATAAACAAAAACTGGATTTCCAATTAAATTATATGTAAATTAGTATCCTGAAATTTGAACATGTTCATGAAGTACAAAAAACAGAACTAGAGATTCTATAAAAGTTAGATCACAGCAGTAACATGTTGAAATTTTCACCTGAATTTGCTTTAAAACAGGGACGCAATAATCCATCGTTAGTTACAACCTCATACAATGGATGCGAAATTTGGAAAAACTCTGGCTTCCTTGCGGATACTATAACCTACATTAATAAAGAATAGATGATCTTCATGGAGTTTCGAGTATGACGAAAAGCAATGACTGAAAAGTAGTTAACATTAGTGCTACCATCATAATGGGGGCATTAATACTCACCATTTCAAATAGATCTCTCCATCCATATCATTAGGAAGAAAGCGATTGAATGCATGATTCATCATTTTGTTTGTATAGTGGTAATCTGAGTTTGTAATAAGAAGCAACCTTTTTCCAGCCTGATGAGTTGAAAAGGGAAAATCAGTCATTCAGTAGAGTGGTATAGTGACTCTAATATTTCAAATAGATAACGAGCTCTTAAGATGACAGTTTTTAACCTCTTTTTGATCTAGAAGAGCTAGAGGAAGTTCTGGATCAGGCTCTACAAATCGCTCTGGCTCGGCCATTATTTCGCTCTACAATTCAGCCAGCTAGAGAAATTTTAAGACAAGTATCACGTAAGTAATATATAAATGACCAAAGACTACCTTGAGTTGACCTTCTACATGTGCTCGAAAGAGTGCTTTGGAAACAGCCTGAAACCAAAAGGACTCCAAATGTTACGACACAACAAAGGTGGTCATGTAAAAGAAGCAGTAGTGCTCTTACATCATACAGTCCTTTGTAATCCAGTGGCCCAAGTTCAGCAGGCAACAATCCCTGATCCAACCTGTCAACCATCTGAAAAAACACGAATGTCAATGTCCATATAATATGGTTCAATTTAAATTTAAAAAAATGTTTACTATTGATAGGCTCAAGGTTATAATACTGCTATTTGTTTATTATTTTCTTTAAATCCCTGTAAGTATCTCCTGAATGAATTAATGTATATGAACTAGGGACAACATACTGTTAAATTTTTGAACACGCGGTAAGCTAGCTGGATGAGCTTTTTTAGGATATGCTTAATCATAATGCCCACTGGAAGAAAAATACCATAAAGTCCCATTATTACTGCTACAAGCCAACAATAACCTAGTAGTTGTATCCTCACATAGTCGCATGGTATCATTTCTCTATACTAATATGTACATGAAAGTAATGTATGAGCCATTGAGGCTAGAATGTAACATATGTCAAACTCCGCTCCCTCAGAAGACAAGGATACACTGTTCATGGATCAAAGGGGATAGAACAACAAAACAACTATCAAGAAGAACTTTAACCAGTCTAGGACTTAGCATGGTGTTTTCCCTGATTTTAAACCACTTTGCAATTCTTACCAAGTTTTTTACTGATATCGACAAATACTCTGCTTCTGAAAATAATTATCTTCATATCAACTATCAACATTAGCTCATAAAAGATACATAAATGGGACCGATGGATTTTCATTTAAATGAACAACTACATATCAAGTGAAATCACACATGACAATTATCAGTTGCAGGAAAAGTTAAGTGACCTGCATGAACATGACAGCTTCTGAAACAGAGAACAGGGTATTTAGGAACTCCCACGTATTTTCTTTCCGCAGGTCCACCAATTCTCGTCCGTATATTTCACTATTCACATGCATTAATAAGAGTTATAATTTTCCCAGGAGAAAAAAGTTGACAAAATGTCTCATCCATGTCTACCTCACAGCACGAGTGGGCAGCATTTGGGTACCATGCATGACCCTCTTGATGTAGCCAAAACGGTCAGCTTTTACCAAGTTTCCTTTTACTTTATCCATAATAAGGCCCCTAATAACCTGTGGAAAAGTATTCATATCATTAAGAGTAATGTATGTATTTTGAGATATTAAGGATGAAGTACACAGGTACACTACCAGGTCAGGGTCAAATTCAAGGTCATCAACAGGGAAGCCCATGCCCTTCAGGTTGGCCATCCCATAGTCATATGCACGCCCTTCCCAGGCCTAAATTTTTTCACAAGACGTCATTACTTTATGCAAATTACCATAATAAGTACAGTGAAAAGCACAAAGAACATTCACTTCATCTTATCCAAGATGTGAGGCTTTATGGAGAGAAAAAACTACAAAAAGGGTAACTCATAGTGGCAGTCCTAGTCCTACATATATTATCTTTCAGAATTACAACTCATATCAGTTCAACAAATGTGTATTTTCTACATATGCATTCCTAATTTGTAGAAAAATTGAGAAAATGGGTGTTGAAGTACCATGACGTTGTAATGAATCAACGTATAATCCATGTCATAGCCAATGACACTGATAGATCGAAGATTTAGTGTCCTGGTGCAGAAAATTCCACGAGGAGAGTTCCTTACTGTTAAAGGATCCTGCATTTAGCAAATAGACAGCAATCCTGTGTCATTGAAAGGCTGACTAGTTTCTTCATCATCATGATACTCGCTAGATATGATTGGCAAAAAACAACTATGGGAGTTCAAGAATGAAACATTAGCAGTCAGAGTGTCAGACAGTAATTGCAAGTAAATATGATGTTCACAGTGCAGAATTTATAGTTAAACGTTAACCACACAGCTTCAATTTTTCACATATTAGGCAATGATATATTCATCATTTCTTGGAATATTTTGGTTTTGCCATTATCATGTATCCGCTGCAGTTACGTTTCACTAAATATTGGGCACTTTCAAACAAGTTCCAGATAGGTCACTTCCAGTGAAATTAGGAATTATTTTAGTGAACCTGAATTAGGTATGTATTTAATTACCCAAGACATCTGGATTTAATTAAGGATCTTTCCAATAGACAAAACAGCTATGGAACATTTTTGCCACTATGTGTTATTATCTCCGTATCATTCTTGCTTAATACTCCTATTACTTTCTTGGATAATACTAGTGCTACCACAACGATGAGAAAAATTGATGAAAGCTCTGTTTCATCAGGCTTTTGATACAAACTGAGGTGTTGCTCATGTTGGAAGCCAGGAATAGCAGATATAATTTTTTAACAAATATTTATGCTGAAGTTCTATGTTACATAGACCGAAACATCAGTAAGAGTTGTACAGAATAAATGTAGAGAACATGACAGAAAAAGACGAAGCATACCAAACACCGGGAAGGTGAATCTATATCATGCTAATGGGGTAGAATATTACTGCAATTCCCAAGTCAGTGAGCAACGTTTCAGCTTCTCTGGCTTCTTTCCAAGCTATCTCCTCTATCGGACCATGCAATGTTGACTTTCCATCCCACCTAATATTCAAGCAATTTTCCGAGTAAAGCATAATTCTGAATTTCAGATATATATTAATACATTATTACACTATACTCCATCGATCGGAAAACGAATCTACTATGCCTGATGCTTTTGATGAACATAGTACTACTCGGGCGATCGTTTGAACCACAACAGTATCATGAACAATATCCAACATGACACCCGCTCTGAACTCACCGAGCGCGTCGAGGTGCCTCGGCCGTACGTTTAAATCCCCCTTGGTGCTCTCCCCGAGGTAGTCCACCTCCGACAGCCTCGACGATGTTACCGAGAAGTAGGGCTCCTCGTCGTCGTCCTCCTCCTCGCTCTGCTCCCCCTGGACCGCCGCCGGCTTGCTGGCGTCGAGCGCGCGGCACCGGAGCGACAGGGGAGAGCCCTGGAGGCGGCGGCGGGCCCTCACGAGGCATCGCGGCTGCGGCGGCGGCGGCCTGGAGCGCTGCGGAGGCGGCAGGCGCGGAGGGAACCGGACGCAGAGGCGTCGCACGAGGTCGACGGGGTCCACCATTGCCTCGCGCGCGCTGCTGTGGTGGTGGTTTGGTCGAGACTTTGGTAGTGGATGGGGACTGGGGAGGAGGTGGGAGATAGTGGGGAGTGGGGACGCCGGAGACGGTGGAAATTTTCAGAAAAAGCTCGAAAACTCGTCGTAGGAAACTTCAAATACTAGTAATCGTGCACGTGCCACGCACATGTAATCTTATGAATTTATTTGTCACTTTTTGTAACATTTGGTATTCTGATATTTTTAATGCAAATACTGCAGAAACATATTCTAGGCATATAATTTACACATACAATTTTATTATCTAATCATCAAAAAGGCCTAATTAAATTTATCAAAGTGAAACAAAAATATCTATATTTAATTTCACGCCTTTGCATAGCAATCCAAAATCAAACTGACATAAAAAATATCACAAAGTTTCACAAGCAAAGACTTAAATCCAATGAGGCGAAATCTTAAAGTTTCAAAGCACTTGGCTTCTTATTTATTAGGAACTACGGCCTAGTCTAGTTCATCCATCTTGTTGGCTGTGGCGTATTTATGCTCGCAATAAACGGACGTTGGAGGTGCCTGATAGCAATCGACAGCCCATAAATATTTGAAAATGTAATCCATAGACGACGAAGATTCTGTCCTGATTTTCTTCAAAAGAGTTGTCTTCGCCAGTCTATTTGCGCGCATTCTTCCTAATTCGGACAGCATCTTTTACAACATCACGGAAAGACAAGTCATTTAGAACTTGATTATGCACACCTATAACAAAAGAAATAAGCACACAGTTAGTCTACTAACTGTGGAGAGATTTGTCAAATTGATAAGTTCAATCAATAGTAACCTTTAAGGAAGTCGAAACTGTGAAACGCTGAGCATAGATGAAAGCATAGAGTAGTTGTCCCCGTGCTAAGAAGAGTTCCTTTTGTCAATCCTCAAATTAATAATAGTGACACGATAGCTTTTAAATTGAGATTGCCTAAAATCTTATAAATGCAAATGATCTGGTCCTCTCTATGCCTTGCTTCTATTTTTCCTCTGTCGTTGAGGTAGGTTAATCTCGTACATGGTACAGCCCAGGAGGAACTTATGACAGAGGGTCATATACTGGACCTTTTTTCCGATACTGAACCCATAATTTCAGACAGAAGTTTAAACCTACTCCTAGTTTGCAGAAACATGCGATTTAATAGAAATAATTTGACACACCTAAACATGTTCTATGGTTAAATACTATAGCTGCGGACAATAGTTGCTCACTGGGCATTAAACTACACTGAGCGCCAAAAATCTAATGCATCCTCTCTGACAATAATTATTGCTTGCTAACAATAATTGTCTGAAAAAAACAAACTTAAGATGATGGATACATTAGGAGTGATATCTATCTGGGCTTAATCTTGCAGTAATGCATCCCCTGCCCTCTGCAAATATGAAGGAATAAGCTACAAATAGTTGCTTGCAGAAAGTATATCAATATAAAGCATTCTTGCATACAGGTACAACTGCACCATAAGAAAAAGAACAAGTCATTAGTGGATAGAACGTGAAATGAGCTGGTGCCAAAGGAATTTCCAGTAAGCTATTACACTGAGCGCCAATGTAATATCAGGAAACATTGGCATGTGTTCCATCAAGTATGACCTAGTATAAAAGTCATGTAGATTTGTACGAACTCACAGGAAAAATAATTATATATATATATAGCAGTGGGAATGTCTGAACACATTTTCTGAAGAAGATTGTAATTCAGCCATGTCACAACACTTATTGGAAGGACTCGCAATAAAAGATCTCGGGAAGAACTTATTGTTGTATATAATTATTCTTTTCTCATATTGGTAGTACCTTTTACCATGGCGTGGTACACAACTGCTGTAATGCTACTGCATAAGACAGTACAAATATTTTTTGTATCAAAACAGGTATCTTGTGTGCACAGTATGTACATGAAACAGTTTGTCTACACTCCTGCCTATAGAAGTATTCACAGCTTCAAACGTACTAATGACAGAAATGACTGTTCAAACAAATACCTTTAGGGTCCAAATAAATATCTCTTGTTCTGTTAATTATCCAGTTGCGTCCATAGCCTTGAATCTGCTAGGCTTCAGTAACCACCACTAAACTGCAAGCAGGCAATGGATCAATCAATAACTGAGAGATAACGGATGTGCATGAATCAAGAAGCAATAGTCAATCCAAGTTTACACCTTCAGGTTGTGCCTGCAAGTTCATTAAGTTTTTCTCAGCAATCAAGGCATCAACGAAAATATATTTATTGGCGCTGAGATAAAATTCAAAACTCACTAAACAAAAACTGAATACCACGACCAATTACACTACAATATCCATACAGAGAGGAGTAATCAAGCAATACTCTGCTACTACCACATGTATGTATCTTTTACTGGACCAACCATGGAGATTTGGGACATTAGTGTAGTAACAACAAATCATATTGACCTGATCCCATTTTAGTTATAGAATTTTGTGAGACGATCACAGTCTGTCTTCGAGGGAGCACCAAAACATTGTACGATCAGACCATTTTTCTGTCTAAGCACAGTCCAGGGCTAATTAATTTGATTGTACATCTTGAATAGCACGTCCTCAAGCTAGTGTGAACGAACTGAACCAATCAATTTGTACATCATGCTTGTTAATTAGCCTACAATATCATTTTAGAGCTCAGGTGTGAGATAGAAGCAAAACCCATATTGGCAACCTTAGCACGAATTTGTAGCATTTTCATCCGGTTATAGTAAGTTAAATTTCCTTGACACGCCACAATGAACCTCCTAACATCAATTTTTTGCTTCAGTGAAAGATAAGCAATTTAATTCAAATGAAACAAACAAGAATTTCCAAATAACTTCCGAGTCTGCATTCCCCCAAATTCTGAACTCGAGCTCGAGGAGATGTAGTTCAGGAGATACACCAAAGGTTCATTACAAATTCAGTTAGTCGCTTCATGCTGGAGTCTTCACTGTTGTCAGAATCAGATACAGATTCATTCACACCAGAGACCAACTGAAACTGATAACATGTGTGTCCCTATAAGATGGGCAAAAAGAGCAATCAGCAAGTGTGGCATCTAAATAATGGAAAACTTATTGCTCCTCCTTATTAAACAAGCTTTAAAAAATACATCACAGGACTAAACCATGTACACTCCAAACTGGTCTGGCCGTGGCCATGAATTGCGCTGTGGACACCCGAATGGACACTTCTCTGAAGCGTCAGAACTAACACACATTCACAACTCAAGTATTTGATGAACCTGATACCTATTCGAGGAAATTTGGCCATAAGTACATGATCAGACTGAAATACAATATCTTGCTAGCACCAGTGCTAAACAACAAGTTATTTTGAGATGTTTTGACAGGTTGAAACATAGATATATCATAATGGAAGTCTTATCTGAGTACCCAATATATGTATCAGTCAAAGACCGATCTGAACAAAATCCAGTCGAAAGTTAGGTTAAAAAGAGGGCTTTGACCTAACCGCGATTAACAGTGCGTCTCATGATGCGGCGGCGCCAAGGATGGAGATCGCTGGTCCGGGGAGAGGAGGCCTCGTGTGGGATGCTGGTGGGGAGGTTGTTGGCGGAGCACTGATCAGCTGGTAAAGTACGCTGATCAGACTGAAATACAATATCTGGCTAGCAGCCTGCTAAACAGCAAGTTATTTTGAGACCTCGAGGTTGCCGCTGCCGCCGCCGATGAGCAGTTGGCCACGCGTCTTCCGAACGCAAGTGAGGTTGTGAGACCGCAGTGGAGAGTCCGGGTCGTCGGGGTAGGCCGGGACAGCGAGGGAGAAGGAGTAGTGGCGGCCTGGCGGGGTCGCGCTTGACTGCAGCAAAGTCCTAGGCGAGCGGCCAGTGGATGGTGCCGAGGACCGCGATGGCGGCGATGGAGGTGTGTCCGGCGCGGATCCGGCGCAGGGAATGGCCGCCCCCGGCCAGCACGTGGCTGCAGGGAGATGGCGGCAAGGTCGGCGGCGTCATGGAGGTCGCGCAGCGGAGAAGCCGGAAGCGGCCGCAGCGTCCAGGACGGCGCGGGGTCGCGTGGTGGCGGTCGCGAGTCTCGGCTCAGCGGGGCGGCCGGCGGGTGAAGCGCAGCGATGGCTATTTTGGGGAACAACCGAGGTTAGCGACGTGGGTGTTGTCGGCAGTTTTCTTCCCTGCGTCACTTCGTGGGAGCCTGGGAGGCGTTTGCGCTCAACATGTTTAGCATTAAACATTAGAGCATTGTGGACCGTACGATATGCGTCTTGTATGGCTGAGATGATCTGAATCTCCGCCCTCTGGGTCTTTTTATATTAGTCTAGACTACTACGTCAGATTTTTCTCCCCAATAGGCCAGATTCATGCGTCTTTCCTCGAGCTTTTTTTTGTTTTGTGAGTTTTTTTTAAGAAGTTGGCCAGTTGCATTTTTCGTTATGACCCGCTGACAACAAAATACTTTTAAATCCTAAGGTATTTTGCTTGGTCTTGAACTGCAAATTAAACTGTCTATATTGAAGTGTCAACTCATAGAAACAGTTTAAGATGAACCGTACACTCTTGGCCCTGAAAAGTTCAGGTCTGTAAAAAATGTGGATTTTTATCAATATAAAAGGCAAAACTTTTGCCTAGTTTAAAAAAATGTGGATTTTTTTGTGGATGTTTGTAATGGTACGGAAATATAATATGCAAAAGCTCATAATTTTTTTACGACATGTATCATGGAAAAATGATGTTAGGAAAAACTAATTTGTATGGAACACCCACATGATCCTATATCGGTTGATGACATCTTCCATATCCCACTTATAGCGTTGGTCCCTAACCGTGAATTGTCTCATGCTTTTTGGAATATAAATTGTACATCAAGATCTTCCAAAACTATTGTCTTTATAGGTTTTGAACATCTGGAACGATTGTACACACTTTGGTTGAGGATAACACCTCTTGCAAGGCAGAATATTGAACCATTCATTCATGAGTTTAACTTATCAAGGAAGAAGATTAAGAGCATGAAATAAAGAAATAGGAAAATCAATGACCAAACAAACTAAAAACAATGTCAATGTACCAGAGGCCACGACCAAGTCAATTCGAAGAGCTGGACGAGATTTCATCGAGCAGAGATCTATTGATGAATGGCGCCAAGAAACCATTGGTTTCCCTTTGTCAACCGTGACTTCAGTACAAGGATAGAGGCACACAAGTTTTATTTCATATGATTAATATGCATTTATGTGAAGAGTTGACACGGTGTTCCTAACACCTTTGCACCAGATGAGTCGTTGGAGGCAAGAAAAAAAATCACGGAGAAAACAACAAAGGGGCGCTAAGGGTTTTCTTCGTTCCTTTTGACACACATTTTGATTCATCGAATTCACTTCTTATTGCTTTCTTGATCGTTGAAGGTGTTTTTTTTTTTCCTTCGCGCATGTTTAAGTGGATTTTATGCCCAGTGTGAAACACATGGATAAAAAACACATGAACAAGAAAAAAATAGGCATTGATGTGTCATGACCCGTGGATCCTACGGCAATGTGGAACACATGATTTCACCAAATTTCTGTTGGGATGTCCCAATTTTCTTGCAACATTCAACTTGCAAATAGTAAAATTTATCTCGTTGGTTTAAAGATACATCATACATTGTGGCTTTATTTATAAAGCGGGACGAAACTCTATTTCGAGAGAAATATATGCATCATACATGTACCATATTCTTTTGTGTTTTTGCGAATTATGTGCATATTCTTTTGATCTTGAGAAAATACATTACAAATCCCCCGTACTTGGACGACTGGTTCAGGTAGATTACTGGACCTCCATGCTGGTAAACTTGTCTATTAGGTCACTCAAATCACACACAAAAATTGGCGTAATTCCTGGAAGCTAAAATACGATAATGCTGCAATTGACCTTTCCGAATGAGCCAAAGGGTGTAATGCTCCGATGTGAAGTCTATGGATCGAACAAGGTGCTCTGCAATCCTGACCTGCGAGCGCTCTGCTTTTGCAGTTCGCACGACTTGCACGAGAGCCGGCGCTTTCTAGCTTTCGACCGTAAGTGGACAGCCCGATCGAGATGCCCACGCTTTTCGTCGTTGTCGACGTATGGAGCATAGATACTTCTTGGCTCCGAGACGACAGACAGATCCATATCTCTTCCGGCCAGCTCGCTGATACTATAAGATATTAAGATTGCTACATGTGCGGCGCAAGTAAAACCTGCACGTCGAGCGGCCAGACTCGACGTGATACGCTCTAGTATCAAATATCACAGGTGTCCGCAGAGCGTGACGGACAACATCACCATCCTGCAGACCGACGCGAACGCGGCCCGTAGCCACATCCCCGATGCTCCGTTGGCGCCGCCGCCGCCCGTCTCCGTGATCTCCGCGCCGTCGTGGTGATCAGGCAGCTGCTCCACCGCCTCCGCGTACGCACCCTCCTCCCATCCGTCCAGACCGGGCGCGTCGTCCCTGCTCAGCCCCCGCGGCACGTGCGGTGGCAACGACACCGGCAGCTCCTCGTAGTCGCCGGCGTCCGCGTCCGGCGACGCCGGGGCCGGCGTGCACGGAGGGCAGAAGTTGCGCAGCGTCAGCTGCATTGCGACGTCTCTCCTTTTGGCTTCGACGCGACAAAAGGAAAACGAGAGATTCGGTTCGAGCGTTGATATGGACCTGAACGCCGTCCCAAGGACGATATTATATCGTACGGCCTACTGCGTACCAAGTCCGATACGGACTTTGGTTTAGTGGTTGCTGGGTTTGAGACGGAATCGGGATTAGCAGCAAATCAATTCCGGTACTAAACGGATTTACCTTTAACAATGCACAAAATAAACAAAGTTACTGGCGAAAATAGAGCATGTGATTACTACATTATTCCAAACGTGGCCCCTCAATTCTCGTTTCAGTACTACCATCTCTACTTGGAAGCATCAGAGACCAACTTCGATGCTACAAGTACTAGATCATCAGGGACAAAGATGATGGCGTCCAGGAAACATAGAGGGAAATATGTTTTCAGATTCAGAGCAGTCTACATTACTCATAAAAATCTTCCACAAAGAAAGGATCTACTGGACAGGATCAGCAAAGTTCACATGGGTCTTCGTAGACTGGCCCCTGAGATTTCATGAAACTATGCAGGCTTGTGTTCAGGTCTGTCAAAAGCTGCTATGTTCTGCGGTTCACACTCTGGGCTGAAGAGTCGCACGAGCAGCGCCGACGTTGCGCTACAAGAGATTGCTCCGCATGATGCCCACCTGAGACTCCTCGGAACAGTTATTCTTGGACCTAAAGAATGAACACAGGGTCAGCGAAATAGTTTAGATTTGGTGTTGCTTCCGATGACTATCACTCAAAACAGTAGTCATACTCATATTGGTCGATATCAATCAGATTCACAACCTAATGATAATATTAACAAATATACGTTTGAAGATAACAGAACACATATTGTTATGGAATAAATGTAGATCGTCAGAAAGAAGTTACCGTAGTGAAGGCGGCAGAGCACCCAGAAAGCAAGGCCGCCACCAACGGAGAAGATGCCAGCAGTGTGACGCATCAGCCTGGAGCAGGGCTTTGACTCTGGCCGCATCACATCCCCATCTGACCATCCTAGTAACTGCCGTAACGACATCACGGCCCTTAGCTTGTCTGGTGATAGAAGACTATGCTAGTTTGCTGGAGCTGACAAGAGGTTCGGCTCTTCAGATTTCAGAGCACTTCGCTTCCTGAAATTGTTTGTAGTTAAATACCCTTTACTTCCCAAACAATCTCAAGAGTGCAATGTAAAAGGAAAAGACTAACAAAGAATGTTGGCAGATGTGAATTCATATTTAAAATGTAACATCAGCAGTCTGATAGGACAAATGTAAATAGATTCTCTGATTTCTCACGAATAATTATTACACATCTATTTATTAAACACATAGAAACAGAGAGAATCTCACAGCAGCTAATCTATTTATATCTACAATAACACACCACAAACTAATACTCGTCTGATCCGAAATAATTGACGTGAAAGGTGAGCTATGGCAGTACAAATTTGTATATGGCTGGCGACAATAAATTCGGATCGGAGGGAGTATCAAAAGTCCATGCTCCAGTGAAAATAAAGAAATGTGTAAGCAAAAAAATGGTGTATAGCACTGTTTGTGTACTTTGGCCCTCAAAGACAGTGGAAATTCTATATGTCCATGAGATCCTATTTTGGACAATAAAGTTCTTACCAAGTATATAACCATTGAGTCTGCAAGTGATCAAGAGAGAATGCAGCAAGGCACAGATGCTAAAGCACAAAAAACAAGAACACTGGAATATGGAATATTGGCAGTCATAGAGCAATTTCAGATTGTAAAATTGCAGATTTGGAAACGTATGATGTAAAATTCGTCCTGGTCAGAACACATATTTAATCTAAAATAATATGCAAGTGGAAAACATTCTGCCTTTTTGTCATAAATCTGCCATTATGCCTGTTTATCCAAGTTAGTGATACTACGTGATCTCAAATTTCTTTGGTCACATGTTGAAACTTGCATTGTTAACATGATCAGGCAATAACGCAGATTTACATTTTAAGATAACGTAATGCGTGCAGACCAAGATCACTCAAACAACAGAGAAATCAGAACTCTACAAACCCCTGTCAATGACATGCCAACGCTGCACACCAGATATTCATCTAATTGCAAAAACAGCCACTAAAGTACTAACACAGCAAGCCAACAGACTGTGGCAAGCAGGGACGGAATTGAAAGTGGGGGCTGAGGTTTCAGTTGAACCCCCAGAGTTATGGGAGAACAAGCTGCTATTACAATTACAATTACGCTTGTGCATATAATAAATAATACAGTAATTAAAGTGAGATACCAAATTTACAAACTAAAACTTTTGTCGGTATTTGTTCCGGTCTTGGCAAATACTATATTCCATCGCACGAATGTGAACTCATGAATGATAGAGAGACTTATGTGAGCAAAAGAAAATTAAACATTAACAAGTATTGCATATGATACTGGCCTACAGACCAGCTGACAGCAAACAAAACGACAAATGGACCACTGGATAACAACTAACAAGATGCAATGGATTATATGTATCTAACAAGCCGTAAGAGCACAGAGCAACGAAGTGGACCCTGGCATAGCTTTCAGCAATACAAAACCATGCACACCACGCAAACTGAGTCATTGCCAAATCATGTGAAAGACAGTATCATAGATATGTGTAAACGTACTACACACTTCAGGCACAAGTCTAAATCTACAAGGGAATTTGAGGACTAGCCCTAAAGTTCACAACCTATGTCCACATGCCTATTTGATGAGCTTCTTGATATGATTCCCTAGAGCTGACTGTCCACATGCCTAGTTGGTTGGCTGATCATATTCCCAAGTTGAGCAACCACATGAGAAAATGCCCTGGAGGCTGGAGGAGTTGAACTAGCCTCTGATGATTTAAAGTTATTTGCAAAACGGAATCACTTAACGCTTTAACCCAAAGCTAAGATTTGCCTAGGTAACAAAACGAAATCACCTAAACCTTTAGTTGCTCAAGGAAAAGTCAATGGCTCTATGTACAGAGCCCTCCCCAAGACTCTGAAGCACTCTGATCCATTACTCTTCATCAAGTTCTCTAAATAAATCCATAAAAGTGGTTTAGCAGAAGCAAAAAATGGTTTACTCTATACATGGAAGTGGACTTCGGAAACATTAAAACAATCGCACATGTGAACATTTGCAGTAGGGTCCATTTCCCCTCTCAAACCTAGGGCTCATACAAATTGGGAACCAAAACCTAGGGCTCATACAAATAGGAGATCGAAAGGAATGGAGTTAGGTTGGATAATTTACGTTTTTCACGGCTTTGGCCTTGGTCGCCCGAGTCGCTCAAGGCTGCCAGATAGAGGGGGTGGCGCGCAGCCGCGCACCTCCTGCGAGAGACAGGATCGGGTTGAGTAGAGCAATGGAGAAATATGGAGGAGCGGGATAACGGAGAGAGGAAGATGGCTTACCTCGACGGAGTGACGCAGGAAGCGGCCTTGGTCGCCGGAGTCGCCGCCACACCGGGTGGACGAGGCGCTGCTGCAAGATGGAGCAAACGAAGCAGGGAAGAGCGATGGTGAAGGGCTAGGCCATTTGCTTGGCTGGGTGCGAATAGTTAGGCAAACTAGATGACCCGTTGCGCCACCGGCGCAGGTGACAAAAGCAAAACTGTAGGGTCGCCTTAGGTTTAATATATTTATTTCATATAAATATTAATAGTCATATTACATGTTATATCAAATATCATGTGAAACTAAATGTTGCCAAATAAGCTGTGATATTAACAGTCATATTACACGTTATATTAAAGATCATGTGAAATAAAATCTTGCCAATGTAGCGCTTTTATTTCATTTAGGTTTTTATTAAACAGGACAATAAACCGTCGGGTAGATAATGCAAAGTTATATTTGGTATTGGATTTTGTTATGCATATTTGCTTGATAAATGATTGATGGATCTGGTACGATGGATTTGTAGTAACATCGATAGTGGCATCTGGGAAGGAACTCTGTAGTTTATGAATGCTGTGATTTTGTGTTATTAGAAATGGCAAACTGAAATCTTTTTTGAAACCACATGTAAGCATGCTTGTTTGTAATTAGTGTACATGGGCCGCACTCTGTTTAATGCACTGAACTTAATGGAAGAGGGCGTTTTTTTGTCCGAAGATGCGTCGGTGTAGCCGCCGGCAGTGAAGGAGAAGGCGAGTCAGAACCCTAGAAGCGTATGTCTGAGGCTGATGAGCATGATAAAACTGGGCTGACTTGTTTCATAGTAAAGTACTTGAATTGGGCCTAATGAATATATCTTGGACGAGCGAGGCAAATGGAGAAGAAGAGAACCTAAAATGGGCCTAAGAATAAACTGGGTAAAACTTTTTTTTTCTCAGGTATATCCTTCCATGTGTCAAATAGCGTGGTACAATGTAAGATCATTTCAAATATCCTGTGACCTGGGAATGGGTCCGTGTATTATTTTTCCCAACGTATCTTCTATATTAGGAAACGTCTGCGTGACTCTGATATATATCTTTTCGTAGTTTGCTAAACACAAACTCTAAATCATGGCAAATATAGTGTTCTTCTGAACATAATAAATATCATGACCCTAAATCAGACAAGCAGTCATGCAGAAGGTAAGGTTATATTTTACATACCATGTCTTCTGGAATCTAACATAAAACAATAAAACTTGGAGGATCTACCTAACATAACTAAGACATAGCAATCGAGGAGAGACAGAATTAGATGTCGAGCACTCATAACAGGTGTTTGACATCAGACCATATTTACAAAAGCTTTACAGTAGCAACGGTGAATGCGAGGAATGTAAGCTCTGGTAGAATCAGCTTCTATTCAGGTGGGTAGTAAGCTTCAACAGACATAACATTGAACGATGCCCACTTCCTGAAAAAGCTATTTGCTGTCACATATACAACAAACTTATATTTGCAGGAAACAATTGAAGCTATCTCAGTTGGTGGGGGACAAATCAGGCTGTGGAGGTAATTCCTGGAATGGATATAATTTCTTTTGCAATGGGTTGTGCACGGCCCTAATGAGCACAATAAATGTATCTAATGCAACCTGACCTAACCCAACAATCGCACTTCTCACCCTCCGCCTTGTCTTGATCATAATGCGGGTAGGTATACTGGCTGTTGTATCTGTCCAGCAGAAGCATCTGAAGCACATACGATCAACTGAATTATCTTGATGAGGATATAACTCAGTGACAGCACAGTATGGCTGAAGCAAACGTTTAATTGTTCGAATGGTCCTGAGGTGCAAGGGTAAATTCCTTAGCTCAACCAGCGCATGGGCTGTGGCAATAGCATCATGCGCATCATAAGCTGATGATCCAATAAAGGCTATATGTTCATCTGCAGGAACGCTGCTGAAATGTATGTTGGCAAGTTCACGTCCATCAGGAATCTGAAGATATTCAATTGCAGCCCTGTTGTGCTCCTTATCAGGTATGCTGAGGAGGTATTCTGCACCTGGAGCTTCTGACATCACAAGATCGTCTCCGAGGCTGAACATCTCCTCTAGAGCAGGCAGAAAATCCCAGCGCACTTTTCTATTATCCGGGGTAAAAAAAACCTGAAAGTGGCAGTGGGTACGAAGACATTCAAATTCATCCTCCGTGTATCCCACGAAACTTCTACTCCCTCCGTTCGGAAAAGGATGTCACAAAAATGGTCTATCTATAGTTCATTTTTGTGACATCCTTTTGTGAACGGAGGGAGTAGAAGTTTTTGCGTAAGGAGAGGTGACGCTGGCAGAACCTTGAAAGGAGAAAAACAGAGTAGGCTCAGTGGATATTAAATAAATAAATTATAGATTATTAGATGATTTGTATTCGACAGCTAAACATGTAAGCAGCTAGAAATGTATGCATTTTGTGTTCTCTGCGTGTGTAAGAGATGAAATAGACGATCAGGTTGTGTTAAGGCTTTGTAATGAGCAACACAAATATAGCGAAACAACTTGTTTTATTTGACTTCCTTGGTTGTAAATACACATGTATAGTTGTTATATACAGGAATTTTAGTTTAGCCTGCTATGTGAGAGTAACGTTTATGCACCATGTGCAAGGTGAACAGGTCTACGGCATATAAAAAAGCATATAAGGTTGTTCTCATTTATGAAATGTTTCTACAATTTCCAATGTAGTACCTGTGAAAAGAAAGAGAGCAAAAACTGTGAACTTACCTGACATACAGTTCCTAGGTACATACATACAAGATACTTATCACTGAAAATTAAGTGCACAACGAACCGTGGAAGTATAGCTATTTGTGCCCCAATCAACACAGGAAAACAATAAAATCAAGAACTTCTGAAGAAGGCTGCATGTGGTGTGAGCTGTGGGAGCATCGTGCGGGTGTGGATCAGTAGCTAAGGGGAATCAATGCACTAACCTTGGCCACCAGTAGCAGAAGAGAAGACGTCCGGATGCCCTCTCTGAGAAGACGATGGCGTCTCGAGGCTGTCCATCATCACCTTGCAAGCACGCTCTATATGCGTGGATCCACGCGCGCGAGCTGTTGCTGGAAGGAAGATGAACCCTAGCCTCTGTGACTGGGGAATCGAAAAGAGGACAAAATAGGGAGAAGGCAGAAGCAGAGAGGAGAGCGAGAAATGGACTCAACGAAGGCAAATGGGCTTAAGTGGAAGGAAGTGAAGCCCACCCAAGCCTTTCACCGGCCCAGCCACAGCAAAAGTAGCCCTGTTTCCTGACTTCACCGGTCCTCAGCTAGATCAGCACCACTCGGGCTTAGGGTTCACACATTCCCCTTTGTCTACACAGAGGAACTCTGTAGTACCTTCCCAAGATCCTCGCCCTCGGCTTGAAGGGGCGATGATGTCAATACAATTCCTTAACCCCGCAATGTTTTTTAGACTAACAGGGGACGCCCCCCGGCTCCATTACTCATAACGAAACCATCAGCGTCTTTTACATCCTTGCATATCGCATCGGTCCAAAGCAAAATAAACTAGGAACGAAAGTTTCAAACTAAGCTATTACAGCCAACTCAAGAAAGCAAAGCTGACTGCAGCCTGGGCATCAGCCCCAGCACTGCCAGGAGCACAGTGCAGCAAAAGCACTCCGAAAACTGCGGGAAAGAACAACTACAACTAACCCAGGACACTACCAGAACGGTCATCAGCTCCTTTCGTACCTCATCTTCGGTCCAGCTTCTTCTCCAACAGGGGCAGAAGACTCGCCACCTCCCATCACATCACCACGTGGATGTTCTTGCTCTCCTCGGGATGTTCTTGAAGGTATGACAGCGTAGCTCTTCCCCCGTAAGCTGAACCAGCGGTCGCCAGCCATGATGACACCCAAGCGAAGTCCTTGCAACTTGTTCTCACCCCACTTCCAAAGAGAGAGGGCTTCTGAGTTTTGCTGCCAGCGCTTCCATGAACAGCAAGACCTTTTCCCCTTCTAGCTCTTTGTACGCTACTTTCCAGCTTCTTAGGTACGACAGCACCATCGACCACACCTGTTTCAAGTTAATCCAAGTTTTTCTATTAAAAACCAGGTTATTTCTATTATTCCACAGCCCCCATAAAACTGCAGCAGTAACTATATTCAAATGCACATGTTTTTTATTGCACAGCCATTTAGAAGCTAGAGACATGTAATCAACAATTACTATATCAAAAACCTCGAAAACAATATCCCAAATGGCCCTAGCAACAATGCATTCGAAGAAAAGGTGATAGACTGATTCTATCTCCTTGCACATAACACACTCTAGTTCTTTAGGAATCCCTCTTTTTCTCAGATTATCCCTAGTCAGAATTTTATTCTGCGAGAAAAGCCAAAGAAAAACCTGAATCCTTGGTGGGACTTTGAGGTCCCACACTGCACTCAAGTACACAGGTTTAACCCCCCTAAAGTTAATTATGGAATACATAGATTTCGACGAGTAGACACCATTGGTTTCGTGCTGCCAAACCATCTGGTCTTCCTCTTGTTCTAGAACAATCGAATTGGCAATTCCTAGTATCTCTAACCACTGCACCATCATCTCATCAGTGAATGTTCTTCTAAAATCACATCTCAGCTCTGCACCATCCCACAGCTTCGCTATGGTTTTAGTTTGCTGGTTCGACACCACATAGATGTCCCAAAACTGGGTAGCTAAGTTTGTATTTCCAAACCAAATGTCTTCCCAAAATTTTACCAATCTACCATTCCCTATTTTCCATCTATAACCAAACTTAACAGCTTGCATTGCCCACATCAGCCCCTTCCAAAAAACAGAAGGCTGTGTGTCCTGGCAACACAAGATGTTGGGGTTCCTAGTATTATATTTAGCATCTACTACCTTCTTCCACAACGAGCCTTCCCCCTGCGAATATCTTCTAACCCATGACCCCAGCATACAGAGATTCATCTCCTGTAAATTGGGTATACCTAAACCCCCGAACTCTTAACCCCGCAATGTGTAGGCTAGCTGTGAAAGCCTCCCCTGTTGTCTAGAAAAGGAGCGCCCTCGGAACACCGGCGGAAAGCTCCTCCCTGGGGCTCAATTTCGCGGGCGCCCCATCGACTGCTGAGGTTGTGATTTCACACATTTATGTATCATTCTAGTGTTGTTCGTGGAATCTAGCTACATCTCCTGAAGAAAGACCTCCTAGTGCATGTCTGACTCTCTTCAGTTGCATTCATATATCTCTCACTGTTTCCTTCTTCGTTTCTACTGAAACAATCCTGATTAGCCTCAATCTAGTTTGCTTCTAATTACATTGAGTCCAAAACTAAAGAAACAACTTAGTCCATCTCTGAGAAAGAATTCCTGGCCAGAGCATTCACTACTGTAGCCAACATTTAGACACTTTCAGGTAACTGAAGAAAGCTTTCCCTCATCAAACCAAAAGCCTACAACCAATCGTACATGCTTTTGTTCGTTGGATTAATATTGACTGTCCTAATGTCTTATAGCTATATATGTTAATATATGTACTGTGTGGATGTTTTTTTGGGTGGTTATAATGGCTTATTATTCTACAAAGAAGAAGTAATTTTGTTTTACTCTTCTTAACAAAAATAGGTGCGCATTCGATGGAGGTGTATCCTTCTAGATGCAGTGCATAAGCTGGGTGGCACGGAACCTGTGTATTCTCATGAGGCTATCATGGATGGCAAGTTCCAGGCGCGTGTGAGTTTCAGCCTTCCACTGGACAGCGCCCGAACCACATTTACAGACATAGATGTCACTGGCACAAAGTGCTCCTCCACATATGAGGCAGAGACGGAGGCATCGGCAGCTGCGCTTCAGGTCCTACAACATGGCCGTCTGCGTATATGCGTGCAGGATGTAAGCCGCACGCGGTGCAAGGAGTTGGAAAAAACATGCCATCAGATGCTTGCACACGCCGGTGAGGTATATCATGTAGTAAAATCACTGATCTCTTGCTGGGAAAACGACATGGACAAGGCCGAGAGGTGCTACTCACCAGATCGTCTGAAAGCAGCAGAAAACACCATCCATGAACAGCAAAAAACCAACAACAGTATGAGCCATGCCATGGTAGAGCAGCT
The DNA here is from genome assembly GCA_947311845.1 of Poa pratensis. NCBI lineage: Eukaryota > Viridiplantae > Streptophyta > Magnoliopsida > Poales > Poaceae > Poa > Poa pratensis. The sequence goes on from CAMZMU010000106.1 coordinate 9,202,707, forward strand.
AGCCTATCTCACGCACGAAAATCATGAGAGGCTTAAGGAACTGGATTTTAGTACAGAGAAAATTAAAATGCGTATAGAAAAAGTACAGGAGCGTGTTAAGGATCATTTCTCTGAAGCGGGCTTTCATCAGGCAAGTATATTGCAACTATTAGCCACTGTATGCCATAACAATTTTTTTCTCAGATTAGAAGGACAATACTAAGAAATAGTGCAACTAACCACTGTTTTTCCTTTCTAGGCTAATGAGTATCGAGGAGATCTGCCTGAAGAAATTGAGCTACGTATGGAGCTTGTTTTGCAGGAGATGATGATCTCTATTAGATTGGAAAATCCTAAATTTAACATTATTTCTTCAGGAATGAGCGTTTATGTGTGTGAAACGACCCTCTATCCAAACCATTTCCACTCAGGTCCAGTGACAAAGGCGATAACCATCACCGGTCCTGAAGCTTCTTCCAAGGAAGAGGCTATAGAGAGCAACTGCAAAGTTGCCATTTCAACACTGGAGAGTGAGAAATCTATGTGCCTGGTTGATCTGAACTATAATGAGCGATCACATGGAGAGCTATATGTTGTGGAGACAAGAGAAGCGCTGCACTCTGCTTATTTCATGGGATCCAAAGTACTCGCTGAGTGGGAAGCATTTATTGATGGTATCCACAAATGCAAAGTGTCCTGCCAACAGCTAGCGATGGACAATCTGGAAGAAGAAGCTAGCGTTATGTACAGGATGAAATCAATCATCACCAAGGATGTCTCTGACCTGTACAAAGCCTGTTTGGCCGATTTTCAATCTGCAAAACGGCAGTTCAACAACGCTTAGGCAAGCAAGAAATCAGCTGGGTATCTATGTAATTCTAAGTATGTATGTAGGACCATTAGCATGTTGTCTATGTCCCTAGCCGCATAGTGATGTAAGAACTGTCTCTTTTGTACTATAGCCGACGATCGCACGCACTGACGCGCTCTTTGCACTCTAGACCTATGACCTGTGTAATGACACTGTAATCTATATTCTCTAAGTGTCTGTGAATTTGCTTGTCGTTACACCTTTCTTAAGGCATCTATATTTTCGTTCAAGCTATGAATTCACACTAAACACTGGAAAGCCCATTTCTTTTGCAACATGATATATCTGTAACAAAAAGTCTAAGCATAGAATGAAACGAAACTAACATTCCTTTTCCCTACTCATATTTGCTTCCATCTAGTAGGTCCTTTTTCCTACTGGTATTAGTTTGTAATTACAAAAGTGTGCTTGAGGACAAGCATATGCTTGCTTACACAAAATACAGTCCACATGTGCATTTAAGCAGCAATGAGGTCTATGCCGCAGCACTAAAGATACACCGGACAGTGAAGGTAGAGCCAATATATATTTGTGAAGCCTAATAAAGCTCACACGATCCCAAGTACATGATATCTAGGTCACATGTATTCTGAATATCAAACATGTAGAGGTCATCAGGCATTTGCAGACTAATGAGTAGAAGCCATTTTTTATAGGAAATGAATGAAAATTCTCTGGGAATGGCTATGAAGAATTCGTAGAGGAATACTCATTTCTTTTGTATCGTCCATACATTTCAGAGGGGAACTAAACATATATCTGCAACATCAAGTGTAACCATAGTAAGAAACGATACCAACATGCTAGCAAAAGCACCAACAAGAAATACATGGTAGATACACAAGCAGAAATAGATAAATCTCGATGAGTCTCAGAGGCCACAGCATATAAACTCAGCGATAGAATGCAGTCTACAGCTGAACCAGTTGACTGTGCCGAGAGTAATTTAGTAGGTCTTTTCCCTACTGGCATCATGGTCTTTTTCCCTACTGTGGCGAGAGTAATTTAGTACCTGAACCAGTCTAAGAGTGGAAGCTATTGGTTTGTATAGTGAATGATTGGAATTCTATGGGAATGGCTATGAACTGTCTGAAAAGAAACGAAATTTGGTGGACAGGGTCTATATATTCTGGAGGGCAAGCATGGTAAGAAATGAAGCTAACATCTCAGCAAAAGTACCAACGACAAATACACGTGAGATACATAAGAAATAGATAGATCCGAGCGAGTCTAACAGCCCACAGCATATAAACACAGAGATTAAATGCAGTTTACAGCTAAAGCACTCGATTGTGCCGAATGTGTTTTAGTAGGTCCTTTTCCCTACTGCACCAATTTCCATCTAGCAGGTCCTTTTTCCTACTGGCATTAGTTTGTACTTACAAAAGCATGCTTCAGGACAAGCACACGCTTACACAAAATAACCTCCACATCTGCATATAAGCAGCAATTACATAAGGTCTATGCTGCAGCATTAAGATACGTCGAACAGCAAAGTGGAGGCAAACGGCAAGGGCATCACATCACGTCGTCAGGGCAAGACAGATCCCAGATGCAAAAGTCACTCGACAGAGTGGGAAGGCTGTATGTGTTGCTCGACGATGTAGGGGGAATGCACGCTGAGGACCAGCGGACGTCGAAGCAGCCAACAGCAGCGAACTACATAGAAACCCTTCACCTGTTTCTTGTGAGCTAAGCCCGTAACAAGAACCATACAGGAAGACAGGGCTGAACAGAATATAACCTGGTCATCACAGCAGAAAAGTAAGCATAAGTATCTGTACCGAGCACAAAAAACCAATGTAAATTAGCAGGAGATAAAAAGAATCCTCTATAATAGAGTAATTAGGGAAGGAAATAACACTGGAAGTCATCAGCTACCTTATGTACAAACGAGGTCTGCAAGTATTGCAAACAAGTCACTGCTTCTGCTTCTTCAGTCCTCCAGACCCCTTGCCACCTGTCGGCGGCCTGCCACACGAGGGAACAGTACAGCAAATGGATTTTCAACAGGCGAAATTAGTAGGTATTGGAATATGCATTGTTACGGCGCTAGAATTTAAATTCTTACATCCTATTTCCGCATACCACGTAATAAATAACAGTCAGTAAAGGGAAAACATATGTTCTATAGCTGAACCATACAGCATAAATATCGTAGTAACCATCAGCACTTAAGCCAAACCTCTTGATCCTAGGAGGAGTGGCATCAGCATTTTTCTGTTCATTGGTCTTGGAAGGATCATCCACCAAGGGCAGGGCATCAGCTTCTTCATCTCCAACGGCTAAAGAAAGATCCTTCACCACAGGTTCCACAGAGTCCTAGATCAATTACCAAAACAAGTCAAAGCATGAGAGCTATGGTTCACAGAGAAAATCAGTAAGTAGGAAAACAAACATGCAGCACCTTGGGAGATGCAGCACCGTCTTTAAGATCCTTCACCACAGTTTCCACAGCATTCTAATTGAATTCCCAATCCAAAACAAGTCAAAGCATGAGTAGCTCTGGTTTACAAAGAAAATCAGTAAATAGGAAAACAAAGATGCAGCACCTTAGAAGATGAAGCACCGTCTTTAAGAACAGTGACATTCTCTCCTTCGGAAGATTTACCAAACAAAGAACGCCTTGCGCCACGCTTCGGGGCAGCAGCGCTGTGGCAATAAACAATAATTTTATAAAAGACAAAGGAAGTGGACGAACAAGAGATATACACTTCCATAATAGTTCAAATTTAGTACCGTGGAGATGGAGCTGAAGGACTGAGGTTGGAAGCAGGAGAAAGCGTGTGTGCCTGAGGATGAAAAATGAGAATTTAGAAAAAGGTGGAAGACCTGTCAAATAACCCCAAAAACTGAAAATGTATTGTATGAGCTATACCCTAGATGCAGGAGAACCAACTTTAGGACCTGCAGAAGGAGGCGTGCTTAATCCAGGTGAGAGAACCGGTGGTAAGACAGGGAGCTTTTCGCCACAAACATCAGTGATTGATACATCCTTGCCAGACCCAGAAGCAACACCAGTGACAAAGGGAGGCAACTCAGGTTTGTAGGTTTCTTCAACCCTATTGACCTGGAAAGACAACTCCTCTGTATTTTTGACCTTCCATTTTTTTGATATAGAGACCATGAGCTTGTATTTCTGGCCAACGAGCTGAGCTATCTGAGGCGGAACACCGACGTCATGCCTGGCAAGGTTTGCCATTTCATCCACAGTAGCACAACCAGGATATCTCTGACGAAGCACACCGACCAATGGTTTCCCGATAGCACCAGCTGCTACCTTGTCAAACATCACAAATTCAGCTCCTGCTGTGCCATCGGATGCAAAGACGGAAACACAGTACCTGTAAATTAAAAGGAAATCAACCTATTAGCCCACAAGCAGTAGAAAGCAATAAACTAAAGGAGTAAATGTCAAAGCTGCTAACGTTGGGTCGGCATCAACAGAAGAGCAGGTATCGTCTGAGCATCTATACTGGTGACCATTATGTTTAGATGACTTGCGGCACGTGGCACACGATGGGAACCACCAACGCTGATCAGTGCCAAGGCTGTCAATAGTGACAGTACAGAGAAAGCGCTTGTCCTAGAGAATAGAAACAGCTTAGATAAATGAGATACTGTACTACGAAAGATAATGTTCTGAACCAGAAAACAGCAAGCACTTACCATGTCAACAAAGGGATCAAGGTCAGTGAGTTCTTTGACAGTCTTATCAGTCGGCTTATCCTGAGCCCTAGACACGAGAGCATCTGGCCCTGTAGGAACATAGGAAGCCAGGGGAATGAACTCTTCTCCAAGACTGCACAAATAAAACACCAAACGGCAGCAGAAAGTTAGATGAAAGGAACATGAAATGAAGAAACAATCGACGGAGCTATGCAATATAAACCTTGCACGGAAGGAGTTAATGTCAGGAACATCTTCATCAATGTACCAGCGGCAAGCAGCACTCCCAGTGAGGATTCTAACACCTACAGCAACATAATAGAATGAGAAACGACCAATATCTAATCAATTAGGGATGGACATAGGGATAAGGCATATCTGAACACAGATAGTAAATAAAGAATTGACAAACAGCTCAGCAGCAAAGAAAACACACAGCAAGAAAGTAAGAGAAATATTAATCGAAGGCTATAAATAAAGAAGAAAGGATCCTAACAATTACCTTTAGCCACTTTAGACAGCAATCCCACAAATATAGCTACAACTGGCTCTTTAGCACCCATAGCACAGACTGCCTCTCCGTCAAATTCAACGGCACGATTACCCCAGAGAATAATCTTCATCTCCTGGCCTCTGCATAACAACATCCACAGCAATGATTAGAAACACTGACCAGCGGCACTTACATTGAGCATAAAGTAGAGTCAATAACAAGCAAAAGAACCTACAGCAGGTCAGTCAACATAATCGTCCTTGTGTCTGAAGCCGTTGTTTGATACATGGACTGAACAGATGTGACATCAGAAACCATAGTAATCCTGCCTATAACATCTGCAATACAACAAATGAGAAAACACAAGTTAACCACATAAGCTGAAAGCAAGCTATAGAAATCACAGCTAAGGAGAACATAGGTTTGGAATAGATAGCTGAATGGAAGGAGTGCAAATCAGAATATAGAACTAACCAGTGAAACGACCAGGGACATGGCTAGGCTTTGGGATATCTGTGAAAGCAGTCAGGCTGTACGTGCAGAAAGGGTAAGAGTCTTCCAACCCAGGTTTTGGTTCAACAGTGGTATATCTTGTAAACTGCACCATTAAAGGTCCATCCACAGGCATATAGGATGTCTTTGATTCTTTGCATAAGAACTTCTTAATAACATAGACCTTGCCTTCCTGCAACACATTTATTAGGCGCTCCGCCGTGCCTTTAACTGAAGGGACCTGAGCATACATGTAAGTTCCCTGAAGAAACATCAGCTGCATTAGATTGAGCAAAATCAAAGGCATGGACCCAAATGCAGTAACAGAACACAATGCTTATCGTGTGTAAAGCTATAGGACCCACCTCACTATCAATCAGGACAAGATCAGTATGGACGATGGGTCCTTCATCAGTTCCGCCACGGAAATGCCAACGGCGTGAAACAACGACGCTAATGGTATGGTGGTCGTCATTTTTAGCAAGCTCAGAAAGCTTGCTGGTCGCCATCTGCAAAAAACATGATAAGCACAATAAAAAAGATAAGTATAGTTAACAGATAGGCAAACTGAATGAAAGGCAAAATAGGTGGAATAAAAGAAAATCATACGCAAGAAGACCGATCTATACCTGGGAGGAAATGATAACACTACATCTATCAAACAGGAGCAAGATAACAAAAGTAACAAATGGTTTCAAAGCATCTGTATAAAAGATAAGTAGACAGCAGCATGCACCCAAAAGGAATTATCCAAAAGACATAGGTCAAAAGGCAGAAATAACTGTCCACAAGACATAGGTCAAAAGCCTGCAGTAGACAAAAGTATCTAACATACATAGCTATGTAATTAGAATAGTGAGCAGCATTATTTATCCACAAGAGATTCGAAAATCTCAGAGAACACAATATTTCTAGTCTCAGAACCGCAGGTACCATCTTCATTCTCAACTAATATATGGAGTGCCTTTTTAGAGGTAACGCGCGAGACAGCGACGTAAAACTGGCCATGGGTGAAGACAGGAGTTTTCAGATAAAGACCAACGGACGAAAGAGTTTGTCCCTGGCTCTTGTTAATTGTCATGGCATATGAAATTCTAATGGGAAACTGTCGCCGGTGCAAAGTAAAAGGCCACTTAGGATCTCTAACAGTCAAGCATATCCTTGGTATATAAACTATATCTCCGATATTGGAACCAGTCATCACAACAGCCTCAATGAGCTTTTGAGCAAGCCTAGTAACAATAAGCCTTGTGCCGTTACATAACCAGTTGCCTGGCTTATGTTCCTAAGTAGCATAATTGGCACACCTTTTTTAAGAACCAGCTTATGATAAGGAAAGTTATTTACTTTTATGGTATTTAAAACCTCAACAGGATAAAAAATATCTATGTTACGAGCTCCATCTGATGAGTTTCCCGTCGAGTCACAGCTTAAGTATTCCCTTTCCTCACCAGGTACCATAGAAAGAACATGATCATTGATGGTCATAGCCTGATCATTCGTCGGTGTTAAAATCGCTCTCTCTTTCAAATACTTTGGATCAGCGAAACGCTTTAGGAAATCTACATAAACAGCATCGACAATAGCTGGGATTGTGGGGCCATCAGTCTGAACCAAATGTTCGCTGGGAATGCTTATCCAAGTAGGGGCAGACTCCCCCTCCCTTGCACAGCAGGAATGGTGCCATTGCCAATGCTTAGCACCCACTGATCAAAAGCTTTTGCCTCAGCCTGCACATTAGGATCCTCAGTCTGGACAGCTAGACGCATGTTAATTGTAAGGTGAAGAACCGTCACATGATTCCACAGAGGAGAATTTGTAATGGCAGAATTGACAACCTGAGACCGGGTTCCCCCCTCAATAACAGGTAAAATTTGTCTAAGATCACCACCCAAGACGACTATCTTACCACCAAACGGAACATCGGCTAGTGAAGATCATGATCAGATAAGATATCACGCAAGGTTCGATCAAGTGCCTCAAAACATTTCCTATGTGTCATCAAAGCTTCATCCCAAATAATAAGAGATGCTGACTGAATCAAATTCGCTAGCTTAGTAGACCTCCGAATGTCACACACTCCGTTATCATCCAGATCAATAGGAATTTTAAACCTAGAATGTGCTGTTCTACCTCCAGGAAGCAGCAGTGATGCAACTCCTGAAGAAGCGACAGCTAAAACAATTCTTTTGAACCCTCGAAGATACGCAACAAGAGTATTCCAAAGGAAAGTTTTTCCAGTACCACCATGTCCTGAAACAAAAAAAACCCAGGTTTGTTCTCCCTCACAAGATCTATTATCGATTTAAAAGCCTTTTCCTGGTCTACATTAAATTTTTTCAGCATAGATTCAGCAGTTTCAATAAGCGATTCAAAATCCTGACAAAGCTCATCACTAATCATGTTGCCGTCACACGAACTGCTATCGTAGACAGATTTTAGAGGCAGGTTATGATCCAAAATATTAGAACCATTCTTAGCAAAAACAAGACTCAACTCATCTAACAGCAAGTTTTGAGCTGATCAGCAGGAACACTATATAAAGGATCATGACAAATCTTATACTGGATGTCGTCAGCCATATAAACCCAGTATTTTTCGAAAAAAGCATTTTCATCAATGATTCCACAAAAAAGAATCATAGTAACAAATAGCTGACGCAGCTGGTTTCCCATACCCCAATTCAAAGCCTCGTCAAATGCTTCAAACCACTCATTATCGTCACCAAGTAAACCCCTGGCATTACAAGCATCTTTAAATGTCTCATACACAACCCCATTATAACTCCTAACATCAGCATAAGACTTGCGCCTTTCACAATCATTAGCAGCATTCGAAGAAAATAAAGTTCAGCAGTTGAAGGATGCACATAATAAATTCTACCAATCTTCTTGCCCCGTTTTCGTTTCCTCCATTTCTTACCCTGTGCATTCCAAGACCATTTACTGGGAAAGTCACAGTAGGTCAAGGATCTGGCACTTGTATTTAGCATTAGCAACAAACCATTCTGTTAACATGGTCTTCTTAAGCATGGGATCAGCAACAATAGTCCTAAGCTTAGTCATTGCACGAAATCGAACAATGTGTTTATTTAGCAAATGAACAGCAAGTCTTTCTACAGAAGGGGTTTTGCTGTGTATGTCGTACCCATAACATCTCCAGAAAGAATCATAGGAACATACATAACGACATGCTCTATACTCTTCAATTTCATCTATTCCTCATCATTTGGATCATCAGAATTTCTAATCCTATCAAACAGAGTTTTCGAAAAGTCAGGGCCCTTGGTAACATACTTATAAAGATATTTTATGACATGTGTTTTGTTACACCACTCAACATTTAAATGAGCTTGATATTTCTTCAACATTGCCATGTTATAGGGTACAACATGCCTGTTATCAAGCCTAACCTTGTTTTTCATGATAAATCGGCCATTATCTGGACGCCTATAGATAGGGAAACCTTTTTCATCAATGGATGTTTCTTCCTGAAATTCTTTAGGGAATTTTTTCGAGCAGAAGCCATCTTGCATACATGGACACTTAGGGTTGTCCTCCCCACATGGTCCATGCATCATGAACTCAGCAACAAGGGCATACCCAAGAGGATCTACCACGGGGTCAGGTATTTCAGCACACACGAACGAATCAATCAAAGCAGGGCTAAGCTCGCGCTCTCTTTGTCTTGCCAAAAGTATATGTGCATGCGGCAACCCCCTTTTCTGAAATTCCACAGTGTGCAACACTGTGAAAGGGAAGTGAAGTTAAAAAACAAAGAGCAAATAGGACTCTAAAAAGAAAGGCAGCAACAAGCTGTCTTACCTGCAACAATCTTGCCGTATGCCTTTCCAGATCTAATGTCACGAAGGTAATCGTTAAGCTTCATATGGTAAACCCTAACTGAAATATCAGCCCTATTGTGTGGTTTTTGTCCAGGTTCAAAGCAAGGGCTTCTATTATCTCAGGCCACTTAGGATTACACGTGAATGTAGAAAAAATATCAGGACAGCCATGCACACGGGAAATAGCCACCGCATCTTGAAAATTTTCGATCATATAACGGCGGCCACCATTAAAAGAAGAGGGCAATATATTTTTTCTACCAACTGAACTCCATCCATACGGCCTGCTCCAACCGCATCTACAAGTCCTTGCAAATTCTCAGCCCTCAATCATTGTTTGATAGCAAAATAAATTTTAATCTTGCCTCATCTATGCATACACGAGAATCTACAATCGCTTGATCAGACAACAGACCACAAGATAGATATGGATTATGCTGGCCTTCTTTATAGTGTGAACAAAAACAATAAAATCCTGCATGGTCATCTTCTTTCTTTTTGTAGGGTCTGAAGTATCTACATTAATGTAGGGTACATCAAGCTGAAACCCACGCTCACCAAACGGAAAGAGTAGAGGGTATTGTAAAGCCATATAAGCAGGGTGCAAAGATGAAATTCGCTGCAAACGAGTTCCTCTACCACGGACTATTATATCACGACAAGGAGTCTCCAATGTTAACTCGCCAACAACTAAGTATGCAAGCTCATCGTAGAAGGAAGATTAAATTGAGGGCCATCGTCTTTGGCAGGAGCAACTATACGAATAGCAACTTCAGTAAATTCATTTTCAAGCAAAATCTCTTAGCCATGCGAAATTTTTTAACAAGAGAATTATGGGCGTCTAGCATCAGCGTCAGGCCATCAACAATATCTCTATCTAATCCTCCCAGAATTCTATCCTCCCTGCTCAAAGCCTGAATTCGATTGTCAATTTCATTTCCACCATGAAAACAATAAAGCTCAGCAAATTTTGGAGTATCCCCTTCCTGAGGTAAAAGAGATCCCATCCGATGACATATAGAGCCAGAGATTTTAAAAATGTTTGGACCACCACCATTATTAATCGATCGATCTATGGTTGCACCCATGGATGTAAAAGCAAATAGACAGTTATACTGACGAATCTTTTCAATGAACTAGATGACCCGTTGCGCCACTGGCGCAGGTGACGAAAGCAAAACTGTAGGGTCGCCTTAGGTTTAATATATTTAGTTCATATAAATATTAATAGTCATATTACATGTTATATCGAAGATCATGTGAAACTAAATGTTGCCAAATAAGCCGTGATATTAACAGTCATATTACACGTTATATTAAAGATCATGTGAAAGAAAATCTTGTCAATGTAGTGTTTTTATTTCATTTAGGTTTTTATTAAACAGGACAATAAACCGTGGTTTGAGTCGAGCAGGTGTCCTCTGGTCTTCAGCTGGTCCCACAAGTCGGTGGCTATGATCATGTGTGAAGAAATAGACGAACACTAATCAAGATTCTGTAATCTCGTCGCCTTCCCCTCGTCAGTTTCCTTCGCTCCATCCCCTCCTTACTCTGTGTATCTGTGTTACGGGTAGATAATGCAAAGTTATATTTGGTAGAGAAGGTAAGCACAACAATACTGGATATGTTTTTGCATACACTTGGACTTTTTTTAAACATAATGTAGGAGCCGTAGCCATTCAATGGTTTATGTAGATGATATAAAATCAATTGCAACAAGGAACAAGCGGTGGAATCTTTTTTAAATTTATTAGGCAACTCACTAAATAGCAAGCTTCTCCAGTTAGACCATGATCTGATGACTCTAGGCACAAATTAGTAGAACTTTTAAATTTCATATTATAAGAATACACAACGCAATTTTTTTAAAAGTAGAAGTTATCTTAGAAATCGATCGAGAAAGTAGACGAATACTATTTGACATGACAACTCTGGTCAAAAAATCTAAGTGCGACTCAACTGTAGGCCCACGGTGCAGCCCATCTTTCAGTCGATCTATTTTTTTCTTTAGCGCGAGTCCAACGATAATATTCGATAGCATAGCTCTGATGACAAATCTACCTCGAGTCCAAAGTACGCAATGGAAATTTACATAGATACTCGTTTTGTTTTATAATCAAATATAGAGCCTTCGAAGGCTAAATATTTAAGAAGCAAACGAAAAGAGAGGTCCAAGTCAGACATCCAACTCGGTTTTAACATTCCCTCTATCAGCCCAATTCTTTTTTTTTTTTTGCGAAACACAGTACAACGCAAGCGCTCATATACACGCGCACACACTCACCCCTATGAACGCACGCACGCACACCCTACCCCTATGAGCACCTCCGAGAGACTGAGCCGGCGGGTCGAGTCTTGAGATTGACGAAGTCACCACGGGCGCCTCGCTGTCGACGGGAACGTCGCCTCCCACTGAAGAATATTCCGCCTTAAATGAGAAACACCAGCGTCAAACCTGGGGTTTGAACTCTGGTGGGCTGGGGGTACAACCACCCACCTAACCATCTTGCCACAGGCAAGTTCTCTATCAGCCCAATTCTATATGTAGCAAAATCTAAAATATAGATCTGACATCAGTTTGTGAAAACCATACTGGTGTTGACCACATGCACATATAGATTAATTGGATAAAATGCACAAAAGCACTTGTTGCCTTTCAATGAACATTGCAGCAGTAACAAACATTAGAGGAGTATCAGGTCGATGTTACATAGGTGCACACTAACAACACCAAACTAAAATAAATGTCTTTACAAGCACATGGATGACATTAGTTGACAAAAGGATTTAGGAGGTCCTTGGAACAATGTTCCTTTACGCAAGGCACTCTCGTTTGCAAACCAATGCGTCTTCTTGGACCTGTTGGACTGCATTGCCAAAATCAGAAGTCACCTCCTCAAAGAGCTAGATTGTCATATTAGCTCCTTCAGACTGATCGCCTTGGCTTAACGAACGGTTACCATCCGTAAGATCAGAGATGTCACGAGAAAACGAAACCATCTTCTTAGCAGCAAGAAGCAATTCCTTTTTCATATCATCTATTTCTGCTCGTGTTGTCTTTAGCTGGTCACGAAGATCATCTTCAGTATGTCGCACACGGCACAATTCACCATAGTGCAGGTCTTCTATATTCAGACCTCCCCATGTCTCCATATATCTTATGCCTTCCCTAGCAGCAGATTCTTCTGCTATCTTAGAATCATCAGCTCCACTGCCAGCTATCTTAATGAGACGAATCAAGTCTCCAGGGCTATGTGCGGAACTATAGAATGTCACAGTGGCTGAAACCTGACCACACTCATCTTTGTTGAAGGCATACCTTGCCTTCGGATAACCAAGGGCAGCTAAAATAGCATCCAGTATTACCTTCGAAGGAACCTTAACCACACGTGGCATTGGACAGTACATGTCGGTATCTTCGGTGGTCGATGGCAGATTGCACTGCAATCAATAGGAGAAAATAAGAATAATCGTACTAAAAAGCACACAACATATACAGCAGTCTGTTGTCGGTTAGAGGAAACAAGAGTAGCCGTGCTAAAGAGCGTGCAACAGATACACATAGGTGAGCTACAGCGTGACAGTAGCATTCAAATCTAAACACAAGGGCAACAAGCAAAGCAGTAATCTACAAAAGCACAGCAGCTCTACAACAGAAGCCATAGTCAATACATGTACCTTATTGTTAATCGATGACATATGAACCGAAGACCCGTAGCTGCTTCGTTTCCAAGCAAATTTTCTTATTCCTTCAAGCTTGATCTCTAGGTCGGCACCTATAGACTTTAGCCTCTGTGCGATCCCTTCAATGTTTGCAAAAGCTGCTTTCATTCTATCGGGTATGACCTCTTGTCCACCGAAGTAGCTTAGGATCGCCACGTTATGAATTTGGTTTGAAAAAGAACACATATGCCTCACACATAAAAACCAACCCCTAGCAAGCTTGTGCCCTCTTAAATTTGCGTCCTTCAGCTTGTTCCTAAGAATCTCATTCTCTGTCTCCAACTGCTTTAATCTGTCGTAATTTAAATCCTTTACCACTGTATTCGCTGCACTCTCGACGTATCTAATAGCTTCTATGGCAGCGGTGTGCTCCGCTACGGACACATCCATGGACCTAACTCCAGATATAGCCATAGGAAGAAAAGAGCTTTGAAAGGACAGTGTAGACGGCTGGAAAATAACAGTGACACACGTCTTGTGATCTTCATATACTTTTGGTCGATACACAGCCATTGGTAATCCAAGCTGACCTAGCATCGTATCAAGCATAACTTTCCCCGGGATAGTGAGAAGTATCTGAGAATCCTGGAATATGGAAACCTGTGAGCCTCTGGATACTTTTCTAACGAAGTTCAGAAATGTTAAAATTCAGTGCATCACCCGGTTGTTAGTAGAGAAAGCTGATGCTGCGGAGTCATCAACATCGCTCTCCTTGTCCATGTTGAGCTGTCACACATGCACCACGGTGAGAAATATAGCTTTTAGGAACTATTAGAACGGCTGAATCAACATCAGCAGGTGTGGCAGTTTGCTGATCTGAGAATATAAATATGACAACCGTGGCTCCTAAGACAGCACCTAGGTACTAAAACGGCAATTCATTGTCTATAATATAGGCCAGAGTGTATCCTTGCAGAGCTACGGAAGTAAACATGACCTGGGAGCATTGAAAGACCTTACCAATGTCTTTGAGGAAGGGCGGGCGTGATGAAGGAGCTGAGCAGAGAGCCAATTCGTCTGCAGACGACGGAGATGTCGCTGAGGGAGAAAGGGAAATCGCCGCCGTCTTCTAAGAACACTGTAACTGAAAACCTAGATCGACTGTAACCTCGGGCACAAACATTTCCCATGTACACGTGCGGACCGTCCTGGGCTTGACGCGTGCATCGTATAATTGGGCCGATCGTTAATGGGCTCATGAATAGGACGAGATCATTTGATCATAACCAAATGGGTAAAACAAAATCGTAGACGAGTCTAAAAAACGGATTTCATGTTAATTTCCTAGTTGTTTCTCAGGGAAATGCTATATTCTTTGTTTATATAAAAAAAACTACACTTCCAGTCTCAGATAGACAGTGATATACACACAATAATCCAGAAAAAGAACTGAAAATGTGGACACCTGAATCTAATCCAAACGGAAGGCACAACAAACATGGTTACCATTTGATTTCGACCACAATAAACTTAAAACATCTCAACTGAATTAAAAAACTACACTTCCAGTCTCAGATAGACAGTGATATACACACAATAATCCAGAAATACCTTGTTTCTCACTTTTATTTATACCGCAGCTATCTAGCAAGGCCATCAATGGACAGTGAACATACACATTGTTTAGACCCATTCTCCTTCTAGAAACACTGAAATGTAAAAGACCAAGATGAGAGAATAATACAATCCATGGCTGAGTGAGCACAACTTAAAAGGAAACAAATGCTAGATAGTTTCAGTAAAACAAATCACAACATCATGTTATCTATGTGATCATTCATATTGTGCATCATGTAGCTGCACACAGAAATTAACAAAATTCACAAACACCAGTCAATGAAAATACATGAGCCTTTGTGTCAACGTATTTTGATATGAAAAATTAATCATACCTTTACCAAAAATAAAGATCCACTTAGAGGGCAAATTAATCAAATTCACCTAAGCAAAATGGAATATCTCTGCAAAAGAAGAGAGGTGCAGTTGCACTATTACCATGGCTGGGTTGAGCTGTCTTCCCTGATTGTCCCCCATGTCATCTCCCTTCAACAAGTGTGTATTTAGAGTGATAATCTGATTCGAGAACCGAAGATGAACAAATGAACGGAGAGCAGAAAGTTACCTCAGTCATTGCACTTATGCAAGTCGTGGATGGAGAAAATTTACTGCTTCTCCTTCCTTATCGCGACTTGATGCTGCAAGATCTGCTTCAGCACAGCCTCGTCCCCATCTGAAACTAAGGAAAAAAATAGTTTGCAATTCATCAAACAGATGGCGTGCATTAGTCCAAGAAAAACAAGACCTGGCAAGCAGATGAACAAGACGACATTTTACTATGAAATTCACACATATAGAGAGAGTGGAACCTCAATCTTGTAGCCGACGCACAGCCCTGTCCACGCGGGTACGATCTCCTGGCGATGGTGACGCCTCTGTCCTGATGGAGCAGCGGTTGGCGCTCCTTGAGCCGATGGCGACGGCGCGCTCTTCCACGGATGTGCCGGCGAGCTGGCCTGCACCAGCGCGTATGGAGGAGGCGTCGGCGTGGCGGACCGACTGGTGGGGAGGAAGGAGCTGGCAGCACGGCCGGTCGCCTCCCCTGCCTCCTCTTTGACTACGCCACACAAATGCTTGCCGCTGTTGTCAGAGGTGTAAAATCTCTTGGGCACCCAAACTCAACTATAAAACAAAAATTAAATTAGAGAGTAGGGAATTGGCAAAAAAGAATTGAAGCTCCAAAAAATTAGAGAAAGTACACCGTACCCAATTCCTAACAGCCTTTTTCTTGGTCCCAGGCCGCTCCGCTCCTTTCTCATACGCTTGCTTCACACACAAAACTACAGATAAATTCCATCAGTTTCCTACACAACTAAATCAATCTGAAACATAAAACAGACGATAAAACTCAGAAAATGGAAAGAAAATCAGCAATAATAGAAAATCAGCACCCAATCTTCTCATGAGGATGCTACTCATGGCCAGTTTTGTGCCAGTTTATGACATGTGTTTTATTACACCACTCAACCCTAAACCCTAAACCACAAGTAGCATCCTCGTATTCACTTAATATCCGAAGAGCACTTTTGAAAGTCACACGGGAAACCACCACGTAAAACTGGCCATGAGTAAAAACAGGGCTCTTGAGATACAAACCAAAAGCTGCAATAATTTGGACCAGGCTTGTATTAATAGTCATCGCATAGCAAATTGTAATAGGAAATTGGCATCAATGCAAGTAAATGGCCATTCAGGATCTCTAGCGGAAAGACTCAATATAACCAATATTCTAACCAGTTATAACAATGGCCTCAATGACTTTTCAGCAAACCTTGCATAGACCAGTTGTCTGGCATACATTTTTTGTTCTATGTTACTGAAGTGTTTAATTAAGTTCTTTTAGGAAGTGTGCCACTGATAGATGCATGACACAAGAACATAACCAGGACTGATCTTGTACTGAATATGAGATGTAGATGCTGCCAACACAAATCAACAAATGCAGAGAAATTGGCTAGCTTAATGCCAGCCTTTATTCTGGATGTCAATACAAATAAATGGAAGCAGAGTTTTGGATTTAACCAAGCATGATCCAATCATTCAGAGAGCTTGAGCTAGAGCAATAGGTTATTCTCAATAGGTTTTCCACACCATTTCTTGTATAAGATATTCTGCTTAAGAACAATTTCCATTTAGGCAACTCAAGGAAACAAACCATTCACAATCAGCATGTATAAACCATTAATTTTGCAGCCTGGACTCAATTACTACAATTTTAGCATAATTATTCTAGTAATTAAAATCAGCTATTGCTTGCAATTACTCACCAAATGAATATTAATAGCTTTGAGAGGATAAAAGCACACCGAGAGTTGAATCTATTATAGTCACACCTGCAAGATGGTGATTGTAGAGATAAGTTAACACTAATTCATTTCATTAATTAACAAAACAAATGAAGTTTACTCTTGCTTTACCAAGTCAAACTGAGATATGTCAAACTTGTGCATCTTAAAATAATCCTCACAGTTAATTTACAACAATCATGGAGAGTTGCTTTTTTATTAGTAAGCTAACACCAAGAATACAAACTTGCTAATAAAAATAATCTGTATCTAGCTAGGAAAGAAAAATGAAAGAAATGTACAAGCAACAAAAGCAAGGCTGCACAAAATATTACACAACTTTCTTTAGAAAAGTTAGGCCATACACATTACTTAGGTTATAGCAATAGTTTCTAGCACGAAAACAATCTGAAACAGCCAGTACAGGACAAATAGCCACTTTACATCTGCTAAAAGCTTCATAAGCAAGAGTAGATGCCACAGAAAAACAGGGGTAAATTTGAAAGGAATGTGATAACCTGCTGCTCCGCAAACACGACTTTAAAGCTAGCCTTCGTGACCCAAGAACATATCACCAGATCAGCTATTCTGCAAAGCAAACAACCATTACAAGATTAACATCTCCCTGAGATATAAATAAGTAGCACATTAATTCATCCATGGAGTAAAGCTTCACATAGCACATATATACCACATGTCTGCTGCCAATTCAAAAACAAAACTGTTGTTCTTATTCAATCACAATGGGAAGGTAGAAAACAGAAATCCATCCTCCAAGTAAGCCAATCATTGTATCCTTACAACTGATATGCAATCGTAACGCTAGAATTGTTCTCATCATTAAGCACAAATGAAAGATTGTCCAATTCCATATCTGAACACGCAAGCTTCAAGTAAAAAGCAGAAATTTTAACAGTCCTTTAACTTTTGCTGTGCAGTATAGCTGCAAAAGTCTAAAAGCAAAAGGCAATCACAAGTACAACCAGATTGCAGCTAAGATAACTAACCATGCTGGGAAAACTAATCAAAAGCGGCAAGAAAAGATTGAAAAGAAGATTGAGTCGTGAGCACCTGAGCACGCGGAGATACCAGTCTTGGAACAGCAAGCTCCTCTTTTCCCTCCTAGTCATATCATCCTTCCGCGTCGCTGGTGAAATAATCAAGGAAGCCACCATGTCAGGCAACTTCTTTATCTTGATATTGGTGAAAACCAAAGCATAGAAAATGGAAGAGGGCAACATAATTGTATTCCTCTGATTGAGATAGTTTCTTATTAAAGTTGAAACGCCAAAAATATAGCACAACAGGACAATATGATTATTTTTCAAGAATGATATCGCACAAACTCGAGTAACAGAGGCAGGGAACAATTATCTATCACCAAATCAACAGTTGGAGGTTTAGTAAAACACACAACTCAACAATTAACAACCTGCGACACGGGAGAATAAATAAACAAGGTATACCTGTAGGTTGGAGATAGCGCGCTGGCAAGGTCACATCCAACAGACACTCGGGCGCGAGCTCCCAGCTGCGCATTTTATTCAAGAAGCATGAAAACCATGTCAAAATAATGTCCCTGAAGCAAATCAAGAACCACAAGAAAAATGATCTTTGATACGGCTGAAATGAAAGCATACTCGTGACATCGTCCTGCTCGTCGACTCTGTCGCGCCGCCAGGCGGAGTGCAGCAGCAGCCTGCACATCGCTCCTTGACCTCGCCGTGCTCCCTTCTCTAAGTGATTCGACACGCCGCCGCAGTCCTCCTCCCTGAACAACAGCTGCCTGACGAGCCCAACCCGGAGTGGCCTCGCCTCCTGCTCCAGCCTGGGGTTCCTCTCTACAACAAAGAAAAACTGACAATCAGGATGACCCGTTCCTTTTTCCTTTTTGCTTTGGCAAATACAAAACACATATACTAACAACCATTATTAATTTCTCTTTTTCTTGTGGAGTCAAAAAATGAACCATGCTAATTGAAGAGCTTACTAATCTATCTCTATGCATCAAGGTAAAAAAGAAAAGGCAACCTACTAAAATTTATGCAATAATATGAACAAAAAGGGGGCCGCCGTCGTGCTCCTCCACGCCAACCGTGAAGACCTCGCCGTTAATCTGGAAGGGGTAAAGGAGACCTCGCCTTCAATCGTAAAGTCTGGTCAGATTCTTCACCAGGTCTACTACAGATGAATATCCCTCTTGGATCTGCACAATACTAAAACATGTCAATCCTCTTTTGATAATACATGGTAACAGCAGTTCATCAAGTTTTAACTGAAATCAAAGGAGAAAATTGCTTGCCATTTTAACTGAAATCAAAGGAGAAAATTGCTTGCATCAATCGTGAAGGAGAAGAAAGTATGTGATGGAGATGCCCTCAATCTTACGCTCGGATAGGACAATCACCACCCATATCCTATCCTTGCTTGGGCATCTTTTAGCATGATGTCTTCCCTCAGATATTGGTCTCCATTGCAAATCTCGAGTAGTCACCTTACTCCATCTCCGTAGCCGTGCAAGCTCCCGCTTGGACTGCAGTTCCAGTTCTGGCCTCGCATCAGTTTGACCCAACAAATGCATGAAAATGTTCAGACAGTAAATTTTCAGAGAGGTATGCTGATTTCTCACCATCATATCATCATACCATAGTTGATACCAAGCTCTGATGGTGTACTCCACCCTCTTGCAGAGCTTCAAGAATTCTTCTGTCTTTTTCCTGTTCATGGAAAAGATATAACAGAGTTTACTTTCAGTTGCACGGTACTATAAACTCAAAATAGTATATTTGCTTTGGCTTGTGGAAACTAAAGACATGTGAAGAGAGAAACCCACATTGGTACTTATGAGCTATAAGGAAAGACACTTTTTCAGAATGTAAAATTTCAAATTTTGGTACCTATTGCCAAGCAGCTGCTGGAGCTGGATAATTGCTCGATCCTCCTTGTCGGATAATTGACCTTGAAAAAGTGCTGCAAAGTAGAAGATAAATCTTCAGATTGGCAGATTCAGCAATTGCAAATTTAAGAAAATACAATAGAATAGATTGATGAAGAATTATCAGAACACCTAATACAGGCTGGACATGTATGCATCAAATTTAGAATTCATCATAGGCAGACATCAAATGCAGAGTCCAAGGGAAAATAAAGAAAAATAGCAGCACATCAGCAGCCCACAATTGATTGAGTTTCAACCAAGCTTAGTTTTTCTTGGATTTCAACTGCTGGATCTATCAAAGCTCATAAGAAATGTGTTTCAGATGCAACCTGGTCGGTACCTGCAGAGTTGGCTGCTGCCTCGACTCTCAAGATCCATGGATGGTCGTTCAACACCGATGATGCCATCAATTCTCAGCTCATCCTCCACAACATCATGTGCAGCAAGACTTACATAAGGAAAATGCACGAACATAGAAACATGAAATCAGCTGCCATCTAAACCATAGATGCAGAATAGGAATTAAATTAGAAGGAGGAGCTCACGCAAGGAAGTGATGACGCATATCTTGGCCACCCAGGGGGACTTTCTCTCGCCCAGGTAAAAGAGAAAGAGCACACCTCCCCTGCTGCTCACCCTCTCTGGGCAGGATCTCCGGCTGGAGCTCTAGCACAGCAGTAGAAATCAATTTAGCCTACAAATATTTCATCAAACATGCAAGGCGCAAGCAGAACATAAGCAAATAATCAAGGAGAAAGAAGGAAAGAAACCAGGATTGAGAAAAATTAAATCCACGGCAGCAGGGACTCACCTTAATCGAATCCGCACCTCCTAGTCTCCATAGCACGGCAAGGCAGAGCATTCGAGAGCTTGAGATGTACTCGTGGTCGAGGCCAGGGCAGAGAAGGCCGCCACTAACGGCTGCTGCTTGGCCACCTCGCGTGGGAGATGCCCGCACGCATAAATCTTCGAGCAGCATGAGAGGGAGCCCGCCGGCGACGAGGACCGAGGACGAGTGTCGCCACAACGGCCGGATCTGGGGAGGGCGCCTTGCTGCTTCCCACCGCCGGACTCGGGCTGGAGGACAGGGGAAGGTATGCAGAGGAGCCGAAGCCGGCGGGTGAGGGCTCCCGCGCGTGGACGCGTCCCCTGCTCCTCTTTGCCCGCGCCGACCGGGGCCGCTGCCCTGCTCCTTATCCTCCCGCGACCCCGCCGTTCTCCTCGCCGCCAGGTTGCCGGGCAAGCAGCGGCCCAAGGCCCTCCAGCACCGGCGGCGACCTCCCTGGAAGCAAACCGGAGCAGCACGAGGAGGGGCGGCCGGAGCGGGCGGAGAGAAGAGAGAAGGCGAGGGCGGCGGCGCGAGCTGGAGGAGAGAGCAAGCACGGGAGTGGAGGAGAGAGCAGCCACGGGATTGGGGTAGGGTTTCACCCGGGTCCGAATTTTGTGCCGCTGCGGGGCGCTGTCGAACGGCTGTAAATCAATGTGCGAGGGTAAACCGACGGCCAGGATAAGCTGCCTCGACACTGTGCAGTCAAACGAAGGAGGAGCCTTGTAGTGTGCGATCGTTTATAGGAGTAATTGCTTGGCCTGTGGAGGGCCATCAAATTTCAAGAGGTCAAGAAGAAACTGAGGAGGTACTTTGAAAGGCTCAATGAAAACTTTCCCACCCTTGCAACAAAGGTTGTAAACAACTCGTCCCTCCGTAACCGCAGACTTGCGCCTTACCCTTTCACCATACCAAAAGCTTGCCGTACAGTGACAGCACTTATAAGATGGTCCTCCATAGAAAGACCTTCCTACATAACCAGCTAGAGCAAAGTTTGTTCTTAGATTTAGACATAAGACAACAAACTCTCCTATGATGAGAGAATCGCAAACAAACTATCCCATGTATTACCTTTTAAAATCTCAGCCTCCTCATCTGTGAAACCAACCCATGAAGGATCTAAGGGAGAGAGGAACGGTGCTTCTGTACGAAAAATAGCAACCCAAAACCAGAAATGGCGTCGTGAACATAAGCTGAGCCTAAGAAAAGAAACAAGAGCAAAGGAACTAAACAGGACTAAACAAGAACCTGCTGTACGGCGAGGATATCTCCCACATGGGCACTTGCGTTTTTTCCGATCACATATGACTTTGCGTTTTTTTCGATTGATGGCTGTAGCTTCCGAGGTAAAAACAGGGAAGAAACCATTGTCTACAGCAATAAAAAATAGAGCAGACAAGCAAACACATCAACAATGTAAAATAAAAAACACCGGGCACGACAAAAGTAAAAAGCAGCAGGGTCATACATTTTCTCTTGGGAAGACCCGAAGCAATGTACCCAATCAATACCATCGGTGGAACAGTGACCTCAACAGCCGCCCTGCGGCGTCGAGGGATAACAGGGGGTCGTTCCGATGACAACACAGGTTTCTTAGAGCGCGAAGCACGAGGCAATGGCCCAAGAGACACCTTAGGAGACCCCCTGCGCCGGCGCCGGATAGCAGGAGGGCCATCCATGGCGCTTACTCTATTATATAGGCATGAGAAAATACACACGAAAAGGACCGCCGCACACACCTACATCATAAGACGATAAATACCTTATGTAATCATTTAGACATATTGGAGCACAGCAACAAGAAAAGTCCTTCAATTGCGCAATCATTAGCTAAAGGCAGTACAATTTTAAAGAAAACAATTCCGCAAGGTTTTAGACTACAATTTAAAGAAAACACACAGGAAACAAGAAAAGTCCTTCGAAAGACATATTGAAGCAGCAATCATTAGTTAAAGGCAGCACAATTTTATTTAAGACACTACTAAAATAATCTTAACTGAAACACAAGAAACAAACATGCTGTAAACGCATAGGAAAGAGATTATAAGAAGACAGTAGCATCGCAAGAACAAATTAGCATAGACCTGAACCAAAAGCCTACCAGTCTATCAAGTCTATCTTCTGTAGCCCAAGAAGGAAACAAAGCTAACTGGCCACCTTAAAAGGCTGAAGCATAGAAATACTTAAGCCAGCCAAGACAATTCTTTTGAAAGCAAGGAAGAAGCAAGCATTTGATAAAAACACAAAAAAGAAAAGACACAAAGCATGAAAGCACCCTTATCTAGAAAACCAAAAACACCTAAAGAATAAAGCTTTGGTAAGAGGAAACAGAAGCCTATCCCTCATGTTTTCGAAAAGAGCAAGAACAAAGCAGAACTCACATGCCTCCTAAACGGATGGGCCATATTAAGGCCATTAGGAGATGGCATGAAGTTTTTTATTGCTTAAAAGCCCAAGAAGAAGACAAACCTGACAGACCTCTCTAAAGGCGGGCCATATTAAGCCCATTAAATTGTATTCAAAAGCCCAAGAGGAAACAAAGCCCACATGCCTCTTTAGTGGGTGGGCTATAGAAAGTCCACTAAAAAGCCCAGGAAGAAAACAAAGCTCACAGGAAGCTCACAGTAAAGGCAGCACAATTTTATTTAAGACACTACTAAAATAATCTTAACTGAAACACAAGAAACAAACATGTTGTAAACGCATAGGAAAGAGATTATAAGAAGACAGTAGCACCGCAAGAACAAATTAGCATAGACCTGAACCAAAAGCCTACCAGTCTATCAAGTCTATCTTGTGTAGCCCAAGAAGGAAACAAAGCTAACTGGCCACCTTAAAAGGCTGAAGCATAGAAATACTTGAGCCAGCCAAGACAATTCTTTTGAAAGCAAGGAAGAAGCAAGCACTTGATAAAAACACAAAAAAGAAAAGACACAAAGCATGAAAGCACCCTTATCTAGAAAATAAAAAACACCTAAAGAATAAAGCTTTGGTAAGAGGAAACAGAAGCCTATGCCTCATGTTTTCGAAAAGAGCAAGAACAAAGCAAAACTCACATGCCTCCTAAATGGATGGGCCATATTAAGGCCATTAGCAGATGGCATGAAGTTTTTTATTGCTTAAAAGCCCAAGAAGAAGACAAACCTGACAGACCTCTCTAAAGGCCGGGCCATATTAAGCCCATTAAATTGTATTCAAAAGCCCAAGAGGAAACAAAGCCCACAGGCCTCTTTAGTGGGTGGGCTATAGAAAGTCCACTAAAAAGCCCAGGAAGAAAACAAAGCTCACAGGAAGCTCACAGCCCTCTTTAAAGGCTGAGCCATAGCAAGGCCATTAGCAGGGTCCAGTCTGTTCAGACCCATTAATAGATGTCAGAACAAAACTCACAGGCCTATGTAGAGGCAAGCCCACCGAAAAGCCTGGGCCACATGAAGCCCATAAAATACAGGGATCAACAGAAGCACGTGATCATTTCATTATACAAATCTCTCTAACAGCAGCAAAACTGTCTTGAATACAAATACCAAATTACAGAGACTACACATCACTCAAGGATGCCATAAGGCGAGAGGACAACAAATTCCAGTCTAACATACCCTGGCCAACTGACCCTACAGAGAACCCTCTCTCCAATCTACCGGCGTACCTAGCAGCACATATAGCAACAAGAACAGATGAACGCGCAGTCTCCCTATAGGCCGACATGCACGTATAATTGTAGTCTCGGACAATGAACCCATATATCCCCTGCAGAAATCTGATCGCCTCAATAGCAGCGTGATCGTAGGCGCAAGCACAGCCACGCCAAACAACACTCCAGAAAAACTGCCTCCGCGGCACCGAGCCAGCGCCTTCGGACGGAAGTTCAATCTCTACGCCAGCTAAAACCGAACCGTCCTCGGTCACCTCACGCAAGTAAAACAACGCCGGTAAAGCACAACGAACTGCAAGAGTCTCTAAAATAGGGATGACGAACGAAACAACAGTACACATCCTGTAGAGCATCGCAGGAAAATAATAAGGAAAATTCAACACACACCACATAAAGAGAACAAGCGTAAGTACAATAAAATGCTCAAACATAGACACATATATATACAGTACATAGGCAGTGGAGATGGAGCAAACCTTGAGACGAGCAGCCGAGACAGCACAAGGCAGGACGAAGCGCACAAAATACCCTAAACCTTCTGAACCTGCATAAACGACAACCACATAAGGCAAAGAAAACAAAATTTGGACAAAGCCAAAGTAAGCCTAAAAGGGTAAAGTAAAAGTCCGTGAGGACTGAAGATCTCGGAAGGAGAAAAACGCAAAAGCATCGAACAAACGAACAAAAATAACACCCAAACGATAGAGACAAACCTTTGCACGGTGACGAAGAAACAGGACACGATCGAGCAGCAAGAAACCACGGACAGCACCAGTGAGGAGCACCGGAACAGATCAGCACCCGAGAATCACTCCCACGTTCACAAAGCGGAGATGAACCTAGACCTGCGAGCAAGGAAGATGAGACGATTAGCAAGCAGGAATTTCATCAAACATGTAGCACGCAACGTGGAGTAGACATTTCATCGAACACGTAAGACGCAAGGAAAATGTGAGCACGTACCCCAGAATCACTCCCACGGCCAGAAAGCGGAGACCTATATCTGCGAGAAAGGAAGAGAGGATTAGAACAGGACTCCCCGGACTGCGTCGTAAAGCAAGAAAGAACAGAGAGAAAAAAGCAGAAACATCTCGGTAGCCGACCGACCTCAACCATAGGCAAAATCGACGGAGGAGTTCATGATCAAACGCATAAGATCCGAGCAAATCCGTTCCAAAGAAACAGAGCAGCAGAAATCAAAGCAGCAGAAATCAGAGCGCGTGCGAGAGCGAGCGAGATGGGGAAAGTGAAAAGCAAGGGGAGGAAAGGAGGAAGGACACGAGGGAGGACCGGAGGAGGGAGAAGGAGACTGGCGCGGGGCGCGTGCGTCGTGCGCCGTGGGCGCGGTGGGACCGGTCGGGCGTGAAATTTTCTCACCCGCTGTCTCCGAACACACCGACGCTGACCGTGGGGCAGGGGAAAGGATGGGGCCACATGTTTCTGTCGGGTCGCCCGGTCGGCACGAGCCCCCGATTCGTCACGGGCGCTGCAACGCCACGGCATTGGGCAGTCCTTATCTACTGCCACGGTTAAAGGCAGAAAAGTGAGAGATACGCAGCTGCTTAGGCTGCGTTTGGGCCCGACCCCGCTTCCTGGCCCACACGTCATAGACCCAATGTGTCCACCAGGGAGTACAAGCGGAAGAGCTGAAGATCCAACGGCCAAAGCAATTTGGGCGGTGGCAAACGGAGAGTGCAGATAAGCTGCCTCGGTACTGTGCAGTCAAACGAATGAGGAGCCTTGTAGTGTGCGATCGTTTATAGGAGTAATGGGCTTGAGACGCTACTACGCAATACTTAAAATAGGGTGTGTTTGGTTCAGTTGTGGATTCCAAAAAAACTGCTGTGAACTGTGAGCTGTGAAAAGCCTACTGTGAGATGGGAACTGTGGCAAAGCTGAAAGTTGTTTGGCTGAAAACTGTGATTTTTGTGCGAATTATCTGTAATACCCCTAAAACCGTGGGAGAGTCGTCCGTCGGAATTTCTCGCCAGAGTTCACCTAGCCCGCTACGGCCAGCTTGATATCGCCGGACGCTCGCCGGAGTTGGTCGGACCTCGCCGAAACCTCGCCGGGGATAGGGAATGACACGCCGGACCTCGCGCGGAGCAGCGCTGAAATGCCTTCGACCACCTTGATATCACCAGACTCTCGCCGGAGTTGGCAGGACCTTGTCGGAGTTGGCAAAAACCTCGCCGAAAATCATCAGAACCATACCGAAAACCTTTCGGGACCTCGCCGGAGCTGCCCGGACTTCGCCGGAATGAAAATTTTGGTACTTATTGTTTATTTCTGTAATTTGGAACACTTATAAATAATATGAATAGAAAGTGATGTCTCTATTTATTATAAAAGATTTATGGATCACACAAAAGACATGGTTCACATAGTAATATCCTCTCTCAACACACATATCCGCTCTCGCCATAAGCAAAGCATCAGCTATCCTACTCCGAATATCTTTTATGGATTCCTCATTTTCCCCTTCTACAACATCATCGCCTTGTGTGTGTGGTGTGGCACGTGCCGCTTCAGGTAGATAATCAATTAGACACAAAAATTATCATTTTTGAATGTTGCATAGGTTTGATTAATATGAACCAATTTTATGTCAAACAAAGTTTAGATTATAACCTGAATCAGTAATTAGACGTGACATTTTACATGTGAATCATCTCCAATCTATCATCATGTATATATCAATACGAAAGCCACTGGATTTCGTGAATGCATGCTAGAACCTGCCGCATCTCTCTGTACAATTTGAGACTTCGTAACTATTCGAGGCATGTAGCTCCTGTAGGCCAATTTCTCTGCACGGATTGCTCAGGGAGCAATCAAACTCCACCGCATCTGGCAAGTTGGGCGGCCCAACTCCAGGCAGGGCACACAACAGCTTCACCTCCAAGCGGCGGCGCATCTCAAATCCGGCGAACGTGATCTACTTGTTTTGAACGGGTCCCCAACACCCTCTCTTCCTACCTACCGGCCCGAACTGAGTTATCGCCGTGGAGCCTATCCTCCACCGCCGTCATCAACGTTGAAGTCATGGCCAAACAGGAGGTGGTTTTCGACGTCTCCTTGGTGAAATCGCCGGGACGACCTCGGTTTCTCACGGGGAAGCGACGATAGCTTACCCGCAAGGCGGAGGACTAGATGAGGAGTGGCGATCTGTAGGGAGGCTCGGCGGCCATTGGAGGGCCGGCCGGCCGGCGTCGGTCAGCGACGGCTCAGTGCCAAATCTTGTTCTCTCCTGCCGATGCGTATACGCAAGATGGATATGAGGAAGAAGGTCGGGTCGTTCGGGGGGTTCAGATTCGCTGATGTTGTGAACCAACGTCATTGGCTGACTCTTTTGCACTGAGAGAGCTAAGATGAGCAGCAGCCATTGGATGAAAAATGCATGGTGGATGAGAGGCCAGTCAGCGAATCTGAACCCCGTTCGGGGCTGGGGGTGAAAAAATAACGCGAACCGGTACGACTTACTAGTGGCAGTGGTAATTTTTAGGGATGGCACCGCAGGGTATGGGTAAGGGTGGAGCCACCCCATACCCTTACCCGTCGACCACGATCTTACCCGTCACCCTTACCCATACCCGTCAACGGGTACAACTTTTTCCCATACCCGTCACCCGATAGGGTAGATGGTACCCATGGGTAAAAATACCCATGTTTAAAACACGTAAAATTGGGCAGAAAATAGTCGTAAAAACAACACATAACTCATGCAGAAGAGTTATATTTCATTGTTTTGCTATATCAGGAGTCGAGACGTGATCACGTGAATCAGATAGATTAGATATAATATTAGGAATAGCTAAATTATCGGTATAGTGAGGTAGTCACCGGATGGTGCGCCATCCGCGGAGGGTTAGCGAGCAATCCCTGACTATATCTTTGAATTACTTGTAGCTTCATGCATAGACCCTACTCATATATCCGTGCGTGAAAGTTTAGACTCACTTGTCAAATATTATATGGGTACATGGGTACGCGGGTATGGGTTATACGATCCCATACCAATACCCTCTCTACCCGATGGGTATGATATTTTCCTATTTACGTACCCATGGGTAATCTTTTATCCCATACCCCTACCCTAATAGGGTTTTTACCCGCATGGTAAAAGGGTAATGGGTACCCATTGCCATCCCTAGTAATTTTCAACAGAAGTTGGTATCCAACGCGATGGAAGCAGGGGTGCGGCTGCTGTCAAAATAGTACTACAGGAAGCAGGTTGCGTTTGGAAAATCTGTGGTGACAAAATATCGTTTGGTTAGCTTCTAGCCTATTTTTCTAGGAAGCAGGTTGAATAAGCCGAACCAAACGCATACTTTTTAGCCGCCACATCGGTACTGATGGTACTTGCCCAATTTGTAATCTGGAGCCGGAAGATGTGATACACATGGTGTTCAAGTGCTCGGATGCAACGCTGATTTGGAGAAGATTGGGACTCGAGAACTTTATTAATAATGAGATAAGAGATGGCCGATCTGGTTCTGTGGTGTTACAGGAAATTCTCAAGTCAAATTCAGTCCCCGTTCCTGGTTATGAAAAAGTGAAGATCCAGGAAACCGTAGCCGTGGGTGCATGGTATATCTGGTGGATGAGGCGCCGCTGTACACATGGAGAGTCAGTCCCGCCTGTTAGAAACTGTGTCACGTCAATTTTGGCAATGGTGGCTAATTCGGCTTCAGGTAAACAAGCTGATGCTACACCAATGAAGAGGACATGGGATAAACCGAGAGCGAATTGTCTAAAACTGAATGTTGATGCAGCCTTTGCAAATGTAGAACGATCTGGAGCTTCGGGAGCGATATTGAGAAACAGTCAGGGAGCTTTTGTGGCCGCAACAACGGTGTTCATGCCACATATTCCCTCGGCCGTGGTGGCTGAAGCGTTGGCCATGCTACATGGTCTCCAACTTGCAAATAATTTGGGTTATAGCAGAATTGAAGCAAAATATGATAATCTTGAAGTGATACAACTGTGCACCGGAGGGGAGAGGATATGGAATGAAGCCACGACTGTCTATGCCGATATAATATCCACGGCTGCATCGATTGGCAATGTATCTTTTAGCCATTGTAAGAGGGAGGCAAATGAGGTGACTCATGAATTAGCTAGAGTTTGTTTTCCAAACAAAGTATCTTGTAATTGGGACGATGAGCCCCCTAGGTTTCTCTTAGACAAACTCTTGCATGATGTAACGATGATTTGATTTGGAGGCAGCAAGTTTCTTACGCACTCTTTTCCTTCCAGGGTACCTAAGGGGACGGGAAGATTTTTAATGAGGCGGCTTGCTGACCTAATATATAGTGGTTGAAAATTTCAAAAAAAAAGCCGAACCAAACGCACCCTTAATATGCAAGTAGTTTCTCTCTCTGGGCCTCAGCCCACGCAGGGCCTTTTGATTCATAAGATAAGGAAAAACGTAGGATTAGGAAAAGCATAGCATTGCAATGTTATGCACACTAATTTTATATGATTTTCTATGTACCAAAATTTATTTGATTTCATCAAAGGAATTGTAAAAATAGGTTGGAGCGGATGCTAGAATTTCTATGAGAAGTAGTAATGATTACTTAGGAAAAAAATCCTATAGGATCTAATCCTTCGAATCAGACAAGCAAGATAGAAAAATTTCCTATAGGATTGCTCCAAAAATCGTATGAAATTCCTTTTAATCAAAGGAGCCCTCAGATGTCAGATGATGCCTGAGCCGCGCAACATGTATCGTGTTTTTTAACAGAAATAATTATTCTAAAAAAGAGAAATGATTATTTTTCCGAAGTACAACGTCAAATAACCCTTCTCCAAAACTTCAACCAAATCTAACCCTTTTACTCTCTTACACTGGATTTTTCTATTGGTTAAGTCAGATATATCAGTCTAGGAGAAAACTTAGTGTTTTCACATGTTAAATGAAGATAGATTCCATGATCAAAATCATAGGGTACATCCAAGGCTAATAAAAATGGTAAATTTTGTCAATTCTCTCTCTATCTCTCTAGTATGTGAGAATTGACAATACCGATTATCTTGACAATATAACCATTTTGCTCAATGTCATCTTCCATGGCGTCGAATTTAGCTACGTTAAATGCCACCTTTCTCATCCTTAGAAAGCTTAGCTTTTGTCTAAGAGAAACGAAGATCACAGGGTCACTGCCACAATCCATGACGTTGATATGTTAGATCTCAACTCCATGAACTGTGACATTGAGATCTAATAGCTGAGGGCTATGATTGACATTCACCTTGGAACTATTTGCTTCACTCGTTAAAATACTAATATTTTTCAAAGTCAATATACGTGACGCTAACATAGCAAGTTGAACACCGTTAGATGACGACACTGGAAAAAATGACCAGAAAAGTTGACTCCCCGCCTTCTCTGCTTGCCTATCACTTTCACCGGTATCTCCTGGCTCTGATTGACAACTTTTCGCCGGTCACGTCAACAACGTTTTACTGACTTCAACGTGATTTAATGGTTGAAAGGCAGCGTCGAGCTTCGCCCACAGCACCATCGGTGAGTACAAAAGGAAGAGGGTGTCGTTTTCCTATTGGGATGTTTGTGCAATTTTCCTTTTATTGAAGAATGTTCTTATAAGTTTCAGTCTTTTTAATATATGGTCTATGGCCTCTTGGCAAAAGAAGAGAGAGAGAAATGGTCTATGGCCGACTTTTCGCCGGTCGCGGTTTAGTGGCTTCAACATGATTTAGTGGTTGAAAGGCCGCATCGAGTTTCGCCCGTAGCGCACCATTTGTGAGTACAGAAAGAAGAGGGTGTCGTTTTTCTATCGGGATGTTTTGCGTAATTTACTTTTATTCAAGAATGTTCTTATAAGTTTCGGTCGATTTTAATATATGGTCGATGGGTTGAGATCCTCTACAGTTACTGTAAGCCCAATGACAAGTGGGGCCAGACCCGCCTAGCAGAGGCAGTAACTGCACTGCAGTTACAGCAGAGGATCCCAGCCCGGTTGGCCTCTTGGCAAAGAGAGAGCGATGGTTAGGCTTGATTTGAAAAAAAAAGGTCAGGCCTTGTAAATATTTTTAAGAAAGGTTAACTTTTCTACAGTAATAATGATCAAACTTGTTAATCCTCACCTCACCTCGCGTGTTGGTACAAAATGGAAGTTTTGAAGATGTGAGAGCTGCGTGAACCACTGTCCTCTTCCTTCCAAAGTGTCGAGTCAAGGAGCATAACAACTCAGAAGGACGATTTTGCCCTAAAAAAAAACTCAGAAGGACGATTCGTTGTATACACATACACCCGTTCTCACTGACACGTGGGACCACTTCACCGCTGGCCCGCTCCATTTTGCTTCCACTGCATCGATCGAGTCCGAGTCTGTCGACCACTTGATTCTGGCTGCTCCGTAGGGCCGTAGCAGGACGCGGCATATTCAGCTGGGTATAATTTCTACTCGGACCCATGTGTCAGTGAGATACAACTAGCACATAGCCGCTCCACGCAGTCCGGCCAAATCCTATCCGCCGTATCCGGTGCCCGATCCCACCCAAACCCAAACTCCAATCCCCGACCCACACTCCGGCCACCATGGCCGACGACCCTGCCTCCGCCGCCGCCGCCTCCCGCTCCTCCTCCGAAAACGAGGAGGGCACCGACAGCGATGCCTCAAATAACTCCAACCCAGCCACCCCCCAGGACCCGCCACCACTCCTCCCCGACACCCCGGCCCCTCCTCCCCCAGTCCCCGCCGCCGCCCCCGAACCCGCCGCTCCAATCCCGCCGCCGCCGCCGCCGCCGCCTTCTCAGGCGCAGGACGCGAGTGCGTCCGCGGAGGACTCGAGGCGGCTGTTCCAGCGGCTGTGGACGGACGAGGAGGAGCTGCTCATCCTGCGCGGCTTCCTGGAGTTCACGTCGCGGCGGGGCACCGCCTTCGCGTCGCACCAGTACGACACGGGGCCCTTCTACGAGGAGATCCGCCGCAAGCTGTCCTTCGACTTCTCCAAGAACCAGCTCATCGAGAAGCTGCGCCGCCTCAAGAAGAAGTACCGCGTCTGCGCCAACCGCATGCTCGCCCACGGCGGCGCCTTCGCCTTCAGGACCGCGCACGAGGGCGCCATCTACGACGTCGCGCGGCACATCTGGCGCCCCGCCTTCAAGCGCGACGACGGTGCCGCCGGGGGCGACGCCTCCGACGAGGACGACATCAACCCCGCAGAGGCAGCAGCAGCCGTTGATGCCATGGCGCAGCCTGGTGCAGTTGACGAAGGTGGTGTTGGAAGTGGAAGCGCGTCTGCGCACACGCCGAGGGGCAGGGGCGCGCGGCGTGGAAGGAGGAGGACGGCGCAAGAGATGGAGACACCCTCCATGCCCGCAACTCCTGCGGCCATGTTAGTAACCGATAATATTGCTCA
This sequence comes from Poa pratensis, assembly GCA_947311845.1. Classification (NCBI taxonomy): domain Eukaryota; kingdom Viridiplantae; phylum Streptophyta; class Magnoliopsida; order Poales; family Poaceae; genus Poa; species Poa pratensis. Next base: position 9,235,427 of record CAMZMU010000106.1, read on the forward strand.
AGAGCCGGCTGTTGCTGCTTTGGAGACTTCCGTGCCGTTGATTACACCCCCACTGCCGCTGCCGGCACCACTGCCAGCCCCAGTGACAGCCAACGGTCCAACTGAAGACGATTTCCGGGGTGTCCTGTCACCGCTACTGAAGGAACTCATCAGCTCCGTCACTGTGGCTGGGCAGACCGGACTGGGATTGGGTCTGGGCACAGACATTCTGGGCCTTGGTTTTGGGGTGTCCGGACTGAACCCTCTGGTGCCCAGTGGTGAGAAGTGGAGGCAGCAACAGATTCTGGAGCTGGAGGTCTATCTCAAGAGGATCGAGCTTGTCCGGGAGCAGGTCACCACGGTGCTAGAAGAACTCAGGTCATCAGAAAGCTGATTAGTTTGGATTGTGCTGTAATTCCACTTCCTAGGTTGCCTTTTCTCTCTAGAGTTGTGAAGTTATACATAGTTGATGTGTAAGCTTCTAAATAGTATACAATTTGGTCTTTGTTCTAGCATAGTTGCCTGTAGTTGTCGTAAGGATAGAGATGATCTTTGATCTGTAGATGCAATTGTGATCAAAGTTTGTCATTACTTGTAGCCTTGTAGTTCACTTTATTTTCTGATGTAACCAATGTTAAGTTCATAAATGCAGTGAAAATTTTTGAGCATAGAGATTTATGACCTACACCCTGCATTTTATCTTGAGTGACCCTGTAATTTGTATAATTTAGCATTCGTTTTTGGACAGAAAATCAATAAGAGACAAAAAAAAGTGCTGCTTTGGACACAACTAATCATTGATCTTTCAAGCTTCTGTGCTTTCCTATTACCAGTGCACCCATCTTCCTTGGGGGTTTCCGGTATTCGGTTTAGTCACTCTACTTGGATTCAGCAGTTGACAGAGTGCAGACTGCCTTGTGTCTGCCCAATTTTGAGAAGTTCCTTTTGATTGCCATCTCGCAGTAGACAGATTGTACAGTCTGAAGCACTTCTAAATTGTAAACCATGAACATATACATAATCTAGATATCTACCTTCTGTACCTTTTGCCTAAAAAAAGTCAGATGCAGGGTACCTAGTTTTTTTACTAGTATGATGCAACCATTAGTAGGCTATTTATTAACGAAAACAGGTTTTGTAAAACCGACCGTGGAAGGAATGGTCATGTTTATTAGAAAAACAGGACCACTGACCATACAAGGCTAGGTTGATTTGAGGAAAACCGGCAAAACCCCCGCATTGCTTGGTATGCTAGATGCATTGCGTCATAGGGAAACAGGGTACATAAGTATGTATCGTTATAAGGGTAGAGATGATCTTTGATCTGTAGATGCAATTATGATCAAACTTTGTCATTACTTGCAGCCTTGTAGTTCACTTTATTTCTGATGTAACCAATGTCAAGTTCATAAATGCAGTGAAAAGTTTTGAGCATAGAGATTATGACCCACACCCTGCATTATATCTTGAGTAACTGTAAGCTGTATAATTCAGCATTCGTATTTTGGACATAAAATCAATAAGAGAGAATAAATCAAAAAACAACATATGGGCTGCCTTGGACAAAACTTATCAGTGATCCACTGATCCTTCAAGCTTCTGTGCTTTCCTGTTGTGGTTTCCGGTATTCAGTTCAGTCACTCTATACTTGGATTCAGCAGTTGACAGAATGCACACTGCCTTGTGTCTGCCCATTTTTGAGAAGTTCCTTTGATTGTCATCTCGCAGTAGGATTATACAATCTGAAGCACTTCTAAACTATAAACCACAATGTATTCATAATCTAGAGAGCTACCTTCTGTACCTTTCGCCTAATAGAAGTCAGATGCAGGGTACCTAGGTCTTTTTTATGAAGCAGCCATTAGCAGGTTATTTATTAACAGAAAACCAATCTTGGGAAACCGACCACGGAAGGAATGGTCCTGATTATACAAGGCTTGGTTAATTTGAGGAAAACCGGCAAAACCCCCGACAACAGGCACTGTGTCAGTATACTAGATCCATTGCGTCATAGGGAAACAGGGTACATATATACGTAGGTTTCATTTTCGTCCTATTTTGATTATGAAAGTTGAGCTACAATGCTTCTTGTCCAGATGCAAAGTCATATACTAGATGCCGCATGCAAATTAAGCTCGACTCTTCAGTTGGCTGCAAGTAACACGTAGTCTATGAAAAAAGAAGTGTAGGCCGACATGTTTATTTACAATAGACAGACTGAAACATCAGATCCCAAGTGATCATGCTGAAGCCGTCGTTGTTACAGAGGAAAGAGAAACATCACTGTACGAAAAGCAGACTCCAACGACGGCGGAAGCAGAGCATGGTCTAATCACACACGGCCTGTAGGCAGACCGCCATACATGCTGCTGCAGAAACATGCAGGATGACACGAATGCATCCATGGCTACTGGATGACGCATTGTCCTCCGCCTCTGGGTGAGCTCTCCTCATAGCAGACGTATCCCAGCGCCGGGGCTCGCCCGCCATAGCCGTAGCTGTTGGGCTGGGCGTAGGGGTTGGAGTAGCAGCCCGGCGTGTAGCCGTACGACGGCCCCTCATTGCAGCTGCAAACCTTCTCGCAGTTCTCCTTGCACGCTTTCTCGCAGGCCTCCTGGCAGGGGTCATTCTTCTTCTCCGGCTCATTTGGTTTGTCGTCCTCGACGCTGACGAAGGTCGCGGCGAAGCGCGCCTTCCTGAGCTTCTGCACGACGCGCACCGGGTCGACAGTGCCGACCACCGTCATCGTACACTCTCGTACACTTGTCCTGGTCGATGTCAATGGACTTGATCCCTGGAAATGACATACATTGGGTAAACAACAGTGGAGAGGGATTCATGCAAGAAGATACAGGCTAGAAGGGAGGGAAATGTACCCCTGAGCTTGGCAACAGTGTACATGATCTTGCTCTTGCACTTGCTGCCGATGAGGTCAGCTCTGATCACAATCTTCTGCAAGGAGTGAAAACACAAGTATTCAGTACAAGTGTACGCCTTCAAATTTGTTCCAAAGACATTGAAGCAAAACGAAGCATATATTTGCATTGCTAATTACCTTGGACATTGTGATCAAGCTGTGAGGCTGTGACACCCTTTGGACTTAGGGTGGACCTTGGACGGTTACTCTTGCGTGTGAAGAGCAAGACGCTTTCTGAAGTTCTGCAGAGCCTGTCTGCTTCCAATCTGTTTATATAAGGTGGTAGTCAACTTGCCAGCAGCCATATTTTCTGGGACTTGGTCATACGTAGGAGTACAACCTTACTACTTGCGCTTAAGCTAATCCCTGCTTGTAACTACTGAACTCGTTTCTTAATACAAGATTCTGCAATTTGCTGTTAAAACCGCGGTTACCAGAACGTACTCGTCAGTCGACGTGTCTGTTTGTTTGCGTTTCATCACTACGTCGAAGTGTCAAAGTCGCCGGTTTGTTAAGTCTCAACACGCTTGCGTCTCAATCATCAGAAAGATGGACAGAAATACTGGAGAAATCAATGGACGCTGCTGCAAGTTGTATACAGTGGCAACACAAGAATCATATATCAATTCATATGCCAACATACCATTGGCTAGGACTTGGTCATGCTAATCCTAGTTGTACTACTACGGGTAGAAAGATTATTTTCTTAATAGAGTTGTTGCAATTGCAGTTGCACTATAGTACCCGATTCGAGTTCCGGTCGTTGTTACACATGCCTTACGCCTTCCATATGTTAGACAAGTTCATAAGTGCAAAACTAGGTGGAGATTTTTGTCTCCCGAGATCTAGTGATCTCTTTATTTAAAAAAATTATACTCACAAGTTATTTAAATTTTTGAAAAATCTTGTATGTTGTCCATGATACATCCAACAAATGTGTAAAAATCTCAATTTGAAATACTTTATATGCAGAGCTACATAAAAGTGACAAATGTGTAGATATGAGTCTACACACTTTCGAATCTACAAATATACAAGATTTTATCATTTCTGTATAGCCCATAATATAAATAATTTTGCATACTTGTAGGATGCATCATTGGCTCCATCGGAAATTTTATTTTTCAGATTTTTTAAAATTGCAAATACAGTTTTTGAAAATTTTAAAATAAAATAGTCACTAGAACTCCGGAGGCAAAGCGACTTTTCGCAAAACTAGCCGCACAAAAAAAAACCACTCTTACGTCTTCATCAATTAAAAACACACAATTAAAATGTCTTATATATGGTATTTGTCATTTTGTGGTTAGTAGACAACTCAGCCCCATATGTGGTGGTTAGAGCATCTCCAGTCACGGTTGTCAAATCCTCCCCAAACGTTCGGACGGACGTCCGGACAGCCGTCCGGACAGGAGAGAGAGTAAAATTGTGCACCCTACCGTCTCCCCCAAACTTTCCCCATACGCCCGGGCTGTCCGGCACACCCCAAACTCACCCCATATGTGGGGAGGGTTTGGGGGCGACCGAACGCGTCCGGACGCGTCCGGTCGCGTCCGCTTTCATTTGTTTTCCTTTCTTTTATCCTTCATTGACTTTTCTCTCTGCTTCTCCACCAATCACATGTAAATGACTTCACAATTTGGGGAGGCTTTGGGGGACACGGTTGGAGGAGACCACTTTTAGGGGCGGTCCGGTCACTTTCCGCGGACACGTTCGGACGTGTCCGCGGATAGTTTGGGGGCCAAATTTGCCCATCGTGGTTGGAGATGCTCTCAAGTTAAGAGGTTACATATGTGCCCCATACGTCAACACTATGTTACACAATTAAAAAACAGACCGGACCGGTGGTTCAACAAGAAAAACCCGGGAACCGACACCTCTTTCGGTCTGTTAAGTGCACAGGACCGGAAAAGGAAGTGAACCGGCGGTTTTGGGCGATTTTTTCTGGTTTGGCACCGAACCCGTGACGCGCCACATCTGGCGCCCGGCATTCAAGCGCGACGACGGTGCCGCCGGGGGCGAGGCCTCCGACGAGGACGACATCAACCCCGCAGAGGCAGCAGCAGCCGCAGTTGCTGCCGCTGCTGCCATGGCGCAGCCTGGTGCAGCTGACGAAGGTGGTGGTGGTGGGAGCGCGTCTGCGCTCACCCCGAGGGGCAGGGGCTCGCGGCGTGGAAGGAGGAGGACGGCACAAGAGATGGAGGCACCCTCAATGCCTGCAACTCCTGCGCTCATGTTAATTGCTCGAGCCGGCTGTTGTTGCTTTGGAGAGTTCGGTGCCGTTGATTACACCCCCACCTCCGCTGCCGGCACCACTGCCAGCTCCAGTGACAGCCAATGGTCCAACTGAAGACTATCTCCGGGGTGTCCTGTCACCGCTACTGAAGGAACTCATCAGCTCCGTCACTGTGGCTGGGCAGACCGGTTTGGGCATGTGGTTTGGGGGCCACATTCTTGGCCTTGGTTTTGGGGTGGCCGGACTGAACCCTGTGCCTGTGGTGCCCAGTGGTGAGAAATGGAGGCAGCAGCAGATTCTGGAGCTGGAGGTCTATCTGAAGAGGATCGAGCTTGTCCGGGAGCAGGTCACCACGGTGCTAGAAGACCTCAGGTCATCAGAAAGCTGATTAGTTTGGATTGTGCTGTAATTCCACGTCCTAGGTTGCCTTTTCTCTCTAGAGTTGTGAAGTTATACATAGTTGATGTGTAAGCTTCTAAATAGTATACAATTTGGTCTTTGTTCTAGCTTAGTTGCCTGTAGTTGTCATAAGGATAGAGATGATCTTTGATCTGTAGATGCAATTGTGATCAAAGTTTGTCATTACTTGTAGGCTGTAGCCTTGTAGTTCACTTAATTTTCTGATGTAACCAATGTTAAGTTCATAAATGCAGTGAAAAATTTTGAGCATAGATATTTATGACCCACACCCTGCATTATATCTTGAGTAACCTTGTAATTTATATAATTCAGCATTTGTATCTGGACAGAAATCAATGAGACAAAAAAAAAGTGCTGCCGTGGACACAACTAATCATTGATCCTTCAAGCTTCTGTGCTTTCTTATTACCAGTGCACCCATCTTCCTTGGTGCTTTCCCGTATTCGGTTTAGTCACTCTACTTGGATTCAGCAGTTGACATAATGCACACTGCCTTGTGTCTGCCCAATTTTGAGAAGTTCCTTTTGATTGCCATCTCGCAGTAGACAGATTGTACCGTCTGATGAAGCACTTCTAAACTGTAAACCATGAACATATACATAATCTAGATATGTACCTTCTGTACCTTTTGCCTAAAAAAAGTCAGATGCAGGGTACCTAGTTTTTTTTACTAGTATGAAGCAACCATTAGTAGGTTATTTTTTAAAGAAAACTGGTTTAATAAAACCGACCGTGGAAGGAATGGTCCTGTTTATAAGAAAAACAGGACCACTGACCATACAAGGCTAGGCTGATTTGAGGAAACCCGGCAAAACCCCCGCATTGCTTCGTATGCTAGATGCATTGCGTCACAGGGAAACAGGGTACATATGTATGTATCGTTACAAGGATAGAGATGATCTTTGATCTGTAGATGCAATTATGATCAAAGTTTGTCATTACTTGTAGCCTTGTAGTTCACTTATTTTTCTGATGTAACCAATATCAAGTTCATAAATGCAATGAATAGGAGCTGGCCAGGGAGGCCGTGGCGCGACATCTCGGCTCGCGGCTTGAGGAGGCAAGCACTTCAGAGCGTCAGCGGCAGGATTTCATGGGCCTGCTCGATGGACCCCTCTCGGACCAGGCGGCGGCGGCCATTGATGACCTCGTCCGCTCCATGAAGAAGCCCAAGAAGAAGAAGACGTTAGGAGCCAAGATGGTGCGGCAGACGCCGCCAGAGGTGGCCTAGTTCTGATGTTTCTGATGTTTGGGCAAGGAGGGGATCGCGTGTCCTAGCTGGTGCGCCGCGAAGCTGCTAGGAGGGGTTGTATGGACATTACCGATCGAGGCAGGATTCTGTCAGGGCGAGCTCTGGCAAGATTTGCGCCTGAGTCTAGGAGCACTGATAGCAGGGCCTTTTTTCCACTCGATGTGGTGGTTATGGAGGGAGAGGAGACGGAGGATCTTCCGCGGTGTGGAGATCTCGCCTTCGGAGGTGGCGGCTTTGGTGCGCGAAGAGTTGGCGTTGCGGGCTTTCGCCCACACGCAGGACCCCGGAGACTAGATTTTTTGTTTTGTTTTGTCTGTTTAGGGTTTTTTTCCCTAAACCAAAATTCTGTACATAAATATCTATTCTATCTAATCGGATAGCGGATACGACCGCTTTAAAACTAAAAAAAGAAGAAGTTTTGAGCATAGAGATTATGACCCACAACCTGCATTATATCTTGAGTAACTGTAAGCTGTATAATTCAGCGTTTGTTTGGACAGAAAATCAATAAGAGAGAATAAATCAAAAACAACATATGGGCTGCCTTGGACAAAACTAATCAGTGATCCACTGATCCTTTAAGCTTCTGTGCTTTCCTGTTGTGGTTTCCGGTATTCAGTTCAGTCACTCTATACTTGGATTCAGCAGTTGACAGAATGCACACTGCCTTGTGTCTGCCCATTTTTGAGAAGTTCCTTTGATTGTCATCTCGCAGTAGGATTATACAATCTGAAGCGCTTCTAAACTATAAACCACAAAGTATACATAATCTAGAGAACTACCTTCTGTACCTTTCGCCTAATAGAAGTCAGATGCAGGGTACCTAGGTCTTTTTATGAAGCTGCCATTAGCAGGTTATTTATTAACAGAAAACCGGTCTTGGGAAACCGACCGCGGAAGGAATGGTCCTGATTATACAAGGCTTGGTTAATTTGAGGAAAACCGGCAAAACCCCTGACAACAGGCATTGTGTCAGTATACTAGATCCATTGCGTCATGGGAAAACTGGGTACATACGTAGGTTTCATTTTCGTCCTATTTTGATTACGAAAGTAGAGCTACAATGCTTCTTGTCCAGATGCAGTCATATACTAGATGCCGCATGCAAATTAAGCTCGACTCTTCAGTTGGCTGCAAGTAACACGTAGTCTATGAAAAAAGAAGTGTTGGCCGACATGTTTATTTACAATAGACAGACTGAAGCATCAGATCACAATTCACAAGTCACAATGCTGAAGCCGTCGTTGTTACGGAGGAAAGGGAAACATCACTGTACGAAAAGCAGACTCCAACGACGGCGGAAACAGAGCATGGTCTAATCACACACGGCCTGTAGGCAGACCGCCATACATGCTGCTGCAGAAACTTGCAGGATGACACGAATGCATCCATGGCTACTGGATGACGCATTGTCCTCCGCCTCTGGGTGAGCTCTCCTCATAGCAGACGTATCCCAGCGCCGGGGCTCGCCCGCCATAGCCGTAGCTGTTGGGCTGGGCGTAGGGGTTGGAGTAGCAGCCCGGCGTGTAGCCGTACGACGGCCCCTCATTGCAGCTGCAAACCTTCTCGCAGTTCTCCTTGCACGCTTTCTCACAGGACTCTTTTTTTTTAGATAAAGAGATTTTATTACTTAAGAGTTTTAAGCATTACACCCGATCTCTGCATAGCTAAAATGCACACAGCCACCAATTCACCAGTAACCAATTCAGAACAAAAAGTAAAAAAAACGAATTACATATCATAATGAGAAATTGTAGATCCGCCTATGAAACTGATAGGTCTATCCGGAGTATATGTTGCCATCCATGCCGGGAGAATAACTCCCTGGCCGCAGCCTCCAGCCTCGACGCCCCCTCCAAAAATAAGTCTCGGTGCTCCACATGCTGCAGGGCCGACCATGCTCGAAGCGTAGCTGTACACCGATAGATAACCTGCATAACAGAAGTATTTTTATCGTTAGAAACCTTGTCATTTCTACATAGCCACAGCGACCAAATAATGGCAATCGCGCCCATCCTACAGAAGAGTTTAAACCTAGGATCCACGCCATTTAACCAGTTGCCAAAAATGTTTCCAACAGTACGCGGTGGATGTAAGGTAGAACCTATCTAGATGGCTGACCATATAGACCTGACGAATTCGTACTGGAAGAATAAGTGTTTAATTGTCTCGTCATGTTGACAGAAAACACACTTTTTACTTCCGTGCCAATTACGCTTGGCAAGGTTGTCTTTTATAAGAATTACACCCCGACGAAGATACTACGCAAACACTTTAGTTTTAAGCGGGATCTTCATCTTTCAAATTTTGTTATAATCCTTAATATCGACTGGCACTTCGGGTAAAATTTGTGCTCTATACATAGAATCAACCGAGAATTTGTCATTCTTCGTAAGATTCCATTGAAATTTATCTGACCCTTTCGACAATTGGACTGAATCCAGTCGGATGAGCAAGGCATTCCAGGATGCTTGTCTCGTTCCAAGTAAACTTCTTCTGAACGAAACATCTGGTGGGGAGGTACCCAACACCTTCGCGATCGTGTCGCTTTTGTTTCGTATAATAGTATACAGAGCCGGATATTGTTCTCTAAGGGTAGAATGGCCTAGCCATTTATCCTCCCAGAAACGAATTTCCGATCCATCCCTACTTGAGAAAGATCCATGTTGGAAAAAAACTTCTTTGTAGCCATGAGGCCAGCCCAGAAGTGTGAATCTACAGGTTTCCAAAAAACCTGAGAAACAGCTTGATCTCCCACATACTTTCTCCTAAGCAGGGTTTGCCAAACTCCATCTTTCGATAGAAGTTTGAAAAGCCATTTACCTAGCAAGGCTCTATTCTTGGCCACAAGGTCATGAATTCCGAGCCCTCTGATAAGTCTCAAACGTATCTATAATTTCTGATGTTCCATGTTGATATTATACCAATTGTTACATGTTTTATATACACTTCATAGCATTTTTATGCATTTTCTGGAACTAACCTATTAACAAGATGCCACAGTGCCAGTTCCTGTTTTCTGCTGTTTTTGTATTCAGAAAAGCTAGTCTGGAAATATTCTCGGAATTGGACGAAACTTGGACAGAACCTCCTATTTTTCCAACACGAATACGGAGTCCAGAGGAGACACGGAGGGGAGCCACGTGGCGCCCACACCATGGGGCCGCGCGGGCCCATCCCCAACCGCGCCGTGGGGTGGTGTGGGGCCCTCGTGGCTCCGCAGACGTCGCCCTTTCGCCTATTTATTCCTCCCGACGCGAAAACCCTAAATACCCGATCCATTATCCACGAAAAGTTTCAGAGACGCCGCCACCGTCAACCCTAGCTCGGGAGGGTTCAGAATCTCTTCCCGGCACCCTGCCGGAGAGGGGAATCATCACCGGAGGGCTCTACATCACCATGCCTGCCTCCGGAGTGATGCGTGAGTAGTTCATCCTTGGACTACGGGTCCATGGCAGTAGCTAGATGGTTGTCTCTCCACTTTATGCTATCATGTTTAGATCTTGTGAGCTGCCTATCATGATCAAGATCATCTTATTGTAATGCTACATGTTGTGTTTGCTGGGATCCGATGAATATTGAATACTATGTCAAGTTGATTATCAATCTATCTTATATGTTATTTATGATCTTGCATGCTTTCCGTTACTAGTAGATGCTTTGGCCAAGTAGATGCTTGTAACTCCAAGAGTGAGTATTTATGCTAGATAGTGGGTTCATGCCTCCGGTAATCTGGGAGAGTGACAATAACTTCTAAGATTGTGGATGTGATGTTGCCACTAGGGATAAAATAACCGATGCTTAGCTTAAGGGTACGCCGTTAGGTCTAATGCATTTGTTTACTTTACGCACATTACTTAATGCAATTATCCGTTGCTTGCAACTTAATACCAACGGGGAACTCGGTATGACAACCTGGCGGTGGATTATTAGTCATAGACTGTTGGATAACGGTCTATGTATTTTGTCGTAATGCCCACATGAATATCATAGTAATCATCATGTCATATATATGCATTGTTATGCGCTCAATATTTTGTCAATTGCCCAGCTGTAATTTGTTCACCCAGCATGTTAGTTATCTGTTATGGAGAGACACCACTAGTGAACTGTGGACCCCGGTCCATTCTTTTACACTGATAATACAACCAACTGCAAACACTGTTCCTTTTCATTCTCTGCAATTTACTACTGTTTTCCACACCATACGTTTAATCCTTTGTTTTCAGCAAGCCGGTGAGATTGACAACCTCACTGTTTCGTTGGGGCAAAGTAGTTTGATTGTGTTGTGTGCAGATTCCACGTCAGCACGCACTGACAACCTTCCGAAGTGATTTCTTGCTCCTACTGGTTCGATTAAACCTTGGTTTCATACTGAGGAAAACTGCTGCTATACTGCATCATACCTTCCTCTTGGGGTCTCCCAGCGAACGTGTGATCCACGCAATCAAGCATATTTTCTGGCGCCGTTGCCGGGGAGCAGAAGCACTTCGGTTCAGAATCTCCTTGCTTCCTTCCACGCGCCATATTTTCTGACGCCATATGTGAAGCAAGAGGATTTCTGCAAGGGGAGTTTCACGCTTCCAATCTCTTTACTTTGTTATTGTCTTGCTTAGTTTATTTTATTTAGTCTTGTTTGCTTTATTTATCAAAAACACAAAAAAATTAGTTTCTGCATCTAGTTTATTTCGGTTTGTTATTATGTCTAGTTGTTTACTTGCTATCAATGGCTTCTCTCTTTGAAACAAAATCTTATTGGCTAAGTGGGTTCACGAGGAACAACAAAATTATTATAAGGAATACCGCTTTCTCAAAAAGGGAAATATTATGGGAACAAATAAGTAGATTGAATTATTTTGCTAAAACTTGTGCTCTACTATGATGAATCCTACTGCTTTAATGAATCTTTTGTTGTAGAAGGCATAAACACCTCCCTTTCCAATGTGATTATAATGATAATGAAACCTTGGCTGCTTATGCTAAAGGAAACTATGACTTTGGTAATCTTGAACAAACTGAAGAATTTTTTGTTTTTAAGGGTGCCTATGAAATTGCTGGTTATATTCACGATGATGATTCTCCTTATAAATCTGAAAATTTTGCTATACTTGGTTATTGCCTTGAATATTACAATGATAATCCTTATATCACTGAATTTCTTGAGAAAACTTATTCTCCAGAACAACTTGCTACCTTTCAGGAACCTGTGGAGAAGAAATTGCTGAAACTGAAAGCTCATTGGATGAAAAAGAGGAAGAGATGATGAACAAAAGGAGGATCTACCTCTAAAGATAGTAACTCTTTAACTCTTACATTATATGATTACCCTCCATGCCTACCTAAGGAGGAAGAATGCTATATTGTTGAATGTCATGATTCTATTGAAATATCTCCTTTTGATAAATTTGAAGTAAAAACTCCTTGACTCAAGAAAAGGAAATTGCAGAAAGTAAAAATGTGCTCCCTAATGTTTATATGATAATGCTCTTGATGATGGTCCTATATTGCCTAATGATATTTATTATACTACTATTGTCAAAAGTGGGTTTAATGACCCCACTGTTTTTGAGCTTAATAAAAATTATGTGTTTGTAGATCATGAAAAGCATGCTTTATGTGATAGTTATATTGTTGAGTTTGTTCATGATGCTACTGAAAGTTATTATGAGAGAGGAAAATATGGTTGTAAAAGTTTTCAAGTCACTAAAACACCTCTCTTTATGTTGAAAGTTTTGAAGTTTATTTGTTTCATCTTTCTATGCTAGTTGCTTTATGCTTCAATAATTTATTTTGTTACAAGATTCCTTTGCATAGAAGTGGGTTAGACTTAAATGTGTTTGATATTTGCCTCTTGATGCTCTCTTTGTTTTTCAACTCTTATTCTTATGAGAGCATCATTAAAATCTTCAAGCCTAGCTAAAAGGCATTAAAGAAAGCGCTTTTGGGAGGCAACCCATTATCTTTTGTTTTCAGTTTTTGTCAAGGAGTTGTTTACTTCTGTAACAATTCCTTTGTATCTTTATTTTATCGCATTGTTGTGCCAAGTATTGCCTCTAATAGGAAGATGATGCTAGATTTGGATTTCTGCGCAGGAACAGATTTCTGCTGTTCACCGTTTTAATTCTGTAAAATCACAGAAAAATTATTTAAATCTGAAATTTTTGTGCGTGATCCTCAGATATGTACGCATCTTTCGTTAGTTTAAAGTTTTTCGATCTGAGCAACGTAAGTGCCTCGAAAAAATTCGTCTTTGCGGACTGTTCTGTTTAGACAGATTCTGTCTTTTATTTTTCGCATTCTCTCTTTTACTAGTGTTGAGTGGAATTCTTTTTTAGGGTGAAGAGCTTCACATAACATCAGTGGCAGTAGCTAATGTTAAAAGTAACGGTCATGTTTGTGTCCTTATAGAACATGTGAGTTTTTGATTGTGCACTAACCCTCTAATGAGAATTACTTTGAGTTTGGTGTGGCGGAAGTTTTCAAGGGTCAAGAGAGAAGGATGATATAATGTGATCAAGAAGAGTGAAGAGCTTAAGCTTGGGGATGCTCCCATGGATCACCCCAGCATATTTCAAGAAGACTCAAGCGTCTAAGCTTGGGGATGCCCAAGGCATCCCCTTCTTCATCAGCAACTTATCAGGTCATCTCTAGTGAAACTATATTTTAATTCTTTCACATCATATGTGCTTTACTTGGAGCGTCTGTGTGCTTTTATTTTCAGTATTTTATTTTTCTATGGTCAACTTGATTGGACCCCAGCATTCTTGATTGGGAGAGAGACACGCTCCGCTTTTTCATATGAATACTCCTATTCTTCACTTATACTTGTTGAGTATTCTTATCTAGCTATTGCTATGCTTTTAGCTCCTGTTTTGCATGCATCTCTTATTCAGAGCTGTTAGTTCTTTTAAAGAAAGTACTCTCTTGCTTCACTTATAATTGTTTGGAGAGTTTATGTTGAAATAAATTGATTGGTGTTTGGTTGGAACAGAAAATGTTGCATGTGGTAGATGGTATAATGGAAAAAGCTTACATATTCTTGTAGATCATTGTATTGGATAATTTGATACTTGTCAATTGTTTTGAGTTATCAAGTAGTTCATGTTTAAGCTTTTGTATCATGTAGTTAAAACCTATTAATGAAGAACTACCGTAAAGCTCGTTGAAATTTGGTTTGCATGATTGGTATCTCTAAGGTCTAGATATTTTCTAGTAAAAGGGTTTGGTTAACAAGGAAGACAGTGTAGAGTCTTATAATGCTTGCAATATGTTTTCATATAAGCTTGCTGTGTCGGTTGATATCCTGTGTTTGCTTCAAATAACCTTGCTAGCCTAAACTCTGTACTGAGAGGGAATGCTTCTCGTGCATCCAAAACCTTGAGCCAAATCCATGCCATCTGTGTCCACCATAACTACCTATATGTGGTATTTCTTGCCATTCCAAGTAAATTTTTCATGTGCTACCTTTAAACTATTCAAACTTTTTACTCCTATTTTGTGTCAATGTTTACCAAGCTCATGAGGACGGGGTGGATGTCTTTATGTCAACTGTCAAACAGACTTTACCACCGGACTAGCGGCATATACATCCGCTTATCCATTAATTTTGCAAAAAGAGCTGGCAAATGGGGTGCCCAGTCCCAATTAATTACAACTTTAACCGCTTAATTCTCTTCACATTTTTGCCCTGATTTATCAGTCAAGCAATGACAAACAGTGAAATATCTGCATGTGTAAACAAAAGAGAAAGAGGGATGATCTGCCTTGCTGGTAGAAATAACGTCCTTCATGGGAGCCGCTCTTAAAAGTCTGGTTGGCAGGGGTCATATTGTACTTTCCATTTTCTGATTCGTTGACAATTAACAAACACCTCTCAAAACTTATTTTTACTCTCTATATGATTTCAAAAACTTAAAAAGCTCTAGCACATGATTTAATCCCTGCTTCCCTCTGCGAAGGGCCTTTCTTTTACTTTTATGTTGAGTCAGTTTACCTACTTCTTTCTATCTTAGAAGCAAACACTAGTGTCAACTTTGGTGCAACAATTTTTATATGCTTATATTGCACTTATTATATGCTTTGTGTTGACAAATATCCATGAGATATATATGTTGAAAGTTGAAAGCAATTGCTGAAACTTAAATCTTCCTTTGTGTTGGTTAAATACCTTTTACTTAGAATCTATTGCTTTATGAGTTAACTCTTATGCAAAACTCTTTGATGCTTGTCTCGAAAGTACTATTCATGAAAAGTTTTTGCTTATATGATTCAGTTGTTTGCTCATTATCTACTTGCTAGCAAACTATAGACCATTGACCTGGATCACTTCATTCATAACATGTGCTTTACAGTATTATTTGATCAAGATTATGATTGTAGCATGTCACCTCAGAAATTATTTTGTTTTTATCGTTTTACCTACTCGAGGACGAGTAGAACTAAGCTTGGGGATGCTTGATACGTCTCAAACGTATCTATAATTTCTGATGTTCCATGTTGATATTATACCAATTGTTACATGTTTTATATACACTTCATAGCATTTTTATGCATTTTCTGGGACTAACCTATTAACAAGATGCCACAGTGCCAGTTCCTGTTTT
This sequence comes from Poa pratensis, assembly GCA_947311845.1. Lineage (NCBI taxonomy): Eukaryota > Viridiplantae > Streptophyta > Magnoliopsida > Poales > Poaceae > Poa > Poa pratensis. The sequence continues at coordinate 9,250,834 of CAMZMU010000106.1, forward strand.
CTGCTGTTTTTGTATTCCAGAAAAGCTAGTCTGGAAATATTCTCGGAATTGGACGAAACTTGGACAGAACCTCCTATTTTTCCAACACGAAGACGGAGTCCAGAGGAGACACGGAGGGGAGCCACGTGGCGCCCACACCATGGGGCCCGCGGGCCCCCCCCCGCGCCGTGGGGTGGTGTGGGGCCCTCGTGGCTCCGCAGCCGCCGCCCTTTCGCCTATTTATTCCTCCCGACGCGAAAACCCTAAATACCCGAGCCATTATCCACGAAAAGTTCCAGAGACGCCGCCGCCGTCAACCCTAGCTCGGGAGGGTTCAGAAGCTCTTCCCGGCACCCTGCCGGAGAGGGGAATCATCACCGGAGGGCTCTACATCACCATGCCTGCCTCCGGAGTGATGCGTGAGTAGTTCATCCTTGGACTACGGGTCCATGGCAGTAGCTAGATGGTTGTCTCTCCACTTTATGCTATCATGTTTAGATCTTGTGAGCTGCCTATCATGATCAAGATCATCTTATTGTAATGCTACATGTTGTGTTTGCTGGGATCCGATGAATATTGAATACTATGTCAAGTTGATTATCAATCTATCTTATATGTTATTTATGATCTTGCATGCTTTCCGTTACTAGTAGATGCTTTGGCCAAGTAGATGCTTGTAACTCCAAGAGTGAGTATTTATGCTAGATAGTGGGTTCATGCCTCCGGTAATCTGGGAGAGTGACAATAACTTCTAAGATTGTGGATGTGCTGTTGCCACTAGGGATAAAATAACCGATGCTTAGCTTAAGGGTACGCCGTTAGGTCTAATGCATTTGTTTACTTTACGCACATTACTTAATGCAATTATCCGTTGCTTGCAACTTAATACCAACGGGGAACTCGGTATGACAACCTGGCGGTGGATTATTAGTCATAGACGCTGTTGGATAACGGTCTATGTATTTTGTCGTAATGCCCACATGAATATCATAGTAATCATCATGTCATATATATGCATTGTTATGCGCTCAATATTTTGTCAATTGCCCAGCTGTAATTTGTTCACCCAGCATGTTAGTTATCTTTATGGAGAGACACCACTAGTGAACTGTGGACCCCGGTCCATTCTTTTACACTGATAATACAACCAACTGCAAACACTGTTCCTTTTCATTCTCTGCAATTTACTACTGTTTTCCACACCATACGTTTAATCCTTTGTTTTCAGCAAGCCGGTGAGATTGACAACCTCACTGTTTCGTTGGGGCAAAATAGTTTGATTGTGTTGTGTGCAGATTCCACGTCAGGCGCCACTGACAACCTTCCGAAGTGATTTCTTGCTCCTACTGGTTCGATTAAACCTTGGTTTCATACTGAGTGAAAACTGCTGCTACACTGCATCATACCTTCCTCTTGGGGTCTCCCAGCGAACGTGTGATCCACGCAATCACCCTCCTTGGTGTTTATGGCAACAAACCACACTCCATTTAGTCAGACGATATTTTTTCTTCTCACAATCCCCTTGCCAAAAGAATTTAGACCGGAAATAATCCAATCTTTTTAAGACTCCTTTGGGCAATTGGAAGAATGAAATCATGTACAGTACCATGTTTGTTAGTACCGAGTTTATGAGAACCAATCTTCCACCCAGGGAAAAGAGTTTGCCTTTTCAGCTATTTAAGCGTAATTGAAGTCTTTCCACCACCTTTTTCAATTCAGCATTTGTAAGTTTTCGATAATGAATCGGAATACCCAAATAGTTGATAGGAAATTGACCTTGCTCACAGCCAAAAAGTTCGGCATACAAGGCGGCGTTTTCTCGAGCCTCGCCAAAGTAAAACAATTCACTTTTATGGAAATTTATCTTAAGACCCGAAAGTTGCTCGAATGCTGACAAGATCAGCTTAAGGTTACGAGCTTTTTCGATGTCATGTTCCATAAAAAGAATTGTATCGTCAGCATATTGAAGAATCGATAAACCACCATCTACAAGATGTGGAATCACTCCTTCAATTTGACCCTCAGATTTAGCGCGTTCGATCAAGATAGCCAACATATCAGCCACTATATTAAATAGTATTGGCGATAACGGGTCACCCTGTCTGAGGCCTTTTTTTCGTTTGAAAGTATTTGCCAGTGTCATCATTGACCTTAATGGCTACACTTCCTCCCGAAACAAAGCTATTTATTAACGCGCACCACTCAGTTGAAAAACCTTTCATTCTGAGGGTCTGCTGAAGGAAAGACCATTTGACTTTATCATAAGGTTTCTCAAAGTCAATTTTAAGAATTACCCCATTCAGCTTTTCCTATGTAGCTCGTGAACTATTTCATGTAGAATCGCAACTCCATCAAGGATGTTGCGGCCTTGCATAAAAGCCGTCTGAGACGGACGAACCACATGATCTGCCACACTGTTCAGTCGAATCGTAGCCACTTTGGTGAATATTTTAAAACTAACGTTAAGAAGGCATATAGGTCTAAATTGTTGAATCCTTTCTGCCTCGTTAACCTTAGGTAATAAAATTATCTCACCAAAATTGAGACGAAACAACTCTAGCTGTCCATTGTGAAGACAGGCGAACAGTTGAAGTAAATCAGACTTGATAACATTCCAAAAGTTCTGGTAGAACTCAGCCGGGAAACCATCAGGTCCAGGTGCTGTATTATGTTTCATTTGGAAAACCGCCATCCTCACTTCCTCCTCTGAGTAGAGTTTAGTAAGTAGACTATTTTCCGCATCTGAAACCTGGGGGATATCCTCTGTTCGAGACTCATCCAAAGTGAAATTTCCTTCCTCTGGAGCACCGAACAGGCCTTTATAGTAATTTGTAATGTACGACTTTAGTTGTTCATGGCCCTCAATCGTTCCCTCATCCTGGACTAGAGAGTGAATGCGCTTTTTCCTGTGTCTGCCATTGACAATACTATGGAAATAGCGAGTATTCGAATCCCCTTCTAGGATGAATTGGGCTTTAGAACGTTGATACCATTTTAACTCCTCCTCTCGCAGTAGCTTCGCTATCTGTGCATTGGATTGGCTCTTTAGCTCAATCTCTTGCGCGGATAGTAACCGAACTTCTGCTAGTGCTTCTAGAGCATCAATTATCGAGGAAAGTCGCTCCTTCTCTTTTTTAAGTAAACCAGAAGTATGACGAGCCCAGCCAACGAGGTGCGTGCGTAAAGCACGTATCTTGTTGTTCCACCGCTGGATAGGCGTATCACCCGCAACTGGTCTTTCCCAAATTCTTTTAACCATCACATGGAAACCCTCGCGGAGCAGCCACCCAAGCTCAAACTTGAACCGTGGCTTACACTGTGGTCTGGGTATTCCAGTGGTCAAAAGAATGGGAGCATGGTCTGACAATCCCTCAATACGTTCTAGAGCCCGTACCGACACCAGTGGGAACCTAGATTCCCAATCAGAATCCATCAGTACACGGTCTAGTTTCTCGTATGTGGGTTCAGGGAGAGAATTAGCCCAAGTGAACTGTCTCCCCACCATTGTTATCTTTCTTAAGTTCAAGCTGTCGATGACTGCATTGAACAAAAGAGGCCAACGGTTGTTAAACCGACCTTTACTTTTCTCAAACGGAAAACGTAGCATATTGAAATCCCCACCAATGATAACAGGGTGTGGGTTATCTTTCGCCAAGTTTACCATTTCACAGAGAAAAGCAGTCTTAGCCGCTTCCTGAGCCGGCCCATACACGGCAACAAGACTCCAAATGAAATTATTGGATTTATTACGGATGTGCATTTTAATATGAAAATCACCATCCGTAACATCCAACACTTCCATAGTATCAGTACTGATGCCTAGTAGAATGCCGCCGAAATGGCCATGAGGGGGACGCGAGTACCAATCAAACTCTATACCGCCAGAAAGTCGGTTCAATAGAGATTGCGAAAACTCACGTCTACCCGTCTCAGAAATAGCTAAGAAATCAAAATTATGGTCCCGAACACAACCAGCAAAGTGCAAATATTTAGCCAAGTCACCAAAACCTCTGCTATTTGCAAACATGCCATGCATTAGGAAACCGTGGGGGATTTGGATAACTTGGCCCGTTTCCGAGACTTATTGGTGGTAGATTTAGATTTCTGACCGGCTGCTTTTAACTCATACAATGAGCTCAAACCGTCGTCATCCAAACCACCCTCCAACACTTCACCAATTAGATGAGAAAGAAGCTGACCATCTGATGTGGCGTTCGCTTCTTCTTCATCCAAATAGGTGGCTGTCAACTTAGTCGAAGCTTTAGGAATAACCGTTAGACGGTCAAATTCCATATGCCTCAAGACATTAGTTGAAACCTCTACTTGTTTCTTACTACTACCAAGATTAAAACCTACACAATTAAGCTTGGACTGAATCGAAATAGGAGAAAACGAAAGAAAATACTTTGATTTCATTTCCGTACCTAGAGAGTCCAAGTTGTGAGCCGCTTTACGACGCATAGCCTTCTTCAATGAGTCCTCGTCCGTCATGGAAGACCCATCCGCCGCCACCCCAAACCTCGCACTATGACGGATCGGAGTGACTCCATCGGTAAAGACCGTCGTAGTGGATGGCGGTGTACGCGGCGAGACAGAACCCGTCTCCGTAGGCGTGGTCGCAGAAGAAGCAGAAGCATGGGTCGGCAAGGTTAGAGTAGCAGCCGACCTCGCCACTACAGCAGCCTCCAACGAAGCAGTACTCATCGGGTGGGTTGGAGTCGTAGTCAAGACCCCACCCGACCTAGCTGAGTCGGAGTCGAGACGTAGCCGGGGGGTTGAGGTGATGAAGAAACCCCCTCCAGGTCCAGTCCAGCAGGAGAGCCGACACCATGGGCCAGCCTGCCAGCTGCTCCCAGCCCAGCAGAAGCGCCAGCAGCGAGCGCAGCCTGGTCAGGGGCCGAACTGGGCCGGCCCGGCTGCAACCCAGCCTGCGCCTCCAGCGTAGCCTCCAGCGCCGAGAACTGCAGCTGCCCAGTTGGGCCGTAACCTATCGCCGCCGCGCGTGGAGGCTCTGTTAGCCGCTCCTCAGGCCCAGCCGGGTCCCCAAAGACAACGCCAAGCAAGGCGACCCCTCCTGATGGACCGAAGCAGCGAGAACACCTGCCGCTGCACCCTCGTCCCTCAACAGACCCGGTGAGACACGTCTTATCCTCGAAACAATCTCAATCCCGTGAGGGGTTTGCGGATGAGGATTATATGGGGTAATAACCATGGTAGTCCTCTGAGAAGTTGGCTGTGAAGAGGTCCCAGATTTTCCAAGATTGGATACACCCGAGGTTTGGTTCCCATCCACAACCATGCCCGTGGCACATGAGCGACGAACCCGCTCCCAGTAGACCTTGTAGCGACGGTGGAGATGGGCCCAAGGTCCAGGACGGTCACGCTCGTCCGCATGATCGCGATCCCCAGCACGCATGTTGGCCACGCTCCCGGCGCCAAGAGCCAGAACGAATGGCTGCTGCTGCTGCAGGCTAGGGGGCGACGGGCTGATCGGACCACCGCGCGAAGCTCCGTCCAGCGGCGGTCGTTGAGGCACCTCGGCCAAGCGACCCGCCAGAGGCGAAGCGGCAACGGCGGCGAACGACCGCGACCAACGAGGGCGAGTCTCCGCTGTCGGGGAAGAAGAGGGCGGCGGTGCAGCCGTCGGTTGCGGGGGGCGCCAGTGCGATGCCCACCAGCCCCGGCCCCCACGACCTGCTGCTGGAGAGGAGTCGGAGCGACGGGACGTGTGCCGGGCATGCGCGGCACCCCACCGAGCTGCGGGCGAGGCGGAACCGCCATGAGGCGAGCCGGCGTCGCCGCGACAGAGGCGAAAGACCTCTCCCACCGCAGACCTGGTGGCGAGACTTGCGAGGACGATGATGAGCGGGCCTCTCACAGGACTCCTGGCAGGGGTCCTTCTTCTTCTCCGGTTCCTTTAGCTTGTCGTCCTCGACGCTGATGACGGCTGCGGGGAAGCGCGCCTTCCTGAGCTTCTGCACGACGCACAGTGCCGACCACCGTCATCGTACACTTGTCTTGGTCGATGTCAATGGACTTGATCCCTGGAAATGACATACATTGGGTAAGCAACAGTGGAGAGGGATTCATGCAGATAGATACAAGCTAGAAGGGAGGGAAATGTACCCCTGAGCTTGGCAACAGTGGACATGATCTTGCTCTTGCACTTGCTGCCGATGAGGTCAGCTCTGATCACAATCTTCTGCAGGGAGTGAAAACACAAGCATTCAGTACAAGTGTACATCTTCAAATTATTTCGACAGAACCTCCCCCAGTTAAATAGAAGCAGACCGAAGAATATGATCGCTAATTACCTTGGACATTGTGAGATACTCCCTCCTTTTTTTAATATAAGATGTTTTAGGTGGTACACATGTTGTCTACATGCACACTAAAATGAGTGTACATGCACACTAAAATGTGTCTACATACATTTGTGTGCATGTGAACGTGGACAAAAGTTAAAACATCTTATATTAAAAAACGGAGAGGCGAAAGACCTCTCCCACCGCAGACCTGGTGGCGAGACTTGCGAGGACGATGATGAGCGGGCCTCTCACAGGACTCCTGGCAGGGGTCCTTCTTCTTCTCGGTTCCTTTAGCTTGTCGTCCTCGACGCTGATGACGGCTGCGGGGAAGCGCGCCTTCCTGAGCTTCTGCACGACGCACAGTGCCGACCACCGTCATCGTACACTTGTCTTGGTCGATGTCAATGGACTTGATCCCTGGAAATGACATACATTGGGTAAGCAACAGTGGAGAGGGATTCATGCAGATAGATACAAGCTAGAAGGGAGGGAAATGTACCCCTGAGCTTGGCAACAGTGGACATGATCTTGCTCTTGCACTTGCTGCCGATGAGGTCAGCTCTGATCACAATCTTCTGCAGGGAGTGAAAACACAAGCATTCAGTACAAGTGTACATCTTCAAATTAGTTCGACAGAACCTCCCCCAGTTAAATAGAAGCAGACCGAAGAATATGATCGCTAATTACCTTGGACATTGTGAGATACTCCCTCCTTTTTTTAATATAAGATGTTTTAGGTGGTACACATGTTGTCTACATGCACACTAAAATGAGTGTACATGCACACTAAAATGTGTCTACATACATTTGTGTGCATGTGAACGTGGACAAAAGTTAAAACATCTTATATTAAAAAACGGAGAGAGTAGTTGTGAGACTGTGACACCCTTGGACTTGGGGTGGACGGAGACTTGCGTGTGGAGAGCAATACGCTTTATATAAGGTGGTAGGCAACTCACCAACTGCCATATTTTCTGGGACTTGGTCATACGTAGGAGTACAATCTTACTACTTGCGCTTAAGTTATCCCTGCTTGCAACTACTGAACTCGTTTCTTAATACAAGATTCCGCAATTTGCTGTTAAAACCGCGGTTCCCAGAACGTACTCGTCAGTCGACGTGTCTGTTTGTTTGCGTTTCATCATTACGTTGAAGTGTCAAAGTCACCGGTTTGTTACGTCTCAACACGCTCGCGTCTCAATCATCAGAAACATGGACAGGAAATACTGTCTATGTAGCTGTATAAATCAATGGACGCTGCTGCAAGTTGTATACAGTGGCAACACAAGAATCATATCAATTCATATGCCAACATACCATTGGCTAGGACTTGGTCATGCTAATCCTAGTTGTACTACTACGGGTAGAAAGATTATTTTCTTAATAGAGTTGCTGCAATTGCAGTTGCACCATAGTACCCGATTCGAGTTCCGGTCGTTGTTACACATGCCTTACGCCTTCCCATATGTTAGACAAGTTCATAAGTGCAAAACTAGGTGGAGATTTTTGTCTCCCGAGATCTAGTGATCTCTTTATTTTAAAAAATTATACTCACAAGTTATTTAAAATTTTGAAAAAATCTTGTATGTTGTCCATGATACATCCAACAAATGTGTAAAAATCACAATTTGAAATACTTTATACGCAGAGCTACATAAAAGTGACAAATGTGTAGGTCTGAGTCTACACACTTTCAAATCTAGAAATATACAAGATTTTATCATTTCCGTGTAGCCCATAATATAAATAATTTTGCATACTTGTAGGATGCATCATTGGCTCCATCGGAAATTTTATTTTTCAGATTTTTTAAAACATGCAAATACAGTTTTTAATTTTTTTAAAATAAAATAGTCACTAGAACTTCGGAGGCAAAGCGACTTTTCGCAAAACTAGCCGCACAAAAAAAAACCCACTCTTACGTCTTCATCAATTAAAAGCACTCAATTAAAATCTCAACACTATGTTATATATGGTATTTGTCATTTTGTGGTTAGTAGACAACTCAGCCCCATATGTGGTGGTTAGAGTATCTCCAGTCACGGTTGTCAAATCCTCCCCAAACGTCCGGACGGACGTCTTGACAGGAGAGAGAGTAAAATTGTGCACCCAACCGTCTCTCCCAAACTCTACCCATACGTCCGGGCTGTCCGGCACACCCCAAACTCACCCCATATGTGGGGAGGGTTTGGGGGCGACCGCTTTCCTTTCTTTTATCCTTCATTGACTCTTCTCTCTCCTTCTCCACCAATCACATGCAAATGACCCCACAATTTGGGGAGGCTTTGGGGGACATGGTTGGAGGAGACCACTTTTAGGGGCGGTCCGGTCACTGTCCGCGGACACGTCCGGACCGGTCACTGTCCGCGGACACGTCCGGACGTGTCCGCGGACAGTTTGAGGGCCAAATTTGCCCATCGTGGCTGGAGATGCTCTTATGTGTCATTTACTCTAGTTAAGCGGTTACATATGTGCCCCATACGTCAACACTAGGTTACACGATTAAAAAACGGACCGGACCGGCGGTTCAACAAGAAAAACCCGGGAACCGACACCTCTTTCGGTCTGTTAAGCGCACATGACCGGAAAAGGAAGCGAACCGGCGGTTTCGGGCGATTTTTTCCGGTCTGGCACCGAACCCGTGACTAGTCCAACCAGTGCCAGTTATTGACAGTAGCTGCTTTGAATAGAATTAAATGTGCGGTGGGGATGCAAACCCTCGTCTCGAGCTATCGCTTCGTGCTTCCATACACAAAGAGCTATCGGGTGGGGAATTTTGGACCCATCGTTATGGTGGGGAGGGGTGCATTCTTTCCGTAAATATTCAGAATGACATACCAACTTCAGTTTTGAGGGGAGAGAAGCTCGGGAAGCTGGTCTCGGGTGGCTTCTCCCCGCTGTTCATTGTGCACTAGCAACAATGTTGGCAGTGGAGGGTTCTTTTAGGTTTTGGCGATCTAAGATCAAGAAACCGCCCTAGAAGGTGAAAGAAGCGGCTCTAAGCTCAGAAATTCACATTGGCCCCCAAATTCATATGCTACAGAATAAACAAAATTTTAAAAATAGAAAAAATTCGGAAAATTCTGAAACAATTTAGACGAACATATATAAATGTTCTACTTGAGTGCCAAGTTTTGTGGTGAAATGAATTTTGGTCTGCTCAATACAAAAAAGACAAATCATTGGCCGGAATGGGATTTCAAAAACACTTTTAATGCACTGATTTTGTTATTTTGAACAGAACACCACACATGTTATTTTATCACAAACTTGGTGCGTATTTAAAAAACAAGTATGTATTCGTCCCCAGAAGTTTTCAGAAATTTTCGAAATGTTTATTTATTTATTTTATTTTATGAGAAGCATATGAGCTTGGAAGCCAAAACGCCTCTAAGCTGACCTACACACAGTAGGTAATGTTTAATCGTTTCACCGTGAAGACATACATAACATTTGTTTACTCCCACTCCTCACAAACGTTATATGTTTCATACAGTTTGTAACTAAATTAAGCATCGTGTCTACCATCCGACAACCAACGTTTTTCAAATATTCCGGATCCGTCAATGCACGCAAACTAAATTAAGCTCGATTGCTTCATGCCTTAGGGTGTGTTTGGGACAGCTCCACTTCACCAATCCACCGGTGGAGTAGCCGAAGCTGTCCCAAACGCACAAACTCCACCTGGTGGGCGGAGTGGAGCTGAGCGCGCGCTAGTTCATTTTACCGAAGCCAGCAAAGAGGTGCTTCGCTTGCTCCACTTCGCGTCTACCGTCCTGCTAATATCCATCTGACCCTAGAGCTGAGGTGTATTTACCCACCATTGCCACAGGATTACCCCCAAGACCGAATCGTTTTTCTCTTTCCTCCCGTTCAGTTTCTCCCTCGATGGCATCCAGGCGACTAGGGCACGCCGCCGCCACCGTGTGCGGTGGGATTGCTCCCTGTAGACGAGCGCCGGCGACCTCTCCTTGCTTCCTGTGACGTGCACCCTTCTCCCCTCCGCCCCTGATGGCTTCTCCATCCTCCAGTCCTGTACCTCACGAGGAAGAAGCGCTTGCATCCTCCAGTCCTGTACTTCACGAGGAAGAAGCGCTTGCATCGCGGCAGGAGAAACACAGTCGTCGCCCACCTACCTGGACTGGTCTTGTCCACTGGTAGGTCGCCGGCGTCTCATTGTCCCTTGCGCCTGCCTGAACGAGGGACACAGCCTCCTAATTTCCTTTGTACTCCGTACCAGTTAACTCGCCGCCGACCTTCAGTAGCAGCTCGTCTCCAACCCTGCAATCAGTAGTACAGGTTCGCAGTGATAGGTGGATGGCACTATTCTTTGTTGATGTACATGATCTGTACATGGTCAGATTTGGAGTGATAAATTATTCCCCTCACTGCTTGATGTATATGCGTATTGAGCAAATTAATGGTACTGTTCTTCTTGATGTATCTGATCTGTACATGGTGAATCAGGGATATTTGTATATGCATACTGAACAATAGATGGTACTGCTTTTCTCGGATCTGCGTGTTGTTGTATATGAACAGTATATGGAATTGCTCTCCCAAACACACCCTTAAGTAACATATATCAAGAAAAGAAGTCCAGGTCGGCAAATATGTAATTATACTAGACAGACTGAAGCATCAAATCTGAAGTAAACCATGCTGAAGCCGTCGTGTTACAGAGGAACAATAGAGGCAAATCTGAAGTAAACCATGCTGAAGCCGTCGTTGTGTGAAAATCAATCTGCAACGACGGCGAAGCAGAGAATGAACACTAAACACACACGGCCAAACAGAGCATGAACTAAATATACACACGGTGAAATCTAATTAATACGCTCCGGCAGGATCTTGTAGGACGAAGTGAGTCCATGGCTAGAAATAGAATGGCCTCCTGTAGGAGCAGCCGTATTTGAGCGGCAGCGCGGGCACACCGTAGCCGTAGCTGTAGTCGTAACCGTACCACGGGCCTTTGTTGCAGCAGGCGTCCTTGCAAGCCTTCTCGCAGCACGGCGGCTCCTTGCAAGTCTTCTCGCACTTCTCCTTGCAAGCCTTCTCGCAGTCCTTGCAAAGCTTCTCGCACTTCTCCTTGCAAGTCTTCTCGCAGGCCTCCTGACAGGGCGTCTTCTTCTCCTTCTCCTTGGGCTTGTCGTCCTCGACGCTGACGATGGTCGCGGCCAAGCACGCCTTCCTGAGCTGCTGCACGATGCACACCGGATCCACGGTGCCGACCGCAGTCAACGTGTTCTTGTCGTGGTCGATGTCCATGGACTTGATCCCTGGAGATTACATAGATTTTGTAAAGAAGAGTGTAGATAGGGTTGCAACTGCAAAACAGAAGAAATAAGATATGAAGGAAGAGAGATACCCTTGAGCTTGGCGACAGTTGACAAGATCTCGCTAGTGCTCTTCTTGCAGATGAGATCAACTCTTATCACTATTTTCTGCAGGCCAATCAAAAGAGAAAACATATATATTAAGTACAAATGTTATCACGATCATAATGACATGTGTACACCTTCAAATTTGTTCATCTGAAACTCCCCAAAAGACACAAGCAAATTTACCTTCGACATATTGGGCTAGCTGTGTCACCCTTGGACTTGGGGTCGACGCAGACTCTTGCGATTACAGAGCAGGACGCTTCCTCAAGCAGTGAAGCTTTACAAAACCTGTCTGGTTAGCCCGTATATGTAGCCGGAAGTCAACTCAGCTACTGCCCCACATTGGTTGGAACATAGTCGTGGTCACAGAGTATATTCTTACTAGTTACTTGTAAACTAAGCTCGATTGCTTCATACCTGACGTAACATATCAAGAAAAGAAGTCCAGGCCGGCAAATATGTAATTATACTAGACAGACTGAAGCAGTGGCGGACCCAGGAATGGACAAAGGAGGGGGCTAACTTATGTCATGCCTAAAATTTTAGTAGATAATGATAAAAATTGCACGAAAGATAATGATAAAAATTGTATGTTTTTTTTTTGCTAGATTTCAAAAGCAGTGTAGGCACCTAAATGTAAAGTACTATATATATTATAAATGTAAAAAACAAAACATACCACTAAGATATAACAATGGTTAGGGGTAATTGGCATCTGATGATTCTTATAACCATGAATTTCTTCAAAACGACACCATCAATATCAAGCTCAATCCGCGCTATTTTATGCTCTGCCAAAGCTATCTCCTCTTTGATATTCTCCATCTGAGTCAGAATATATTGCAAGCGATTAGAAAAACTACTTAGCCTCTAACAGTAATTAAACGGATGACATATAACTCCAATACAGTAAAAAAATCCAAGGATCAGATGACATATAAGAGTGTTTCGGACGTAGTTTTTTCTTGCCGGAATATTATACTAGTGTATTGTAGTAGGAGAGTAGGAGACTTTTCATACCGAAAGGGAGCGAATCTGTGCAGTTCCTGTAGTGTGCCTTCCTTGGCTCGCTGCTGCTGCGCATCGGCGTATGGAACAGGGAGGACCAGAGGAGTCGAGGAGCAGAACTGGAAATCACGCCGCGCTGCATGAAGCCGGGAGCGGTGGGAGGTTCAGCGCCGCCAGGAGCCGGCTGCTAGGGCGTTGCCGCGTTGGGGAGAAAGACGCCGGGGCGGTGCGATCTCCAGATCCATTGAGAGGAGGTTAAGAGCATCTCCAACCGGCTCCCCCAAATCGGCCCCAAACGCCCGGGCGGTCCGCCCGGACAGGGTTTGGGCCGAAAACTGCCACCCAACGGAGGCCCCCATAGCCTCCCGAAACGACCGGGCGGTCCGGCACACCCCAAAGCCAGCCCATATCTGGGGCGGGTTTGGGGCGGCCTGAACGCGCCCGGACGCGTCCGCCCCGTAGTCGCTGCTAGGGCGGTCCCACGCTTTGATCGTCTGGGGGAGCGGATTAGCTAGCTTGACCGGCGTCGGCATTCATGGTGCACCGGCCGACATTCATGGCGTACCGGCCACCTCCGACTATAAGTGGAGGGGCCGGAGCAAACCCTAAACTCCGCACCGCACTTCCGCCGCCGACGCCGCTCTCTTCTCCTCCTCCACATCCACCGGTGCCGAGTTTCCTCCTCCACCTCATCCACCATGCCTCGCCGCCTCCCCACAAGATGCGCCAAGCTGACGGCGGAGAAGTGGGCGCAGCTCCGCCGTGAAGCGGAGGCCGCGGAATCGCGTGTGTCCGCAGAAGTGTTGGCGGCGGTGGGGACAGACGTCGGCTACGGCATCCTCCGCGAGGGCTCCGACATCGTCGAAATGACGGGTTCAGAGTATCTCCGGCAGATGCACGAATCGAATCGGGCGCAGACGGACGCGATGGCGGAGGAGTGGAATCAGCAGGCGGAGGCGGAGCTGGCAAGGATGCGGGCGGAGGACAAGGCCACGCGGGTTCGGGCGGAGGAGCGCGCAAGGGTGACGGCGGAGCACCGTTTGGCCGAGGAGCAGCTCAAGGCCGAGGCCACATACCGCATCTTCGTCGGGCAGATGAAGAACAGGGCCGGCTTCGTCGAGAAGCAGAAGCAGGCGGAGGCGGCGTTCCGTGAAGGCTGCATCTACGTGCCAGAATCTTCCGGATCTGGCTCCTTCTACACTGACTCCAACGAGCAGGGGTCTTCTCCGGACCCTCCTCCAGCTGCGACACAGGGTGGCTCCGGCGACGGCGACGACGCGACAACGGTCATCGTCCTATCCGACGATGAGTAGACTAGGCTAGGTGGCTATCCGGTCGATGAACTGCACGTAGGATTAAGTAGCAACTCGTATGCACGTTGCATGCTTTTGTAATAATTTGGTATCTTAAATTAGAGGTGTGTTGTTGTAGCAACATGTTTTTAGGGGGTGCCCGGTTTGGAGGGCGGATTTGAGGGATCCGATTGGAGATGCTCTTGCCGGACGACTCCTCGATCAGTTCGATGCCAAAATGCGAAGACGATCGCGCTCCACCGTCGAGACGGAGCACAGTTTAGCGCTGCTTAGTTATTGGGCTGCAGCCGGTGTGCTTGATGACCAGAAGGGGGCTGAGCTGTAGGAAGTAGGCTATTTCGGGCAGAATAACTAATATTTGCTCCCTCCCTTACTTGGGCTCGACCCGGGCTTCAGCCCGTCTAGCCCGGGTCCTGGGTCCCCTGGACTGAAGCATCAAATCTGAAGTAAACCATGCTGAAGGCGTCATACAGAGGAAAATTGAAACTTCATTGTGCGAAAATCAATCTGCAACGACGGTGAACACTAAACACACACGGCAAAGCAGAGCATGAACTAAATATACACACGGCGAAATCCTAATACGCTCCGGCAGGATCTTGTAGGACGAAGTGAGTCCATGGCTAGAAATAGAATGGCCTCCCGTAGGAGCAGCCGTATTCCAGCGGCAGCGCGGGCACGCCGTAGCCGTAGCTGTAGTCGTAACCGTACCACGGGCCCTTGTCGCAGCACTTGTCCTTGCAAGCCTTCTCGCAGCACGGCGGCTCCTTGCAAGCCTTCTCGCACTTCTCCTTGCAAGCCTTCTCGCAGTCCTTGCAGAGCTTCTCGCACTTCTCCTTGCAGGTCTTCTCGCAGGCCTCCTGACAGGGGGTCTTCTTCTCCTTGGGCTTGTCCTCCTCAACGCTGACGATGGTCGCGGCCAAACACGCCTTCCTAAGCTGCTGCACGACGCACACCGGATCCACGGTGCCGACCACAGTCAGCGTGTTCTTCTCCAGGTCGGTGTCCATGGACTTGATCCCTGGAGGTTTACATACAATTTTGTAAGGAAGAGTGTAGAGAGGGGAGATTGCAACTGCAAGACAAATAGAGATAGAGATGGAGGAAGAGAATACCCTTGAACTTGGCAACAGCTGACAAGATGTCGCTCGTGCTCTTCTTGCAGATGAGATCAACTCTTATCACTATTTTCTGCAGATCAGTCAAAAGAGAAAACACAAGCATATATAGTCAGCAGTCAGCACAAATGTTGTCATGTTCGCAAATTCATAATGGCATGTTTACACCATCAAAAAAATTAGTCTGAAACTCCCCAAAAGACACAAAGCAAATTACCTTCGACATCGTGGGCTAGCCGCGGCACCTTTGGACTTGGGGTCGACGCAGACTCTTGCGATTACAGAGCAGGACGCTTTCTCAAGCAGTGAAGCTTTACAAAACCTGTCTGGTTAGCCCGTATATATAGCCGGAAGTCAACTCAGCTACTGCCCCACATTGGTTGGAAGTTGGAACATAGTCGTGATCACACATAAGAGTATATTCTTACTAGTTGCTTTTCAGCTAAGCGTTTTACGAACTTAGAAATAATTCCTGTCTGGTTCCGTGGTGGAAGTGAACTCAGGTCCTGCACCACATTGGTTAGGATTTGGTCACATAGGAGTATAATTCTCACAAGTCGCTTTTAAGCTAAGCGCGTTTTACTACTAATGGGAGAAGTAGTTCCTTTCTTAATACAGGATGTTGCCACTTGAAATTGCCCCACAATTTCCCGGATCGAATTGGTCAGTCTAAGTTTACTTTGTTTTTCATCCGTCGAAACGTCAAAGCCAAAGGTTTTTTAAGTGCCGACACGCTTTCGTTTCAATCATTACAATGACCGTTGACCGACCGAAATTCTGAGTATGTACTAGCCGGAGAAATCAAGGGATTCTGCTGCAAGTCGGATACAGGGCAACATAAGAATTACTTGAACTCAGATGACACTGTACCATTGGCTAGGACTTGGTCAGGCCGATCGTTGCAATACCGCTTGCAGTTCATGGTGCGCCCATGGAATTCCCCAACAGGTACTCCATGTTCTTATAGAACACCTATACGGTGTGTACATGTTTTTTTTAGAGCTACATATACGTGTACATGTGTAAACTGCACAGCCAATAATCTTTAGGCTACGCGACTCTTCATGCGACCGGCCTCACATACTAAGGGCATTCCCTTTTTGTTTTTTTAAAAGGGCAATGCTATAAACGCAAGTCTCCCCTTCAGAGCCATTGGATCACAATACGCTCATAATCAGCCATGTGTACTTTTACATTTTACTCTCTCAGTTTTCGGAAAACAACCTGCACTACACAACAATCCCACTTAAACGAAGCGGTTTGTCACGTTGTCCCCGACCGTCGCGATATTTACAGCAAAAATGGCACCGTGGTGATTTACCCCTAGGTTTCAACAAAATCCTGAGTATTACTACAAAATTTCTCGTCCCATCTATCAAAAAAATATACTATTGCAACATTTAGAAAACAAGTAATGTGATATAAGAAGTGGACATACAACAAAAAAAGATTTGCTACCAATTGCTCTGCAACAAAAAGACACAAACTATTATAACAAAAAACTACGTGTTTGTAGCAATTAAAAAGTGGGTAAGAAACAATTTTTTACCACATATTCATTTGTGACAAAATCATCAACTATTTCAATAAAATTCAGAAATGATTTCAATATAAAAACACGTGTTTGCAACATAAAAAAAAAAATCAGGGAAAACACAAACTTGTCGCAAATCATCAAGAATACGTTGCAACATATGACGTGTGCTTTCACAGCAAAATGAATACGAGTTTCTTACAATTCGGTAGCACGTATGCAACATAAAAACGAGAAGAAACACAAACTTGTAGCAAAAACCCCCAAAAAACTTTGCAACATCTCTCTTGTGCTATCTTAACGAAACACGTTTGCATTTGGTACAAATTTAAAAGATGTATATAACTGTCGTTGGATGTGCAACTAGCTAGTTATGTTGGATTGTTGGGCTTCATTCGCGTAGAAAATGGACCAAAAAATTATGTTGGGCTATTGGGCTAGCAGAAGGCTTACATCAGGAGAGAGGCAATTGGATCTGCACATGGTAGTTACACACGTTTGCAATAACCGACATGTAGGCACACCGGTATATCGAGTGATAAGACGCTTTAACAATACCATTATACGAACATATATAGTATTAATATACACTTCATTGGTTAATAATTATAATCTGTCGTGCACATATAGGAGATGCTGGTCAAAGCTTGCCACCTATTCCAGGCTAGATTGTTGGGGAACTGAGAGGGCAACCACGATGCATAAATAAACCCTTAACCCTACAATGAAATTGCAATCGATAATAACACGATCACATGTACATGTGACACGCCGATTTATATGGAAAAAGACACCCACAAGACGAGGGATAAAAATCTCAGTCATCGGAACTTCATTCATCACAAAGCATTGTCACATAGAGTTTCCGGTATAAACTCTGGGATTTGACCATGAAGGACCGGAAATTCAAAAAGCAAGCTACGAGAGTCTTCTCTATAACAACAACAAGATCAACAAAAGTAATCAACTAAGTAGAGGTATCATAGTTTCTTTCCCCTAGTAATCAGGTCGATGTTCTCAAACCACTAATATAAACTACACGATTTACCAATAGATTGCCAAAAAATCTCCTCAATCTGACTTTATCTGTCGGCTCAAACTGTCTGCGTACCGAAATATCTCTGTGGCTGGACTGCAGTAACTTGAATTGACGAAACTCAGACCATCTAATCAGCTCAAATTTATCAAAATAAGGAACAAGATCACTAAGTTTTGATCCAATCCAAACAAGTTTAATCACCAAGTTACAATTTTGAAGACAATCGATCAACAATCTTCAATCTGGTCATTAATCACCTCTTTTCCTCGTACTCTCTTCTCACAAGGTTGTTCGGGTTACCCGAAATAAGCGGGTCGGGTAATTCGGGTAATACAAAATTCGGGTTTGTAGAAATGACACCCGAAATTTGGCTAAATTTTTTTGATACCCGACAACTCGGGTACCCGGAATTTCAGGTTCGGGTTTGGGAAATCCCGAATTGCCCGAAATACATCACGGACGGTGGTCATTTTGAGTAAAGAAGAAGATGGAGAAGGGAGTTGCTGCAGCGACCAGCAGAACATGCGGCGCGGTAACCAGGTCACGACGGCGGTGGCTCGCGCTGTAGGTGCCAGGCGCGACCACGCGAGGTAGTTCCGCAGGTTGGGCTGGTGGCGGTGGCTAGTCAATGGCGTCGGGCGGCGGCCAGGTCATGGCGGCGTGAGGGACCAGATCATGGCGGCGGCGGGGAGCGACCAGGTCATGGCGGGGGCGGGGTGTTCATGATCTCGTTCGACTGGGCGTGGTTGTGGCGTGTGGCGGCCGTGTCGCTTGGATTGGGAATTTGGGATCAGGATCTGTACGGAACGGGACTAGCTAGGTTTTACCTCGCTTGGGCCTTCGTGAGTTAGTGGTCATTGGTTTGGAAGCGAGGCTTTCTTTTTGTTGGGCTGGGCCTCGACTAGATGGTGGGGTTTTCAGTGGGATGCGTATTATTTCGGGTTAATCGGGAAGTTCGGGTACTGGAAATAGAAACCCATTTCCTGAAATAATTTCGGGTTTTCCAATCTGCTACCCGATGCAACTCTCGGGTTTTTCGGGTTCGGGTTTTTCGGGATCGAGTTCGGGGTTTTCGGGTTCGGGATTCGGGTATCGGGTTTTATGCCCAGCCTTAGGTGATATTTTGTTTTCTCTTACCCTCTCACAAGCCACCTTCTGGCCTCAATCAAACATCTATACATATACATTTGTAAAATGTACATATCGTATGCTTCCTATAAAACAAAACCCCACTAACTGCAATTAATGTTTCTATCTCAACATGCAAGCTATCCACATCACTTACTATTTTAGCCAACCAATTATCCACGTCATCCCACTAGAATTCATTACTTATTGTCTATCTCTACATACAAATATCCACACCATCTTTTCCTTTAGCCATTAAATTATCCGCGCCATCCTCCTTAGAATGATAAGATTACACAATCCCGCTATGTAATTAGAAAATTAAATCATGTGCTAGGACAACATCGAAATTAGTTTCGCCAATCAAGTGAACTTTTTTGCATGCATATTTCTATAGTCAACTTCAAATTTTATACATTTATTAGATTTTCTAAGAGATACACGCTGCAACGCGCGGGGTATCGTTCTAGTGTTAGTGTATGGATAACCCATAATCCTTGCAACACAACGCTTAATGGGGCCTCATATACTGAGAGCTTTCTCTTTTGTCTTTTTATAAATGAAGACAATACTCCATCTGTTTTTATTTACTTTGCGTCCTGGTTTAGTCAAAGTAAATTTTTGTCAAGTTTGACCAATAATATAGTAAAAAAATATCAACATCCATAATACCAAATGCATATAAAATGAAAATATACTATATGATGATTCTAATACTATAAATTTATATTGTAGATATTGATATTTTTTCCTAAATATTTGGTCAAACTTGACAAAGTTTGACACTAAACCCAGAACGCAAAGTAAATAAAAGGGAGTAGTTAAGATACACTTCATTAGTTAATCATAACTTGTTGTGGATTGTAGTTGCTATTCAAAGCTTGGCCATGTCTTCTAGGCCGGACTATTGTGGGGCATAAGTGGTAAACCATAAGTCCATAATGCACCAATAGCCTCCTATAACCTGCAGTAAATCTTAGGATAGCTTCAGGAAACAAACTGTAGAGAAAAATCACATAACATGCACAAGTAACATACGTATTTACATGAAGAAACCTCCTCATGATGAGTGGTAAAACTGAAAGGTCCACACAAGTTTCACAATAAGAAACTTGTGAACATAGTATTCTCTGCAACATCAAGATATTTAAAACTAAATTCGACATGTTTTCAATCGTCAACAACCACAAGAGAAAAGTAATCAGCAAGTCAGAGGTATCTTAGTTTCCATCTGCTTTGCTAATCATGTCGGCATTCTTATACCACTGTTCCAAACTGCATGAAAAATGGAAGAAACACATACACACAAGGTACCGAATTTCAGACCGATCATACACCATATGCATACCTAAATTGTTAACCTATCGAAATTGCTTTATGCTAAAACTGTATTAACCCAAACTGACAAAAACCACTCTCAAAACTGATGCTCTACTAACCCCACACTCGAACTACCTAACCAGATAGAAAATCTCATTTAGAAAAAACTTCCCAAGTTTGGAGCCAATCCAGACATGTTTGATCATCCAATCTCCATCCGAAACACAACTCGTCAGGAATCACGAATCTGGAGAAAATCACCTATATTTCTTCTTCCTATCTTCTAACAAAGGATGTGGTGTTATTTTGTGTTCTGTCACTGTTTCCCTCACTCACCTAACTCCTTAGCGGAGGCTAGAGATTCACTTTCTCTCCTAGTAAATTTAGGAAGGAACAGATTGACCACACTGGGTCTTTCCATTTTGTGTAAACTTATAGACAAATTACATGCTATCCTACCTAATACTAACAATAGATGTGAGATCACAATCTATATGATTCTCCTTGATTTAGGGGAATAGGATTATATCATCGTGATGAAGATATATTAGTCTAACTAAACATGGCGCCCTAACTAACAAACATGACAAAGTGAAATGTCGTTTATTTGTTTATTAGTACATGGGAAGTGAAAAATGTTGTAGAAGATAAGCTTCATGTCCAAAGAAATATGGCACCAGGTGAGAAAGTCATACACAGAAAAACCGAGAGGGTCAAACTCAATAAAGATGTGATCTTTAATATGCGGTGTAACAAGGATATGATGTAAATGAATTGGTTAAAAAGGAAACAAAGATGGTAGGGCGACATGACCGGAAGTGAGGACGGGAAGAGTGGAACATTCCCCAACGGTGACATGGTGAGAAATATGATGTGGAGAGAGGGAGGAGAGAGTACCGGTGTCAGAGGAGAGGGGAGATGTGGTGATTGTGTCCATGGACCACTCATGAGTAGGTGGCTGCAACGTCATGGTGTTGAAGTGTCAGATACGTTCAAAACATATCTATAATTTTTTATCGTTCAATGCTACTTTTATAAGGTTTTGCTTGCGTGACGATGTCCACGTCAGAATTGTGTGCGCGGCACTTGTGAGTCTGACGATCAACGCTTTGCAATATTATTTCCCTACCGATGCGAGTTGTTAATCGTTTTGCCAGGTGCATCGTTAATGTCTCGACTAACTCTTGACATTTCGTAGTTGCAGAGGCTAGGGTTTGATATCTTCCTAATATTAATATATCTCCCTTTATAGGAAAAAAAAGTTAGTTTGTAGACAAATTACTTGCAATCCTACCTAATCCTAACAATAAATGGGAGATCAATCTATACTATAATCCTTTATTCAGGGAGTTATAAGTATATCACAGGATCGTGATATATTAATCTAATACTCATTTCTCAAGGAGGTACCTCAGCCTTTAGATCGAGCTGAGACCAACTGTTCACGTGAGTTAAACTTTTGCGCAGTTTGGTGTCAGCTCGATGAATTATATTTCTTTCACTTCTGGAGCTTTCATCCCATAAGGAAACTTGTGAAAACACAAACGTTTCCACAGTTAAATATCTATCTCTATCTCTACTCTCTATCTCTATCTCTATCTCTATCTCTATACTAGGTAATTGCCCGTGCGTTGCAACGGGATATCAACATTCTGTTAGATTAATCCGGAAATACGTCCTTCATTTGTATATTTGTTTCATTAAAAAATTGATGAGCTTCCCGTCACCTGGTTTTATATGGAGGTTGGAAGCACAAAAGAGCGAAAAGGGAATACTATTCTTTCACTTCTATTAAATGGCAAACCGACAATTCTAGCTAAGTTTATGAAACAGATTACATTCAAATCCAAAATCGGACGTGCGAATTGCTGCTCGAAAATGTGACGAACAACATGCCACACGGGACGAAGCGAGATTTGTCCCAAAAAATATATCTATGGCTAAGATAGTGCTACCAGTCTTTCTAGCAAAAACAAAATGATTCTTTTAAGTTTTAAGTATATTCAAGTCTATACCGTGTCGATCGAGCAAAGATTAAAATATATTATCAACTAACTTGTACCTTTGCCTATGCAATGATTTCTCCGGAGAAAAATAGATACCACTTGAGATAATTGCAAGACAAAGAGCAAAACATGAACACAATGATTGATGCCATGCAGATGCATAGCTTTTTTTGAGATTGAATATAGATGAACATGTTGCTTCTGCTTCTTAAGAATGTACTGGAAATATCCAAGGTGACAAAAGTACAGTTTAAGTTATCAAATACTTGCGATGGCATAGAAGGACGGAGCTATTGATGTTGTACTATGATTCAGCGGTATTCAAGTATCTGACCGGACTTTTCTAGATATGAAGCATAAATAAAAGTCCACATGAAAAGTGGCTCAACCATAGCCCTATAACAAGCATTCTTCTTGATCTCAGTAAAATGGGTGAAACTGCATACAATACCACAACCGCAAGAACTGAGATAATTCATAGTGACTTTACGATAGAAGAGTCACATTGGGTCAATATCTTGGGAATGTCAAGAAAGTGAACTCAGTTAATCCCACCTTGATGTCCATCTCTTAGAATTCTCCCAGCAACAAAAACAGCATGTATCTTGCAACCAACATTCGGGCCTAGGGGTTAGTTATAGCTGGTAAGATAAGATGAGTTAGTTCTGTGAAAGACCTCTGCTTCCGCTCTATGGACAACTATTGAATTGACTCTTTCAGCATTGACTGAACCATCTTAATGAGTAATATTAAATAGAGTGTAAACGTGAGAAAATCCCATTTATACTGCTCTTCTTCAACAAAAGATCTTGACGGGCAAAATATAAAAAAAAATCACCAGTAGAATGAAAACCTCATCAAGGTGCCAATGGTTATCCAAATCCCACTCAGAATGGTGTTCAACTTGACTTTGCGACTTTCCCTCAAATAGCCAGGAGATGATGCCGGCAAGAGGAAAATATGAAATAATCATCAAGGAGATTGCAGACATGAGTACATAGAGTGGTTTCTACAAATATGAACAGTAAGAGGAGATAGGTCATTCAGAAGAGAGGCAAATGTAACAGAACGTTATAAAAGTATAAGACTGCAAAGTTTGGAAACTTACATCGGTCCCTCTGCGAGACAACCACTCACTCACATATCTTAAGAAGCTGGAGTAGGTATCCAAATCAGTCCTAAAGTGCTTAGTTGATTCCACGGACATGGAACATCGAAGTTCTTTAATAAGCGTTGATGGGTGATGATATCCATATAACTATTTAAAGACAGTAAGCTCAGCTGAAATCAGAATCTTGATGAAGAAGCGAAGATCGATGAGAAGCAAAAGCAAATGGCACAACTTCTCCTCAATAGATTCATGAAGCGTATCAACTCCAAAGTCATCCTTGAAATTAACACCATCTTCAAAGCAGAAAGCAGGTCTCTGTTCTTGTAGTAGTCTTAAGATTTGCCACGAGTTCAGCTTAGGGTCCGCAGTTTTTGGTCATCTAAAACAAGATACATTCACCATATCAGAGCAAATAGCTGAGAGTGTTTAATCATGAAATTTGTAAACAATCCAATACTCTGATATAGTTGAGATATAACAGTTAACAAAAGGCATCCAATTATACATCCGACAAGACCTTAAATCTACTGAAATCAATATTAAGTTCTCAAGCATAAAAAACATCTACTTCTTTTGCGTGGAACTTATACTGTATTCAATTAATTTAAATCTCGAAATATAATATAGATAGTATATATCCTTATTTACTGTAGTCATAAGATAAGGGCAACCACTGTCATCGCTTACCTGTAAACACAAAACAATACATGCTGCTACACACTTCAGACGAAACTCATCAACTGGAATCAGATGTGAACTGTAAGATATTGTGTGTAAAGATAATCCTTCGTATGAATCAGATCTGAACTGTCAGATAAGGCATCTTCACTATAAATCAGGTATGATTTCAGATTTGCAACAAATATTTCTACAATCAATATTTCATTCATACAGTATGAAAGAAAACCTTTCTCTATAAACATTTTACACATTAACAATCAGATATGTTGTGTATTCTAGAAAAAGATACGATCTTATGATCATGAAGATACGCATACTCGTAGTGGAGGCTCTCGATTGGGCAGCCAATGGTGATCTGGGAGGTGGTCTTCATGGCCCGATCCTCTGGTCTCGTGAAGCAACACATCATCGGTCCACGGAAAGGAGTGGCCGTCCAGCGCCGCCGGCTCGGCGTCCCACGTGCGGCATCCTCTCCGGCTTCATCTTCTCTCTCCTCCGTTCGGCGGCATCCTCCCTAGCATCCTCTTCTCTCCCCTGTTCGGAGGCCTCGGCTCAGGCGGAACGGCAAGGGGCGCTGCGGGGAGGCGTCGCTGCAGGGGATGTGGGCAGCGCCGCCAGCCGCGCGATGCAGGGGATAGGGATGCTTCGTCGTCGTTCTCGATCTATGTGGGCGGGTCGGCGGCGAAGTCCGGGGGCGGTTCGGTGGCGGCGCGGCCAACAATGTGGAGGATGAGCTTTTCCAGTTGAGGAAGCAGTCCGGCTGGTGGAGGAGCTCGGGCTGGAGGTGGAGGTCGTACTGGAGGCGATTGTCTGGCGGGGTAAGGGGCTTGGGCTGAAGGAGGACGGCGGCGAGGTCGATCTCGGGGGATGAGCTCGACGGAGAGGTTCTGTCATGCGTATGGGCGTACGGCCGGCGGCGTCGAAGGATGTGGAGGCGGAACCCTGAGCTCATCGATGCCTGGGAAAAGGAACGCGTTGCGTTAGAGCGCAGAGTTGGGCCGGCCCATGTTAGCTCGATAGCCTATTGTAGCAATGGCGGACGAAGGATTCTGTCATCCTTACATACGTACGAACTCCCATTTAATAGTAAACTAGTTGAATGCCCGTGCGTTGCTACGGTTATCAATTTTTTGTTAACTCAATGCACAAGATAATGTTATACGTGATTTTCACGTCTTTTTAGAAACAATAAGGTTTCACTTTGTTTGAAATGATCGATAGACCCAAGTAATTACCTCTTATCAACTAAGATCAATCAGACTCTTCCCCTTTGGTGTCCCAATGGTTGCAACCTTGAAATTGTTGACATGTTTGATGGTAGATCAGCGCTTTCTGCCGACCATGTTAGCAAGTTAGAAACACTACGATAATGCTCCCGACCGAACACAGACTGTTACGTATTCTATGAAACAAATCTTGGGTGAAACGCTGATTGTCTTTCATAGTGTACTCTGGAGACTTGTGACAAAGCTTCACTTTTCAACACAAAACAAGATTAATTAGTTCAAAAAACTATTCTTGATTAAAGAAGGAAGTGATCACAAAATATAGTAGTTCACATACATAATGCAAGAAGTATTGCATATTACACCTTCACGTCTAAATAGATTGCCATCATTCTATGAAACAAACTTCATCGGTCAAAGCAAAAGAACTGGGGTATAAGAGCCAATCTAGAATTGAAGCAATCCAGTGGGATTGCATACCTTGATTGATACAAATAGCTCTTTTCTTTGCCTTGCAAAGATACAAACTGTTCTTCTGGGCCAATCCAGAACTAAAGCAACCAGCAGGATGGGTCGCAAGAGGTACTCCACAGACAACGATCAATAGGACGGCCGATTCGTTGGGCAGACGCCTACCCTTCTCGCCATCCACCAAACCAACCTCCTTAGAGCACGTCAACCCGCAGGCGCACATATCGGCATATGAAGAGCCTTCCTCGTCAGGGCATGTCATATCAAACATGTTCACGTAGATGCCTCCTTCCTCAGCGACACTTTTACATACTCGGTCGAATTGCCCTCGAAACGGATCTGAAAAGGCCATTAATTAGAAGAGGAAACCCATGCCTGGAAGGCTATGTTATCCACCTATAGAAATGTTTCTGGATGCTCAAAAAACGTTAGTTCATTTTAGTATTCATGATGGATAAACCATGATGGATAATCATCATTGCAGTCAAACGAAAGCAATTTAGAGCAAGCTCTGAAAACAACCATTATGAATGAGGTCTTAAAGCTATGGAAGTAAAGTCATGTGAGGTAAACTGAGCAGGCATGAATAAATCAACAGTATTCTCAACCAAGCCTGCTTATAGTCAGTATCACTCTAAGCATGCAATCTGCAACGGTTATTTTGTCTTGAGAAATCTTAGAAGCTCCAAGATCATGTTGGCAATAGGTGTTACTCACAATAAAACTCCAGAGAAATAAAACGCCAGGTGTTACTCAATGGGATTAGCATATATTCCTTTATGACAGTTACTATGTCTTGAGAAATCTTAGAAGCTCCCAGATCATGTTGGCAATAGGCATTACTCAATAAAACTCCAGAGAAATAAAACGCTAGATGTTACTCAATAGGATTAGCTTATATTCCTTAACGAGCTAATGAGAGATAGACATGCATATGTGTTTCATTATACTGATCTAGAGATCAATGTCAAGCTGAAATAAACAATAGCGCAACACAAGTTGAGTGCTGGAGCGACACAGGTACCTCAAACAGAGAATCAGCGGCGGTGACGAAGAGGTCGTTGGCAGTCTTGTCAAAGGGTCCTGCATAGAAGGTTGTGCAGGAAGAGGTCGTTGGTGGTCTACTCCACTGCTCCAGCGTAGTCATCGAGCAGGCTGTGCAAGCTTCTACCAGTTGGCACACACACGCTTGAAGCTGCATTAGTTCAAACAAAAAACCAACCATAAATCTAATAAACATTACAGAAATCTGAAACAATAGATTCCTGTAACAAATCATTATCAGGCAGGGGGTGCAACTCTAGACCCATTTTTTAACATTTTAGACATCCATTAGTTCTTACGTACACATTGCTACATTACATCTCACTTCTGAGGTCGGTACTACCCCCATCCCGAGTCTTCACTAATTTATCATTGAGATGAACCAGATATATCTCACAAGAATCCACATGTAGTAGACAGTCCCAACAAATACAACCATTCCTTCACACATACCTCACTATCCTACTTCCATCCCTAGTAATGCCCAGATGTGACTCCATTAAAATAGGAATAGCACATGCATGTTCAGGCGTTAGAATGCCAGTAAGTAAAACTCCATGCCAAGATGAAAATGCTTCAGCAAGAATCTCCAAAACAAAACCAAGAACGAATTTCATCATCAAATGTACCACGTATAAAATGTATCCAAGTACCATTTTTTCTCTCAAATGCAGTACACTCTAGAGAAATATCATCAAAGAATAGTGAAACCTTTTGCACTTTGGATCAAGCACCTAAAGTTGCTTTATCTTTCTATTCAAGTATAATTCAGTCTTTCTCCTAGGGAACCAATCAACAGAAGAACCACTTATGCTAATCACAGATTTCTTGAATTGGAATGTCGATTTACCCACAGTTCAAAATTGAGCTTCCCAATTCTCTTGAGCATGTAATCTACAAAAAACAGATAAGTATAAGAAATGCAGAAAACGCACAAACTCACATAATAGTAAAGATTATTGTATCATCACACAATAAAGCCAATAGTACACCAGCTAATTGTAAAGTTTGCAAAAGGAATTTCAGAAAATTCTCAAACTTCAGAATTTACTTGAAATTAGACACGCCCATCAATCCACACAAACAGAAAAGGCATTTTCTGATCTTGTAAAATACTTGCATATTCAGGTGCATCAATGAAATATAGGAGATACCTATTTAAGCAGATGCTATTAAAAATACAACGAAATCACTAAATCAATGTACTTCAGATGCCGCAGCCCAAACAGCTCATAGTAAGGCTAACCCAATATCTAACTAACAAATTATATCCCTAGCACCTATGAGAGCCCCCATAAAATGTTCTCAGGGCAACTTTCATGCGCAACAGCTTAAAGGGTGCTTGAAACCTTTTTGCTAACCTGCCAAGATCAATTGGCCTGGTCTCTGAATCCTGTGAAGAAAAACTCTCAAATATCAGGAAACCCACCGATGTACCTCAAACAGGGAGTCGACGGTGGTGAGGAAGAGTTCGCTGGCGGTCTTCTCCACGGCTCCGGCTTGTCGTCGAGCGGGTTGTGCAGGAAGAGGTCATTGGCGGTCTCCTCCACGGTTCTTCCTGCGTAGTCGACGAGCTGCCTGTGCAAGTTTGTATCAATTAGCTCATATACACGCTCGAAGTTGCAGTGCTCCGTGAAGAATTCTCACCTGTATCTCGGGCTTGAAGGAATTGGCGGACTGGCTAATGTCGCCCCCAGTTGCAGTACCAGCGCGGCTCGTCGGAGATGATAATATTAACCAGAACATGAGGACGTGAGGCAAGTGGGACGATAACTCTTTGTACTGGTTGAAGGAGGCAACAACCTTGACGAGCTCCACGACCTCGCTGCTGAACAGCGGTTGCCATTTGACAGATTGGATCGTGGAGGCGGCTGTGCCCATTGCAAGGGCTGACCACGGCGCGACGGGGAATGAGGGAACCGGCACGGGTGTTGCTGGGGGTGCTGCGCGACGAAGCTGGGGCTCACGGGGTCGGGATCGGCGGTGCAGCGGGAGGGTGAGCAGGTGGCGTACCACTTGGGGCCAGGCCTCGGGCGGGGGTCGAGGCGGGAGGAGCGGCGGCGGCGGCGTGAGCTTGTGATAGGGTTCCATGGGAAGAGGTCGGGGATGGAGTCAGCGACAATAAATCGAGGCCTTTTTTCTGGTGGCCCACAGGTCGGGCGCGTGGTCGCGGGAGGAATCGAGCGAGATCGAGCGAGCCGTGGTTCGCTCGGTTATACGAACGACCAACTCCCATTCTATACCTAATAATAAAAGCATTAAGGCTTCTTCTCGTACGTCGTTGAAATTGCCCCTAAAGTTCGCACAAATTACCCACCACTGCCACCCATAAGTTGTACCGGTTAGTTTTTATTTTCTTCTCTGCCGAATCTCGCTCAGCTATCCGTGACGTTATCGACTTATCGTCTACTTCTTGGTCGAACCTTTCTTTCCGTCCTGCACTCGAAGCACAACGAGTTCATACCAAACTCCGATTCCTACCGATTCCCTCAAAACTCTGATTCCTACCGAATTGAATCCCACAAGAAGAATCGCTTGATTTTCGTTTAATTTATGCCCCTAGCCCACGAAAATCTTCAAGGTTAGCGGCCACAGAAACCCACCGGCGCGCACCTAAAAGACGGAACACGGCGCCCACGGTTCAGAGTGTCGGCTTCCCAAGCGCAGCCGAGCGCCGTTGATGTCCGCAGGCCGCAACCGTCAAAGCTGAGGGCACTGTCTCCGGAGCTGTTGGCTGTGTTGGCCGGTCCTATGACTGGTTCTCTCCGGACCGTGCTCCTGGCGGCAAACGGGAAGAGGAGGAGGAGCACGGATGAGGGGCGCGTGGATGGCAGCAGCGGCGAACGTGGATGGCCCTGATCGCCGGGTACGGGCAGAACGGCCGGGGCAAAGAGCCAAAGAGTCGCTGGAGATCAACGACGAGATGGTTCGATCTGGGGGTGTAGCTGCAGGACTATGCCATCCTCATGGGTCTGCTATTCACGTGTAGCCACACCGACCTGGTCGATCGACGCCAGCCGGGCTCACTTCAGGTCCATGCAAGACGAGGCTGGCGTCGCGCCCGGACCAAGCAACTATCAACTATGCGTGCATGGTCGACCTCCTAGGCTGAGTGAGGAGGCTCGACGAGGCCATGGACCTGCTCAGCCCGAGTACGACGAGGCTAGAAGCCACGGTGTGGAAGCCGCTGCTCGCCGCGTGCTGGACGCGCCGGAACCGGAGCTCATTGACCATGCGACCGAGAAGGATGGTGTCCCGGGCCGTATGTCATGCTGTCGAACCTCTATTCGCGTGCGAGGAGAAGCGGCTACTGCCATGCCGCCATCAAGATGATTGTGAGAGCGTATGTCAGGGAGATCATACTGAGGGACACCAAGTGCTTCAATCACAGGAGTGATGGTACCTATTCGTGCGGCGACTACTGGTAGATTTCAGTGCAGCTATGCAGGTACGTAACATTTTTTTTTTGGTGCAAAGAAATACTATTGCAAAGCAAGTTAGAAGACATTTTCTTGGACACCTCCAAGTTGGTGATGATATTAAAGCATGCACATCAGTTTTATTATGTATTATTCTCTCCCTGAATGCATGATCAGGAAAAGCAAGATGTGTAGGAGATACATGAGCAATCAGAATACCACCACAATTGCAGAGTATCAGAGATAAGTCAGTGTTAATATTTAATACCTGGATCAGATTTTTGAGGAATTCATAATACTCTCGGATAGTTTATCAACAACTATGTTGACGTGCATCTAAATTCTATTTGTTTTTTTTCCAGGTGATACCGTATAATGCATTCTGTTAGCATTCTAAAGTTCATCTTGGTATATGAGTAGCAAAATTGATGAAATGACATCACCGAGCAATCGTAGAAATATGTCTAGGCCAAACTAGAGAGATATCAGTTCTCGAAAGAAATGATGTGCATGTGGTTGTTTTGTACTAACTTCTATAGCCTTTCAGAATGAGGTGAACCAGGTTGCAATCCGGTCATAAAAAACACATAATACAGTGCCATGACGCATGGTGATCATTATGATGGAGATGTGGCACAAGCGAATTATACGAAAAATACTATGACCCACTCCCTAGCACACTATCTTTCGCACCGAAAAAGTCATGTTCCTACCTTCCCCTCAAGCTCCGTGGGGATCGTCGCGAGAAGCGATGCATGTCTACTCCTTTACCGCCGCTGGAGCAACCACGAGGTGACAGATCATGGCGATCCAAAGGTTGTCGGAGTGGGGCCTGCGGGTGGCGCGAAGAGTATAGCTATGTGGAGTATGAGCTTGCTGCCATGGTGACAGCGCTCACACGTGTTACCAGCTCCATGCGGCCGGCACCAGTGCTGCAACTATGACCGGGTAAATAAATACTTCACATTTTTTTTCCTTTTCCGTTGCAACGCACGGGCACGTTTGCTAGTTAACAGTAAAGATAATAGTAAAGATATATATATACTACCTAAAAAGAAAATTTTGTTCCTTCGTACGTCGGCAGAGTGCTTTCGTCCGACATCAATCGCGCAACGCTTCGTCGCATCCCCTCGCTCCCTCGCCTCCACCCGCATGGAAACCATCCCAGCAAACCTCGATGCCCCAATCACGGACGAAATCGACGCCGGTCTCCTCGCGAGCTGTTTCCTTCCCTCTGACCCGACTCCACCCTCATCAGGCCAATGCGTCATGTCGCCATCGCGGCCTGCCGCGTCCTCTCCACATCTCGGCGCTCGTAGATTCTGCATGTCTCGCAGAGCACACCAAGCCATCCAGGTCATTGCCACTTAGCCGCCATCCGCGTGTGCTACTTGTACGGGCAGGGACACTCAATGGCCGCACCGCATCCGCATCCGCATCACGCACACACTGCTGGCGCGGTACGTCCTCCCCGCCAGTGACTACATCTCCTTCCTCCGTAGTCACGCCTAAGACGCAGCAGACAAGATCCGGCCCTCAAGCGCTTCAACCACGGCGAGGACTGCCCCGTCTTCGACGGCCTTTAACAACTTCTGCCGGACCTAAGCGGGGGCCTCCGTCGGCAGCGCCGTCAAGCCCAACCACGTGCACGACATCACCATCAACGAAGATGGGGTCCTGCACCACAGGCCTCCGGGTTGGTCAAGGACATTGTCCTATCAGCAAGGAGCTTCTGAACTTTCTCCTTCAAGGTTCAGTAGTTGTATTATGCTTGTGGCCTATGCAAGCTATCTTTATTTTCAACCAAGTGGAAGGAATAGTACTAACAAAGTAACAATCAAATTTGTAGCGTAATTGTGGTTACTCAGTTATTTATAGGCTACAGGTAATATATTGGGTCTGTCTATAGGTGTAAACTCTAACTCTGTCGTGGTTGGTCCCAATCACTGGTAAGACTTCGAGGACCAGGCTCACAAATTCACAATTCATTTTCTCTGTGCATCCGAACATAAATTCAAATTATCTCCATGCTGTGATTCCTCCGCCAACCACAACATGAAAGATCGTTTAGAATTTTAGACCGATCAGATTAATTTTTTAAACATGCACCGGTTTCTAAGAACATTTGAATTGGTAGAGGGCCTGCGATTTTTCTGATCTGATGATAGCATGAGTACTGTCCTGCTTTGGTACTTGATGAATTGTTTTATATGCTAAATATAAATTGTGCCTTCTTATTTACTGGATCCTGCCTATATACATTAATCAACATCAGTTCGGATGATAACTAGAGGAATTGGCATGTCAGGATTAACTTCATTGTTACAAACTGTTTGTCAAAATAAATTATCCAATACTATGAGCTGAGTCACGTACTTATACCAACAAATATACTTGAACATCTTGTAAATAATTGTAGCATATGAATCATGAATGAGCTCTCCAATATTAATATTATGTATTTTCTGAACTATGCCATCGACTGTCTTTCTTTGTACAGCGGCCGAATTCGCACAGGTTTTCTGAAATATGGCAAGCCCATAAAGATATCTTGGGGGCAAGAACTAATTATATACTATTAAGATGTGAAGCCTGGGAGCACTATACTATGCGCTGATGGTACCATCACACTCACGACGCCAAAATGAGGTAATTTGTTTAGGGTTACAACCGTTGTCGCCAAAATGAGGTACCATCCATTTAACCTGGATGCAATTCCTTTTCATAATCTATAAACCAATCTGCCAAGTGCTATGTTCTCAGAAGAAACCACATCCAGCTGACGCAAGCGTCAGGAGTGCAAGATTTGAGCAGGCGACCAGCACCATGGAGAGGAGATTCAGGAAGCATGGAGCGGGGCTCTTCAGTGATGGTTTGGATGTAAGTGCTCGACTGCGGGAGCAACGAAGAGTGGGAGTGATGGATGCTCAATGGACTTACCCCTAGAGCTTTCAGTCACCAAGAGAAATATGTGTAAAGATATGTGCATTTCTCTGTGTTATGTATGCCCAATGAACATTTAGATTTGAACCAGATGGTTATAATATCTCCTCACTATCATTCACCTCCCTTCTGAGTCGAGTAGTAGGGGAGGACTGAAACCGCTGGGGAGGAGTTATGGTGCAGATGATCGGCACTCGTTCGATCATCCGTTCCAACACCGGTGATGCTAAAACTTCATCGAGGAATTCTCTTCAAATTAGAGATATGACATGCACCTCCCAAAAAGATGCACAAACATGGATAATATCAATGATATTATTATTGAGCTAAACTGGGTCTGGTTGACACTAAGATCAAGTAGTTCAAATTTAAGAATATATCTTTTCCAAAGACAAAGATTTGTCATGTACACCATGTGATTTTGCTCATTGGATATTTAACGTTCACCGTACGCAAATTAACATATATTCCTAATCATAGATATTACAAAATACATTATGTGCATGAGTCCCAAAGTGGGGTGAGGTGGCGATGGCGATGGCGATAAATGTGTCTGTTGGTGCACCGCTTAATGTGTTGTGGACGTGCTGAAAATGGACGGTTTCTATGACACGTTGCAGCCACACCAACGAAAACTGAAACTTACTTTATAAAATTAGACAACGCATATTTTTCTCACCCGTTGCAACGCACGGGCATATTACTAGTGTATATATAAATAAGAAAAAAAAGGGAAGCACAGATGGCTTTTGCAGGGATCGCATCTTCCTGTTAGCACTTCTGTTCATTTCTTATGTTCACCCACTGCCTCATAGATGCATACATGAAACAACACATTACTACTTTCCATAGCGTTTTAAATTCCATCCACCGTGTGGATCATCATGATCCGGAGTTCCGGACATAAGCTTTGTCCTTTTGTATGGCCTTCTGTTGTGTTCCATCGAGGAAACATGAATATGTCAAAGGCAGTTTTTGGTATGGATTTTCCAGCTGTGAAGTGGATAGGATGTTATCTTTTGGTGTCTAATCTAGTTCCTTTCTTCTAGCTTTTCCATAAAGCTTGCCATTTCATTTTCTTGTTAGGTCCAGATCGTATTTCGACAAAAGAAAGGTCCCAAATCTTGTTGGTGACGAAGTATTAAAACTCAGTTTGATGCCCGGACATTCTTTTGGAACATAAATACAAAAAGTAATACAATCACAACTCAGACCGATCCCTCGTTTCTATGAATACTATGGCAAAAAAGTCTGTATTGACACAGAGATCATGCAAGCAATGCAGTTTTGTGTTAGACCTGAAGAGTCTCTCTCCATGCAGAACTGTGGACCGACTTGCAGTGTCCACTAGCAATCCTTATCTAGCATGCGAAACATTTCCACACGAAAACTTGAGCATTTTTTGGTAGGTACATAAACTTAGCTGCACCTGCAGATAGCCATAAAGCAGATAAGTGACTATTGAGCTAACTATTATATTCCTAACTGCCAAAACAAAAAACTGTTTAAGCAGTTCAGTGTTTGCAACTTATCCTAATATTTGAAGAAATTGGGGGCTTTTCAGTCTATCCTGAAAGAATGTGCCAAGTGAGCATGCCCATATATTTTTTCCTTCCCAATTTTTAAAGAATCCAACCAAGAAATGCTTGTGCAGTCTGGCTTAGCATCCACATACGCCTATCCTTTTCTACAGCACGGGTGCTTTGCACGCGGTTCAAAACCGGACAATGAAAGGTTTTCTCTGGAAGAAACAAATCGTCTTCATGTCAGCATCGACCGCTACCAGCCTACCACGCAGGTAAGCATTATTAATTTAGGTGTTTAGTCACCAGCTACGTGAGAACCTGCCTGTGGCAAGATGGTTAGGAGAGTGGTTGTATCCCCAGTCCACCAGAGTTCAAATCCCAGGTTTGACACTGATATTTCTCATTTAGGCGGAATATTCTTCAGTGGGAGGCGACGTTCCCGTCGACAGCAAGACGCCTGTGGTGACTTCGTCAATCTCAAGATCCGACCTTCGTCAATCTCAAGACCCGACCGCCGGCTCAGTCTTTCAGAGATGCTTATAGGGGTAGGGTGTGTGTTCATAGTGGTGAGTGTGTGCACGTGTTTGTGAGCGTCTGCGTTGTACTGTGTTTCGCAAAAAAAAAAAGTCACCAGCTACGTAACGGATTAGTCATTTCTTCTGATGTCTGCCAGAGCCATTTAGCGTGGCGGAAGTGCAGCAAGTGGAATAGGCAGCTTCTCCACGGCAAGCAGGCGATCGCTATCTCTCGCGAGATTACGGTCCGTTGAGGTTTGAATTTGAATAAAGTATAAAGATAAAACACGGACTTATGTCTGCATCTTCTCTTTTCCTTTATGGTACACCTACAACCTGACTTAATATGCATGTTAAGCTGAATGCCTTTAGTCCTGTTAAAATGCCAGCTTATATTAGGTCTTTGCCGTTAGTAGTGTCGCGTATGCAGAATGACATGAGGGGCGGGGCACACGAACAAGCTTAAAAGCATCGAGACATGGTGTACTTAATTCCCAAACCAAACGATCTGCCTAGCAGTGACCAATCACCAACCCAAAATCTGCACACATCACCAGCCTCTTTAGCATCGAGAGATGTCTCTTTGCTTGAGCC
This sequence comes from Poa pratensis, assembly GCA_947311845.1. Classification (NCBI taxonomy): domain Eukaryota; kingdom Viridiplantae; phylum Streptophyta; class Magnoliopsida; order Poales; family Poaceae; genus Poa; species Poa pratensis. The sequence goes on from CAMZMU010000106.1 coordinate 9,286,501, forward strand.
TGAAGTACAAGTAGCAAGTAGCGGCGGACACAGGTCACCAGCCTCCTTAGCTCACACGGTCACACCAACTCTGCTTTGAGCCCAATCTTTCCGCCTCATCTCACTCCTTCCCCGCTATATAAGTATCTGGTTACTCTATCCCTGCTCAGCAGCATCCTGCTAAGCCAGCAGCGGCAGCCAACAGAGTGCGGGAGAGGTGCCAAACGCAGTGAGCTGAACAATCACAGCAGTGGAGCAGGGCACGATGATGGCCCGTGCTTGCTCCTCGGTGTTTCTTGCGGCGGTCGCTGTGGCGCTTGTCCTCGCCGTGCCGTCGCTCGCCGGCGACCCGGACTACCTCCAGGACATCTGCGTCGCTGATCTCAACTCAGGTATGTGCAGATCAACATTTGCTGAATTACTCTGCTTCGTCGGAGATTCAAATTGAATCGTACACCCGTTCCGCATTGAACACGTATGGGTATGACTATACAGTTGCGTAGTATCTGGTACTCTGACTCTGACGTACAGTAGGATAATCACGTTAGGTAGCTAATGCTAAATCCGGTGCCAGCCGGTTCATGGTTGGAAGCAGTAGAATCGATAGCACCGATGACCTAGGATGGTTGCAAGGTTTTGTTGGGATGTCCACGATCGTCGCCAATATATCCAACGGCACAAGTACCATGCTCACAGCTCACGTAACCCGTTTGTCACGCTCAGAGTTGAAGCTGAACGGGTTCCCGTGCAAGGCGAACGCGACGGCGGAGGACTTCTTCACCGGCATCCTCGCCAAGCCCGGCGCCACCAACACCACCTCCGACTCCGTCGTCACCGGCGCCAACGTCGAGAAGGTCCCGGGCCTCAACACCCTCGGCGTCTCCCTCGCCCGCATCGACTACGCCCCCGGCGGCCTCAACCCGCCACACACCCACCCGCGCGCCACTGAGGTCATCTTCGTCCTCTACGGCGAGCTCGACGTCGGCTTCATCACCACAGCCAACAAACTCTTCGCCAAGACCATCTCCCAGGGCGACGTCTTCGCCTTCCCGCGCGGCCTCGTGCACTTCCAGAAGAACAGCGCCGACAAGCCCGCCGCCGTCATCTCGGCCTTCAACAGCCAGCTCCCCGGCACGCAGTCCATCGCCATGACGCTCTTCGGGGCCTCCCCGCAGGTGCCGGACGACGTGCTCGCCAAGGCCTTCCAGATCGGCACCGAGGAGGTGGACAAGATCAAGGCCAAGTTTGCCCCAAAGAGTTGAATTGCTGGAGCAAAAAAGTTTCATACTTTTGTTGTAGTTCCACTCGTTTGCTCGTTGATTTGTTTGTCTTCCAATAATAACTGCGTTAAGGACGTACTAGCTTAATTTCCAGATTCGCAGTTCGCCCAGTCTACTTTCTTAATGCGAGATACGGTTGGGAACACTGTATTGTTTATATCTTTTTCTTATATAGCGTGTATCCTTGATGTTGCATGATTGGCTATTGGGTTTGGTACCTATTCTCGTGTAATGCCAGCCGTAAACTGTTCGATGAATCGCCAGTCGACTGATCGAGAAACCATTTCTGTGTAGACACAACTTTTTTTTTTTGAGGTAAAGTGTAGACACAACTGTTTGATGGTTTGGTCCGGGGCTTCAATCGGGCCATATTGCTGTTCACCTCAATCGGGCCATATTTCTGAACTGGGCTTGTTTCACTCGCTGACCACGTACAGTTAGCAGAACAAAAATTGCACACTAGTAAAAAATGCACATACAATATAATGAAAAATGCAACTATAACTAACAAAATTGATGTACAACTACCCGGTTATATTTAAAAAATAAAATTGTACCTGCATTATTTGTACAACTACACAGTGTCGCATTTTATAGAATTACAATGCCACACACCGTTTAGTTATTCTTATGACTCCCTAAAAAAAGAAATGTGTAAGTTCAATGATGGCGACTCCCACCGAGAGCTCTGGCGACACCCATGGCGACGGCGGCGCCCCCTCCATCTAGGGATCTCATCGTTGGAGATTGCCACGGATGGATCCATTCAGTGATCCCTCCTCCATTGCCCATGTGCTTGACTTCTCACATGGTCATCGCTTTAGATCTAAGGTTCGTGATCTCTTTGCAACTTCGGTCAGCCCGATCTCTTCCTCCCATCGTTTCTTCTTGGTTGTTTCGTTTGGTCGTGCTGGGTTTCGCCTGGATAATTTGAATGTCAACCTGGCCCTCTCGGCATCACTTGGTGTCGCTTATGATGAGATTGATCTGGTTCGTCTTGCCGAAAGAGTTTTTAAATTCTCTGTCAGTTCTAAAGCTATCGGGTTTCTGGTTCATAATTTACGATCATTCTCCTGTCCGCAATTCAAGTGTTATTTTCATCTTTGGGGTAGAGGGGGCCCCAATTGGCAGCGTGAAGAACAGATCTGGTATGTTGAATCAGAGGCTGAATGGACTTCGGTTCCTAGTCGTCGGACACCGGCAGTATCTGCTGTTTTTCATCGTATTCATGCTGATCTTTCTGGCAATTATAGTGCTGCTGTTCTCACAAGTGCAAATTTGGTCCCTATTGGGGTTAGAATTCAGCCATCTACTCCTGATCAGAATGCTGGGTCTTCATTGAGGAGTGATGATCGTAATTTGCGTGATCTGCAATCTGGGGGGATTCTCGGGATTCAATTTCTCGGCCAAATCTCCAATGGGTTCGGGTCTAGCCCAGCAATGATGATGCGGGTAGGGTCCCGATTTTCACGGATTGAGGGCGGAGGGACGAAGAACACGATGAACACGAAGGGGAAAAGTCAAATACAAGGTAAATAGCAAAGCAACTAGGACGAATTCAACCGGTAACCAATCCCCAAGGGCAGCCCCCGATTCTCAAACTCCAAGCAACCTTACTCTTAGGATTGTTTCTCTTATTGGACAATCCAACCAATCCAATCAAGTCACTTCAAGAGGAATGATTAGCTAGTAGTCTCAACTACAAGAAGAAACCTTGAATCCACTAGAGGGATCTTCTCCACAAGGGGAGGCCTTGATTCATCTCCACAAGGGGAGGCCTTGATTCATCTCCAAAGGAGTCAACACCATCATGGGTGGGAAAGGAGCAAAGCTCAACTCAAGTCTAATCTCAGTCTAACCCTAGATCTGGAGTGGTAGGGGTCTATTTATAGTCTAGATGCGAAATAGAGATGGACGGCTAAGATTACACGACTCAACGGTCAAGATGGCATGCAGGACACGGCCGGCCTGGGGGCCGGCTGGCTCTGGCATGTGGCCGGCCTGGGAGCCGGCCTAGGCCGGGCTGGGGGCCGGCTGGCTCTGGCATGTGGCCGGCCTAGGAGCCGGCCCGTCTGGCTCCGCCTCCTTCTTCATCTTCTCCTTGACCGTCTTCTTGGGTCTTCTCTTGGTCATCTTCTCCATCATCTTGGACCTTCTCTTGCTCATCTTCTCCACTCCATTGTAGGTCGTCATCAAGGTGGTTCCTGAGTATACACAAGGCACCGCATGCATGAAGTAGTAAACCATTCAAAGGGGAGTCGAAATCACACATAGAGAGGAGCGAGATCACCTTTTCATGAAGTGCTTTGACTTTTGATATTGTCAATGGGCCATTAGGTGTGGGCGTTGTCGGTGTACTATGTTGGGCTACATCATCTCCCCCTCCTTGGGAAAGAGTCGTCCCCGACTCTTCGCTCTCATCATCACTTTGATTCCCATGGTAAGGCGAGATGTCGGCTACGTTGAAGGTGTCATGTACGCCATACTTGGAGTTGGAGATGTCGAGCTTGTAGGTGTTGTCGTTGATGCGCTTGAGGATCTTGAACGGTCCATCTCCTCTTGGTGCTAGCTTTGACTTTCGCTCGTCGAGGAAGCGATCTTTCCTGAGATGTAGCCAAACTAGGTCACTTTCTTCAAAGATCATGGGGCGCTTGTTCTTGTTCATCTTGGTGGCATGGAGGTCATTGTGCTTCTCAAGCGTAGTTCTTGTGTCTTCATGTAGTTTCTTCATATAAGCGGCGCGCTTGTCGAAGTCCATGTTGACTTGCTCTCGGAGTGGAAGTGGTAGCATGTCTAGCGCGGTGTAGGGGTTGTAGCCATAGATGACCTCGAATGGTGTTCTCTTTGTTGCACGGTGTAGTGCTCGATTGTAGGCGAACTCGGCGTGTGGGATGCATTCTTCCCAATTCTTCAAGTTGGGCTTGATCAACACACGAAGAAGTGTGGATGGGCTTCGGTTGACCACTTCGGTTTGACCATCGGTTTGAGGGTGGTATGCGGTGGAGAAAAGTTGCTTGATTCCCATCTTGGCCATCAAAGTCTTCCAAAAATGACTGATGAACTTGACATCACGATCCGACACAATGGTCTTGGGCACTCCATGAAGACGGACGATTTCCCTAAAAAACAAAGTAGCAATATGTGACGCATCGTCGGTCTTGTTGCATGGTATAAAGTGTGCCATCTTAGAGAATCGATCAATGACGACAAAGATGGAATCCTTGTTTGTTTTAGTGCGCGGAAGTCCTAAGACAAAATCCATAGCTATGTCGGACCATGGGTGTTGTGGAATAGGCAATGGTGTATATAAGCCATGAGAGTTTATAGTAGACTTAGCTTTGAGGCATGTCGAACATCTTCGCACTAGGCGTTCCACGTCACGCTTCATTCGTGGCCAATAGTAGTTGGTGGCGAGCATGGCATAGGTCTTGTCACGACCAAAATGTCCCATGAGTGATCCACCATGTGATTCTTTCAAAAGGACCAAACGAAGCGAAGACTCGGGTATGCATAGTTTGTTAGCCTTGAACAAACATCCTTTGTGCAAATAGAAATCATCAATTTCTTTATGTTCCGTGCACATGGCAAAAATTGGACCAAAGAAAGTGTCCGTGGCATAAAGATTCTTTATCTCATCCAAACCCAAAACATTGATTTCAAGATGCGTAAGCAGGTTGGTTTGCGGGATAGAGCATCCGCGACAACATTCTCTTTGCCCTTTTTGTACTTGATGATATAGGGAAAGGATTCGATGAACTCAACCCACTTAGCATGTCGTTTGTTTAAATTAGTTTGAGTTTTCAAAAACTTCAAGGACTCATGGTCGGAGTGGATGACAAACTCCTTAGGACAAAGGTAGTGTTGCCAAACATCTAAAGCTCGAATCAAAGCAAACAATTCCTTGTCATAGATGGGGTAATTCAAACGTGCTCCATCAAGTTTTTCGCTATGGTAAGCAATTGGTCTACCATTTTGCATAAGCACGGCTCCAATGCCTAAACCACTAGCATCACAATGAATTTCAAATGTTTTTGAAAAATCCGGTAAAGCAAGAAGGGGAGCTTCGGTTAACAACCTTTTGAGCTCATTGAATGCAAAATCTTGCTCATGGCCCCAAACGAACGGAACATTTTTCTTTGTAAGTTCATGTAGAGGGCAAGCAATGGTGGAAAAGTTCTCAATGAAACGGCGATAGAATCCGGCAAATCCAAGAAAACGTCTCAACTCGGCAAGTGACATAGGAAATGGCCAATTGCGAATTGCGTTGATTTTTGCTTCATCAACTTCAACTCCCTCGGAAGAAACAACAAAACCCAAGAAAACAAGCTTGTTGGTTAAAGATTGGCATAAAGCCGTTCATTGCGAAGATCCAACAAAACTTGAGCAACATGTGAAGTGTGCTCATCCAAAGATTTGCTATAGATCAAGATGTCATCAAAGTATACTACAACAAATTTTCCAATGAAAGGTCGCAACACATGGTTCATAAGACGCATAAATGTGGAAGGTGCGTTGGAGAGACCAAAGGCATTACCAACCATTCATAAAGACCAAGTTTAGTTTTGAAAGCGGTCTTCCATTCGTCACCTTCACTCATTCGTATTTGGTGGTATCCACTCTTAAGATCGATTTTTGAAAAGATGCAAGCACCACTAAGCTCATCCAACATGTCATCGAGGCGAGGGATAGGGTGGCGATACCGTACGGTTATGGCGTTGATGGGGCGACAATCCATGCATAGTCAAAGCGTGTTGTCGGCCTTGGGCACGAGAATTACGGGTACGGCGCACGGACTCAAGCTCTCTCGAATGTGACCCATGGAAAGGAGTTCTTGTATTTGACGTTCGATTTCCTTGGTTTCTTCGGGGTTGGTGTGGTATGGGGCGCGGTTTGGTAGAGGAGTGCCGGGGATGAGGTCGATGCGGTGCTCAATGCCGCGTAGAGGAGTAGTCCCGGTGGCACTTCTTGTGGAAACACGTCTTCAAATTCCTGCAAAAGAGACATCAAAGGCGGAGGAAGATTTGTGAAGTTGTTAGTTAAAGAAACCTCTCCCTTGCATATGAGGACATAGTGGAGGGTGGATGGGTTTTCTCTCAACTCTCTCATCTCTCTTTTGGTCGCAAGCAAGGTCATATTTGTGGAACTCTCTTAGTATGTGTACACTCATTTGGCTTTTGGCACTCACTCACTGTTTGGTGGATCTCTCTCTCACCACTCTTCTCACGTGGAATGTTGTTTTGTTCTTGCGCAACTTGTTTTGCAAGGCGTTCTTGACCGGAAGGATGTTTTTGATGGTCATTTGGATGGTTGAGCTCATGTTGTGCTCTTACAAATGTCTTGGCGTTGTCGGCGATCACTTGGCTTGGTGTCATAGGACGGAGGACATAGTTCTTGTTGTTTCTCTTGAAGCTATAGTAATTAGTCCTTCCATCATGCATTGCACCTTTGTCATATTGCCATGGACGTCCAAGAAGCAAGTGACAAACGGACATAGGCACCACATCACAATCAACGGTGTCTTCATAAGCTCCAATCTTGAAGGACACTTGTACCATGTGTTGGATCTTGACGTATCCGGACTCACTCAACCATTGCACATGGTATGGGTGTGGATGTTTCTTGAACTTCAAGTTGAGCTTAGCACAAAGCTCTTTACTAGCCAAGTTGTGGCAACTTCCACCATCGATGATGACCTTGATAGACTTTCCATTAATTCCCGCCCTTGTTTGAAACAAGTTGCATCTTTGGTCTTCTTCTACTTGGACATTGGCGGTTAATGCTCGTGTCACAACCAATGAAGGGTTGTTATCGCCATCGCAATAGATGTCATTGGAGTCTTCTTCCACATTTTGTGTTGCGGTGGCTTGGTTCAAAGCAAGATACTCATCTTCACTCATCGACTCATATTCTCCCATGTCGTTGACAACCATAACCTTCTTGTTTGTGCACTCAAAGGATTTATGTCCTTGTCCTCCACACTTGAAGCATTGTAATCCTCTTGTGCCGGCGGAAGATCTTTGAGGTGTGTTGCTCGAGGGAGGTGCCTTCTTGAAAGGTTGAGTAGTTTGAGTGGATGTTGTAGGAGCTCTTGGAGGACTGATGACGTGGATCACGCGTTCATTGGGAGACCCCAAGAGGAAGGTATGAAGCAGTGTAGCAGCAGTTTCCCTCAGTATGAAACCAAGGTTTAATCGAACCAGTAGGAGCAAGAAATCACTTCTGAAGGTTGTCAGTGGCGCGCTGACGTGGAACCTGCACACAACACAATCAAACTACTTTGCCCCAACGAAACAGTGAGGTTGTCAATCTCACCGGCTTGCTGAAAACAAAGGATTAAACGTATGGTGTGGAAAACAGTAGTAAATTGCAGAGAATGAAAAGGAACAATGTTTGCAGTTGGTTGTATTATCAGTGTAAAAGAATGGACCGGGGTCCACAGTTCACTAGTGGTGTCTCTCCATAAAAGATAACTAACATGCTGGGTGAACAAATTACAGCTGGGCAATTGACAAAATATTGAGCGCATGACAATGCATATATATGACATGATGATTACTATGATATTCATGTGGGCATTACGACAAAATACATAGACCGTTATCCAACAGCGTCTATGACTAATAATCCACCTCCAGGTTGTCATACCGAGTTCCCCGTTGGTATTAAGTTGCAAGCAACGGATAATCGCATTAAGTAATGTGCGTAATGTAAACAAATGCATTAGACCTAACGGCGCACCCTTAAGCTAAGCATCGGTTATTTTATCCCTAGTGGCAACAGCACATCCACAATCTTAGAAGTTGTTGTCACTCTCCCAGATTACCGGAGGCATGAACCCACTATCTAGCATAAATACTACTCTTGGAGTTACAAGCATCTACTTGGCCAAAGCATCTACTAGTAACGGAAAGCATGCAAGATCATAAATAACATATAAGATAGATTGATAATCAACTTGACATAGTATTCAATATTCATCGGATCCCAGCAAACACAACATGTAGCATTACAATAAGATGATCTTGATCATGATAGGCAGCTCACAAGATCTAAACATGATAGCATAAAGTGGAGAGACAACCATCTAGCTACTGCTATGGACCCGTAGTCCAAGGATGAACTACTCACGCATCACTCCGGAGGCAGGCATGGTGATGTAGAGCCCTCCGGTGATGATTCCCCTCTCCGGCAGGGTGCCGGGAAGAGCTTCTGAACCCTCCCGAGCTAGGGTTGACGGCGGCGGCGTCTCTGGAACTTTTCGTGGATAATGGCTCGGGTATTTAGGGTTTTCGCGTCGGGAAGATAATATAGGCGAAAGGGCGGCGGCTGGAGACGCCCGTGGGGCCCACACCACCCACGGCGCGGCAGGGGGGCCGCGCCGCCATGGTGTGGCTCCTCGGTCGCCTCCGTCTCTCCTTGGACTCCGTGTACGTGTTGGAAAAATAGGAGGTCTGTCCAAGTTTCGTCCAATTCCGAGAATATTTCCAGACTAGCTTTTCTGGAATACAAAAACAGCAGAAAACAGGAACTGGCACTGTGGCATCTTGTTAATAGGTTAGTCCCAGAAAATGCATAAAAATGCTATGAAGTGTATATAAAACATGTAACAATTGGTATAATATCAACATGGAACATCAGAAATTATAGATACGTTTGAGACGTATCAAGCATCCCCAAGCTTAGTTCTACTCGTCCTCGAGTAGGTAAAACGATAAAAACAAAATAATTTCTGAGGTGACATGCTACAATCATAATCTTGATCAAATAGTATTGTAAAGCACATGTTATGAATGAAGTGATCCAGGTCAATGGTCTATAGTTTGCTAGCAAGTAGATAATGAGCAAACAACTGAATCATATAAGCAAAAACTTTTCATGAATAGTACTTTCGAGACAAGCATCAAAGAGTTTTGCATAAGAGTTAACTCATAAAGCAATAGATTCTAAGTAAAAGGTATTTAACCAACACAAAGGAAGATTTAAGCTTCAGCAATTGCTTTCAACTTTCAACATATATATCTCATGGATATTTGTCAACACAAAGCAATATAATAAGTGCAATATACAAGCATATAAAAATTGTTGCACCAAAGTTGACACTAGTGTTTGCTTCTGAGATAGAAAGAAGTAGGAAAACTGACTCAACATAAAAGTAAAAGAAAGGCCCTTCGCAGAGGGAAGCAGGGATTAAATCATGTGCTAGAGCTTTTTAAGTTTTTGAAATCATAAGAGAGTAAAAATAAGTTTTGGAGGTGTTTGTTAATTGTCAACGAATCAGAAAATGGAAAGTACAATATGACCCCTGCCAACCAGACTTTTAAGAGCGGCTCCCATGAAGGACGTTATTTCTACCAGCAAGGCAGATCATCCCTCTTCTCTTTTGTTTACACATGCAGATATTTCACTGTTTGTCATTGCTTGACTGATAAATCAGGGCAAAAATGTGAAGAGAATTAAGCGGTTAAAGTTGTAATTAATTGGGACTGGGCACCCCATTTGCCAGCTCTTTTTGCAAAATTAATGGATAAGCGGATGTATATGCCGCTAGTCCGGTGGTAAAGTCTGTTTGACAGTTGACATAAAGACATCCACCCCGTCCTCATGAGCTTGGTAAACATTGACACAAAAAGGAGTAATAATTTTTGAATAGTTTAAAGGTAGCACATGAAAAATTTACTTGGAATGGCAAGGAAATACCACATATAGGTAGTTATGGTGGACACAGATGGCATGGATTTTGGCTCAAGGTTTTGGATGCACGAGAAGCATTCCCTCTCAGTACAGAGTTTAGGCTAGCAAGGTTATTTGAAGCAAACACAGGATATCAACCGACACAGCAAGACTTATATGAAAACATATTGCAAGCATTATAAGACTCTACACTGTCTTCCTTGTTAACCAAACCCTTTTACTAGAAAATATCTAGACCTTAGAGATACCAATCATGCAAACCAAATTTCAACGAGCTTTACGGTAGTTCTTCATTAATAGGTTTTAACTACATGATACAAAAGCTTAAACATGAACTACTTGATAACTCAAAACAATTGACAAGTATCAAATTATCCAATACAGTGATCTACAAGAATATGTAAGCTTTTTCCATTATACCATCTACCACATGCAACATTTTCTGTTCCAACCAAACACCAATCAATTTATTTCAACATAAACTCTCCAAACAATTATAAGTGAAGCAAGAGAGTACTTTCTTTAAAAGAACTAACAGCTCTGAATAAGAGATGCATGCAAAACAGGAGCTAAAAGCATAGCAATAGCTAGATAAGAATACTCAACAAGTATAAGTGAAGAATAGGAGTATTCATATGAAAAAGCGGAGCGTGTCTCTCTCCCAATCAAGAATGCTAGGGTCCAATCAAGTTGACCATAAGAAAAATAAAATACTGAAAATAAAAGCACACAGACGCTCCAAGTAAAGCACATATGATGTGAAAGAATTAAAATATAGTTTCACTAGAGATGACCTGATAAGTTGCTGATGAAGAAGGGGATGCCTTGGGCATCCCCAAGCTTAGACGCTTGAGTCTTCTTGAAATATGCTGGGGTGATCCATGGGAGCATCCCCAAGCTTAAGCTCTTCACTCTTCTTGATCACATTATATCATCCTTCTCTCTTGACCCTTGAAAACTTCCGCCACACCAAACTCAGAGTAATTCTCATTAGAGGGTTAGTGCACAATCAAAAACTCACATGTTCTATAAGGACACAAACATGACCGTTACTTTTAACATTAACTACTGCCACTGATGTTATGTGAAGCTCTTCACCCTAAAAAAGAATTCCACTCAACACTAGTAAAAGAGAGAATGCGAAAAATAAAAGACAGAATCTGTCTAAACAGAACAGTCTGTAAAGACGAATTTTTTCGAGGCACTTACGTTGCTCAGATCGAAAAACAAAACTAACGAAAGATGCGTACATATCTGAGGATCACGCACAAAAATTTGCAGATTTAAATAATTTTTCTGTGATTTTACAGAAGTAAAACGGTGAACAGCAGAAATCTGTTCCTGCGCAGAAATCCAAATCTAGCATCATCTTCCTATTAGAGGCTCCACTTGGCACAACAATGCGATAAAATAAAGATACAAAGGAATTGTTACAGAAGTAAACAACTCCTTGACTCAAAAAGAAAAGAAAAATTGCAGAAATAAAATAATGGGTTGTCTCCCATAAGCGCTTTTCTTTAACGCCTTTTAGCTAGGCATAGTGATTTTTATGATGCTCACAAAGATGAGAGTTGAAACATAAAAGAGAGCATCAAGAAGCATATATAAAACATGTTTAAATCTAACACTCTTCCTATGCATAGGAGCCTTGTAAGAAAAAAGTCAATGAAGCACAAAGTGACTAGTAGGAAGCAAAACAAGTGCAACTTCAAAATTTCACATAAAGAGAGGAGACTTAATATTATTGAGATATATGAAACCGTGTCTCCCTCTCTCATTCTGACCATTAGGTCTTAAACAAACCATATAAAAGAAACACAAAAAACTCAAAACTTTCATCATAAAGAAAGGAAATTTAATAACATGAAGTCTATAACCATATTTTCCTCTCTCAAAATAATTTTCAGTAGCATCATGAATAGACTCAACAATATAGCTATCACATAAAGCATTCTTATCATGATTCACATGCATAAAAGTATCATTACTCTCCACATAAATATAGCCATTATCATTAGTAATAGTGGGAGTAAAACTAGCACATCCATCATTATAATCATCATAAATTAGAGGAAAAGTTCATCAAAGCGAATTTCCTCCTCCAAAGCTAGGGACTAAAAATAATATTTTCATCAAAACCAGCTTCCCCAAGCTTAGAGCTTTCCATGGCATTAGCAATAATGGTGTTCAAAGAATGTATGCTAATAACATTGCTACTATCATGATTGTTATGCAAATAAAGTTCCATAGGCTTTTTAATTTTCTCTTCAAACACCTCATGTCCCAACTCAAGATAAATTTCATAAAGCTCTCTCATGTTGTTTTCAGCCATAGGACTAGTTTCAAGGAAGTAACCATTGATAGCAAGTAAAGAGCTAGACATAATAACTCAGCAAGACAATAACAAAGTAAAGAGATTGGAAGCGTGAGACTCCCCTTGCAGAAATCCTCTTGCTCCCCGGCAACGGCGCCAGAAAAATAGCTTGATGTCGTGGATCACACGTTCGTTGGGAGACCCCAAGAGGAAGGTATGAAGTAGTGTAGCAGCAGTTTCTCTCAGTATGAAACCAAGATTTAATCGAACCAGTAGGAGTAAGAAATCACTTCTGAAGGTTGTCAGTGCGCGCTGACGTGGAACCTGCACACAACACAATCAAACTGCTTTGCCCAACGAAACAGTGAGGTTGTCAATCTCACCGGCTTGCTGAAAACAAAGGATTAAACGTATGGTGTGGAAAACAGTAGTAAATTGCAGAGAATGAAAAGGAACAATGTTTGCAGTTGGTTGTATTATCAGTGTAAAAGAATGGACCGGGGTCCACAGTTCACTAGTGGTGTCTCTCCATAAAGATAACTAACATGCTGGGTGAACAAATTACAGCTGGGCAATTGACAAAATATTGAGCGCATGACAATGCATATATATGACATGATGATTACTATGATATTCATGTGGGCATTACGACAAAATACATAGACCGTTATCCAACACGTCTATGACTAATCCACCTCCAGGTTGTCATACTGAGTTCCCCGTTGGTATTAAGTTACAAGCAACGGATAATCGCATTAAGTAATGTGCGTAATGTAAACAAATGCATTAGACCTAACGGCGCACCCTTAAGCTAAGCATCGGTTATTTTATCCCTAGTGGCAACAGCACATCCACAATCTTAGAAGTTGTTGTCACTCTCCAGATTACCGGAAGCATGAACCCACTATCTAGCATAAATACTAACTCTTGGAGTTAGAAGCATCTACTTGGCCAAAGCATCTACTAGTAACGGAAAGCATGCAAGATCATAAATAACATATAAGATAGATATATAATCAACTTGACATAGTATTCAATATTTATCGGATCCCAGCAAACACAACACGTAGCATTACAATAAGATGATCTTGATCATGATAGGCAGCTGATGCCCACTAGTATAGGGGATCGCTGAAATCTTCGTTGGGAAGTATTATCCAAATTTATAGTTCGACACGATGGGAACACAAGAATACCAATAAGACTTTGGCAATTGAGGCGTCACTCTCACCCACACCTGTATATCAATAAACTTGCAGCAGTGATAGTGATGGCAGTAGTATGACTCAAGTAGCAAATAGAACAGCTGTAGTGAACAAGGGTTTCCCAGTTTTCACCGGAAAAGTGAAAGTGTAACTCAGAGATTTAAAACGTAGGCATGAGGTGATAGCGGGGTGTTGCATGAATAAGATTGATCATATAATAAGATATGAGTAGCAATGGGACTTATCTCTAACTCCGATATATGTAGGTATGTGTTCCATAATTAGTTGTGCGCACTAACCAAGAGAATTTGCACAACATCTATTGTCCTACCTTCCCATTTCACCGGGGCCAACTTGGAACTACAGGTAATTAAGGTCTACCCTTTCGAATAGCCAGGAACAACGCATTAACACTTCATGAAGACATAGAATCCTCAAACTAAAACATCTCCCCCTTGTTTTCCCTACACTGTCACTTTTAGGGTTCGCAGGTTCAACATAATAGCAGGTGATACACTTTGCAGATAAATACCAAACTCAATTATATGATGAAGCAAAATAAGTTCAGTACTGAAATCATGCCACTCGGGCCCTAGTAGCAAGCATTAAACATAGCATAAGTGCATCAACACAATACAAAAATATCCTCAAGATAAACCCCTAAGATCTCGGACAACGGGTATCATTACATGATCAATCTCATCCAATCCCCATCCACCTCACATGCCTACAGCGGACTACTCACACATGGTGATGGAGAGGGAGCTCATGGTCGATGGAGATGAAGGCGGTGAAGATGGTGGTGAAGACGGTCTCCGGATCCCTCCACCGGAGGAGAAATCCTGGATCAATCTGTCTCCGAAAACGAAGATCGTGGGGGTGGCGGCGGTGTGTTTTGCGAAAGCTCTCTTCCTTCTAGGGCACCAACTTTTTCGTATATATGAGGGGGTACGCGAAAAGCCGAAGGAGAGGCGGCGCCCGAGGCTCCAGATAGGTGGGCCCACGCGGCCCAAGGATCTGGCCACGTGGGGCCCCCTCTTTTGGGCCTCCGGCGCTTCCTCGTGTCCATCCTTTGCACGTTGTCCTCCTTTTCCATAAAAAATGACGTGGTATATTTCCTCGATTTAATTTCCTGCAAAAATAACCAGAAACGAGACTTTGCTAAAAACAACGTCAGATTCAGCAGGTTTATTCAAATATGGGAAGATTCCGGAGCAAATTATGAAGCAAAGTGCTTGGAAAAGTAGATGCATTTTAGGCGCATCAGCAGCTCACAAGATCTAAACATGATAGCATAAAGTGGAGAGACAACCATCTAGCTACTTCTATGGACCCATAGTCCAAGGATGAACTACTCACGCATCACTCCGGAGGCAGGCATGGTGATGTAGAGCCCTCCGGTGATGATTCCCCTCTCCGGCAGGGTGCCGGGAAGAGCTTCTGAACCCTCCCGAGCTAGGGTTGACGACGGCGGCATCTCTGGAACTTTTAGTGGATAATGGCTCGGGTATTTAGGGTTTTCGCGTCGGGAAGATTATATTGGCGAAAGGGCGGCGGCTGGAGACGCCCGTGGGGCCCACACCACACCACGTCGCGGCCAGGGGTGGGGCCGCGCCGCCATATGGTGTGGCCGCCTCCTCGGTCGCCTCCGTCTCTCCTTCGGACTTTCGTGTACGTGTTGGAAAAATAGGAGGTCCTGTCCAAGTTTTGTCCAATTCCGAGAATATTTCTAGACTAGCTTTTCTGGAATACAAAAACAGTAAAAAACAGGAACTGGCACTGTGGCATCTTGTTAATAGGTTAGTCCCAGAAAATGCATAAAAATGCTATGAAGTGTATGTAAAACATGTAACAATTGGTATAATATCAACATGGAACATCAGAAATTATAGATACGTTTGAGACGTATCAAGGACCTTTAGTGCTTCCATGAGTAGGGGCTTGCGCGGAAGTAGGCGTGGATGATGAAGGCTTGGTAGCGAAGAATGCCTTGGCCTTGAGGTATTTGAGCTCTTCAAGTACGTGACGCTCGTCCTTTGTGGCTTGATGGACTAGCTCAACCAAGGTGGTGTAGGATTGGAATTCTACAATCTTCCTGATGGGATAGTTAAGGCCATTCATGAAGCGAGCCATTGATTGCTCTTCTGATTCCTCAATATTGGCTCTCATCATGGAAATTTCCATCTCCTTATAGTACTCATCAACGAATTTCAACCCTTGCTTCAACTCTTGCAACTTCTTTGAAAGGGCATGGCGCCCCCATGTGTGGTTTTGGTAATTAATGACAATCCGTATGGACTAATGGTTTCATTGAGTTTTACTTGTAGTGTTTGTCCATAGACCAAGCTTGAACTCCATATGTTGGATTCAAGGTTGATGCCATGAATATATTGATATAATGAAGTATTTGGCATCAAGATCATCGAGTTGAGCATATTGCAAGTATGTCTTGAAGAAAAGGATTATGTGACCATTCATGGTTATCTTCAAGACATCGTCTATTCAAAAGAGAAGAAAAGATACAAGGTTGATCTAGATTTTGATCAACACACAAAGCTACAAAATGTACCAAGTGGGATCATGTATCTCTTGGTATGGTAAGCAATTGTCCATATAGCTTTGTGAACTAACCCATGATATGTGTGTAGCATTTCTATGTGTGGTTAGGTATCTTTCTATGGGCTTGCATCAAATGAAGATTTCATATAGCCCATGGACGATGACGTCAAGTGGTGATCGTCATCAATGTTGAGAAGCGCAAGTTCAAGAGGAGCATCTCGAAGAAATCCTAGGCTTGAAGCTTGCCACCCATTTAGATATAATGTTCATGTGAAGATGTGCCTAAGAGAGGCTCTCCCATAGTGGGGGAGCAATGTTTTAGTCTTCACCAAGCGAAGCGCAATCAAGAAAGGTGGTCCACTTGAAGAGATCAAGATCGACGTCATCTAGCTCAAGTGGAATGCGCAAGGCAAATGTATGATAGGGTTTCTATTTTACCGGTCTCGTGGTACTAGTTGGGAGACCGGGTGATAGAATAGATACCGTACTATCAAGAGGGGCTCTCGATTGAGCTTTAGCGTATCAGTTGGAGAGAGCTCAAACCTTTGCATACTTTTCTTCATCATCTTTCTTGGTTCTTATTTAGATTTTCTATTTGTTGGGTTTTGGTGCTTGTTGTGATCTTCATGACAAGCCCAAGTTCTCCGAAAACGGATTTCGTATGGAAAACTTGTTGCGTTTTCGGGTTGGAAATATTATCGGTCCACCTTCGAGATAGGGTCCACACCTTCCCATGTGTGGTATCCCCTCTATATTTGTGACCCTTAATATTTCCAATAGAATTGGTTTCACCTGTTTTGGAGTTCGAACGAGAAAGTTATTGCATTTCAGGTTTTGCTGTTTCTGTCAAGATTTGCTCAAGCAGGGGAATCGGATTATCCGGTCCTAGCCGACTCGGATTATCCGATTCTCAAGATTGCTCGATTTCGGCTAAGAACTTTAAAAACAATGCATGCTGGAGCTTTTCGAAATATCCGATCAAGCTGGTTCGGAATATCCGATTCTTAAGTTTTCTCTCGAAATCGGCTAAGGACTTCTTGCTGCTTGTTTTGTGGCGTACTGAAGTTTTTCGGAATATCCGATATAGTTCTACCCGGATTATCCGGCTGTTCCGGATTATCCGATACTTTGTGTTTCGGACTATCCGATCCAGTCGGATTATCCGATCATGACTTATATCGGAATATCCGATTTTTCTGTCTGCAACGGCTCTTTTTCTGGGAGGGGTATAAATACCCCTCCACCTACCTCCAGCCATCCAGCTTTGCTGAGCACGAATTTGACGCCCATTGTTGACCTTCTTGAGCTTAGCTATCTCTCAATCCCTCCATGTTTCTTGCCTCCATTTAGTGGGAAAAGAGAGAGGAGATCTAGATCTATTGTTCCACCAATCCATCTCTCCTCTAAGTGAGGGGAAGCCTTTGGATCTAGATCTTGGAGTTCCATTTGTTGAGTTCTTTCTTGTTCTTCCTCTCTTCTCCCCCCACAAGCATTAGTTGCTTTTGGTGGGATTTGGGAGTGAAGGATTTGACCACCTCTAGTGGTCTTGCCTTCATTGCATCGGTTGCATCGGTTTGAGTTCTCCACGGTGATACGTGGAAATCGAAGTTGAGAAGCTTGTTACTCTTGGGTACTTGGGGTGCCCTAGAGCTTGTCCTCTTGGGTACTTGGAGTGCCCTAGACGGTCCTTGTTGATCTCGGAGTTTTGGTGGCTCGCGGGATTGTTGGGAGCCTCCAATTAAGTTGTGGAGACGTGCCCCAACCTTGTGAGTCTTGTGGCTTTGGGAGCCGCGGGATTCCGGTGAGAGCCTCCAATTAAGTTGTGGAGTTTGCCTCATCCTTGTACGGGCTCGGTGACCACCCTCAAGTGTCCCATAGTGGCTCGTGGCACTCTACATTGGTAGAGGCACGAAGGAGATTACGGTGTGCCATTTGACGGCTATTCGGGGATCACTTTGTGACTCCGCACCGCTCCAACGGAGACGTAGCTTCCATTGGGAAGTGAACTTTGGGATAAATCATCGTCTCCAAGTGCCTCGGTATTTCTATACCCGAGCTTCTTACTTATGCTATTTACTTTGTGATAGCCATCGAGCTTGAAGTAATATATCTTGCTATCACATATTTGCTTATCTTGTTTAGCATAAGTTGTTGGTGCACATAGGTTAACCTAGCTTGTTTATGTTTCGTGCTTGATAAATAAAACGCTAGTTTTATTCCGCATTGATTCAAGCCTAAACCGCAAAGAATTTTAATCGCCTATTCACCCCCCCCCCTCTAGGCGACATCCGTGTCCTTTCATTCTTGTACAAGTCTCTAGTGTAATGACTTGGCACAAAGCGCGTATACATCGCTTCCTTCATCTCAACCCAAGTGTTGATTGGTTGTTGTTGGTTGTCCACACGTGAATCTTGAAGTTGTTCCCACCACAAGAGAGCATAATCTTCGAATTCCATTGATGCTAAGGCAACCATCTTGTTCTCGGAGTAGTTTCGAACTCGGAAGATCTTGTCAGCCTTAAGTGCCCATGAAAGGTATGCTTCCGGGTCACTTGTTCCGCAGAACTTGGGCATGTCAAAGCGAAGGTTTTTCAAGTTGTCATCGTCATCTCGACGGTTTGGAGGTGGGAATGCACGTCCACGTCTCCTTTGGTTCAGTCCAAGATGTTGAAACTCCGCGAACTCGTTATGTGTGACATATCCAATGGCACTTCGAATTCCTCCATGGATATCATCATCCGAGCTTGAGCTTCCGTTTGTACTTCCCCTAAACATGATCTCAAGAACAAGTGAAATGTGTGGAAATGGAGAACCAAAAGAAACTATGTCGTAAGAATAGAGTTGCTTGACGAAAGAGAATCCGGTTCTAACACCCCCACACACACTTATGAGGATAGGTAGGTATGGTAGGTGGAAAGCAAATTGAACCAATCCGAAAACCAAGATATTGTAAAGGCAAGTAGAAAACCACGATGATCACAAAGCAAAACAAGTCAATCTCAAACAAGAGGAAAGAATGTCAAAGAAACACACGCACAGAGAGATAAACGGGACTTATGCAACCAAGAAATGAGCTAAAGAACAAAATGATCCTAGCGAAGACTATAAGCTCGTGTTGCACAAGTACATGGAGAGCCACTAGCTCGATTGCAAAATATTCGTGGGCTACAAGATTTGCACAAAATGTACCACCTACTAGATTTTCATCGAGCTTTTGCGCGCTTCCTACAAGAGATATGGCAAATGGTGTCTCTTTCTTTTCTTTTCTTACACTTTTTGCTTCTTTTCTCGTTGCTCGTTTGCTTTTTTTTCTCTTTTGCACACTCACTTCTTTGATGCCAACACAAGATATATGCCAAATAGCGCAAGTAACTTTTGCTCGGAAACTACGTGGTGCAAATGTGCAAAGCCCAAGCAATCATTAAGAGCTAGCCTCAATAGGACATGGTAATCGCAAAGATATAGTGTGGCTCACAAAGGAATGGCAAGAGGAAAAGATTCGTGGTGATTAGACCTTTTGCCGACGATCTTTACCCTTTGGTGTAGAAGGTTCGTGCTTGCCCACGGATTTTGGTGGTGGTGGATGATGGATATTCCGCACTGGTGATGGAGGTCTTGTTCGTAGCTTCGAAACGAGCCGAAAAACACCCAAAACGGAGTCCGGAATCAAAAGATATGAGAAAAACAATTTTTCGGAATATGCAGAGAAGGCAGCCTAGGCCGGGCTGGGGGCCGGCGGCGATGGGTGGGAGGCCGGCCAAGCCGGGCTGTAGGCCGGGCTGGAGGCCGGGCAACCTGCGATTTTCACCACTCAAAAATCTGCAATTTTGGCGGAAAAACGACCCGAAAAACCTCAAATCGAAGGGGAAAAGGTAGAATTAGGCTATGGGAACGCAAAGGAAGGTAGATCAACTTGTTGAGCAATAGATCTATGGATCAAAACTTACCAAAACGCACAAGATTCGCAGATCGGGCCAAAAGCAATTTGGGGCTATTTTTGCAAAATTTTCAAATTTCTCAAAATCAAAGAAAAATTTGGTGGATTTGGGGGTGGAAACACAAATCAATCCGTGTCAACCAGTGCTCTGATACCATATGATGCGGGTAGGGTCCCGATTTTCACGGATTGAGGGCGGAGGGACGAAGAACACGATCAACACGAAGGGGAAAAGTCAAATACAAGGTAAATAGCAAAGCAACTAGGAAGAATTCAACCGGTAACCAATCCCCAAGGGCATCCCCCGATTCTCAAACTCCAAGCAACCTTACTCTTAGGATAGTTTCTCTTATTGGTTAATCCAACTAATCCAATCAAGTCACTTCAAGAGGAATGATTAGCAAGTAGTCTCAACTACAAGAAGAAACCTTGAATCCACTAGAGGGATCTTGTCCACAAGGGGAGGCCTTGATTCATCTCCACAAGGAGAGGCCTTGATTCATCTCCAAAGGAGGCAACACCATCATGGGTGGGAAAGGAGCAAAGCTCAACTCAAGTCTAATCTCAGTCTAACCCTAGATCTGGAGTGGTAGGGGTCTATTTATAGTCTAGATGCGAAATAGAGATGGACGGCTAAGATTACACGACTCAACGGTCAAGATGGCACGCAGGACACAGCCGGCCTAGGCCGGCCTGGGGGCCGGCTGGCTCAGGCATGTGGCCGGCCTGGGAGTCGGCCTAGGCCGGGCTGGGGGCCGGCTTGCTCTAGCATGTGGCCGGTCTAGGAGCCGGCCTAGGCTGGGCTGGGGGCCGACCCGACTGGCTCCACCTTCTTCTTCATCTTCTCCTTGACCGTCTTCTTGGGTCTTCTCTTGGACATCTTCTCCATCATCTTGGACCTTCTCTTGCTCATCTTCTCCACTCCATTGTAGGTCGTCATCAAGGTGGTTCCTGAGTATACACAAGGCACCGGCATGAAGTAGTAAACCATTCAAAGGGGAGTCGAAATCACACATAGAGAGGAGCGAGGTCACCTTTTCATGAAGTGCTTTGACTCTTGATCTTGTCAATGGGCCATTAGGTGTGGGTGTTGTCGGTGTACTATGTTGGGCTACATCAAATGGTACCTCTTCTGTTCAGCCCACTAGGACCTCTGGCCCATCTACAACCCAGCAGCCCATTATATCTGCTGTCCAATGTCAGTCGTGTTCTCGCTGTTTAGATTCTCGTCATGATAGAAAAGATTGCAAGAATAAGATTCGTTGCCGTGGATGTTGGAATTATGGGCATATCTTCCGTTTCTGTTATTCCAGGCATAACCATAAACGGAAATATCGGCCGGTCGTCAACGTGATTGATGCTGCTCCTGTCCATCCAGAAGAACCCAACATTGTCACACCGCCACAAAGCCCTGTTAATCCTGATGCTAACCCTGCTGCTGCTGCAGTGGAGGAAGAGGTGGTTGCTGCTGCAGGTGAACAGTCCAATGTTGCAGTGCAATATGTTGCTCATAGCCCTAATCACCTTGCTGCTGTTCAAGATATGATCTCCAACTTGGCAGCTGCGGCACCTGCTTTGATCAACACTCTGTTTGATGCCTTTGTGGTTGGTACTTCCTGCAAGATTGTGGAGATTGAAGAGAATGGTGAGATCCACAGCAAATGCTTCCTGCAGGTCAATAACATTGCTGCAGCACCTGTGCAGTCATCTGTGCAGATTACTGAACTCAATGATGCAGCTGGAGAAGATGTGATGATGAATGCTCCTCTGCCCAGAGCAGTTAGAAAGAGAAAGGTGAAAGCACCCAACACTGTTGATTCTGTGCGCAGGAGCATCCGGCTGGCTAAGTTAAGGGCTGGATTCAAGGATGGAAACCATGATGCTGAGGCCTCTTCGACTGATATTGCAGAGACTGGTGTTGATTATGATGTTTAGTTAGTGGATGCCAATGCACCTCCCCCACCACATCTGCCCCTGGAGACTCTGCAAGCCATGGGTACAGGACCCTGCCAGATGCACCCTGAGGATGTATCTGAAGAGAACCTCAACTATGATAGTACCAATGATAGTGTGGAGTAACTCTGCATTTGGGGTCTGCGCGTCAGATCATGGTTACTTGCTTGGTGGCAGTTATTTTGTGTCTTTCATATGTTTTGTGTCAAACTATGTGTCTGTTTCGTTCAGTGGTCTGTCCAGTACTTTTACGTTAGTTTGTTATGGAAACTGGTCTGTGATTGTGTGGTAATTCCTATTTGGTGGTACTTTGGTTATGTTATTTCATCTGTGGCTGTGGTTATCATGTTTGGCATATGTGAGATTTCTTTATTATGTGTATCTGGCTTTTATGCATCTGATGCCATCACATGTTCTGGGTGCCAGCTTGTGGAAGCTCCTGCATGTATTGGGCTTATTAATTTTGCCCAATTTCTATATCATCAAATTTGTTATTAATGAGTCGCAACTGGATTGTATTTGATTGGAACCTGAGAGGGATTAATTCCCAGTTGCGGTGGGATGATATTAAGTTAAAAGTGGATGAATCGAACTGTAATGTTATTTGTCTTAAGGAAACAAAGAGGGAAATTTTGACCACACCTATCTGCGAAAATTCTGCCCAAGAAGATTCAATCAGTTTGCTTTTTCCCCATCGGTTGGTAGCTCGGGTGGTCTTATAACCATTTGGAATGGTGCTCTATTTCATGGTCAGCTTATTGATTCATCCAGATTCCATGTTACTGTCCAACTCACTTGTAGGATTAGTGCTCATGTTTGGTATCTTACAAATGTCTATGGTCCCACTGTGGCAGAGGATAGGCTGTTATTCACCAATTGGCTTGAAAGCATTGATCCTTCGCCCATGCATTTTTGGATGATCTTGGGTGATTTTAATCTTATCAGGTGTCCAGAAAATAGAACAGAGGAGGTGGTAATGTTAACAATATGCTGCTATTCAATAGGATTATTAGCTAACATGACTTAGTGGAAATACCACTGAAAGGTAGAGCTTACATCTGGAGTAATATGCAAGCTGACCCTCTGCTGGAAAAACTGGATTGGATTTTCACTTCACCTGGTTGGACTACCACTTTCCTGAATACTATAGCCATTCCATTGGCTAAGCTATCTTCTGATCATGTGCCTATTACGATCCAAATTAGTACAGATATTCGAAAGCTCAGATCTTCAGATTTGAGGATTACTGGATGGATTTTCCTGGCTTTATTGGAACAGTTCAGAGCCATTGGCAATATTTGAGTCCCTACAAAAATGCTGCTCAGGATATCACTACCAGGTTGAAATCCCTCAGGTATGGATTGAAAAAATGGAGCAAAAATGTCTCTCAGCTTAATAAGGCGATTGAGACCTATAGCTATGTTCTTGCTCTATTGGATGGCTTAGAAGATCAGAGACCTTTATCTTTGCTCGAGAAGAATTTCAGGGCAGCCCTCAAGAACCATTTGTTAAACTTCTTGAACAAAAAGAATATATTGGAGGAATAGAGCAAAAATAAGATGGGCTAAATTGGGTGGTGAGAATACTAGTTTTTTCCACACATTTGCCACAAAGAGTTTCAGAAGCAACTTTATTTCCTGCCTATCTACTAATGATGACAGATTGGTTTGTGACCATGAGGAGAAAGCTGCTGTGGTGTGGCATGCATTCAAGAAAGAGTTGGCTGCTCTGATAGCCCTGCCATGTTATTTGATTTATCACAGCTTATTACTCCCAACCCTGAGATTGATTTTGCTGCTCTTGAGCTGCCTTTTTCTACTGAAGAGATTGATGGGATTGTGCAGAATATGCCCATTAATAAATCGCCTGGCCCTGATGGTTTCAATGGTGCTTTCTTGAAAAAATGCTGGCAGTATGTGAAGGAGCAATTTTATAGCTTGTGCTCTCAATTTTATGAGGGGAATTTGGACCTACAGAGTATCAATACTGCCTTCATTACGTTGATCCCGAAGAAGAACAATCCTGAATATGTTAATGACTATAGACCTATCTCTTTGGTCAGTCTTACTCTCAAGTTTCTCACTAAGCTATTGGCTAATCGTATGCAAAAAGTCATCATGCCTGCCATCCATAAGAATCAATATGGATTTATTAAATCCAGGACCATTCATGATTGTCTTGCCTGGGCTTTCGAGTATATTCATCTCTGTCAGAAATCCAAGAGGGAAATCATTATTCTGAAGTTGGATTTCGAAAAGGCTTTTGATAAAGTTGAATATAGTGCTATCCTTCTTATGTTAAAGCATATGGGATTTGGAGAGAAATGGCTGGGGTGGACTGAATCTATCTTGTCGACTGCATCCACCTCTGTGTTGCTTAATGGAGTTCCTGGGAAAAAGATTTCTTGTAGGAGAGGGGTGAGACAAGGGGACCCTCTGTCCCCCCTTCTGTTTGTGTCTACTGCTGAGCTTCTCCAATATGTGATTAATGATGCTTGGCATTCTGGTTTGCTTGATCTGCCACTTGACAATTCATTTGGGCTTGACTATCCTATTGTCCAATATGCTGACGACACTTTGCTCATTATGCCAGCATGTCCTGTTCAGCTGTGTAGACTTAAGGTTTTGCTTGACAAGTTCTCCTCCTCGGCTGGCTTGAAGGTCAACTTCCATAAATCCTCTATTGTGCCAATCAACATATTGCAGAAAGGTGTGATGAACTTGCCAGTACCATTGGTTGTAAAGTGGAAACCCTGCCTTTTCCTTATCTTGGCCTTCCCATGGGCACCACCAAACCTAAGATGGAGGACCTCATTGGCATCATTCATAGAATTGATAGAAGACTTGTGGGGATTGCTAATACCCTGTCTTATGATGGTAGACTTGTGGTGGTGAAATCAATTATCAATGCCATTCCAAATTTTGCTATGTGTACCTTGAAACTGCCTCTTGGCTTCCTGGACTATGTCGAAGGATCTACTAGAGGATTCTTTTGGGCAGGGAAAGACATTCATAAGAAAGGAAAATGCTTAGTTAAGTGGAAGATGTTTGTAAGCCAAAGAAAGCAGGTGGTTTAGGGATCCTAACCTAAGAACACAGAATACTGCTCTTACAAAGAATCTATTTAAATTCATGAATAAACAGGATTTGCCTTGGGTTAATCTAGTGTGACAGGCTCATTATCCCAATGACAAGCTACCGCAATCCTCTGGCCCTTGTGGTTCTTTTTGGTGGAAAGATTGTCTGAAAATTATGAATACCTTCCTTGAATTGGTTGCTTGTAATCCTGGCACTAGATCGACCATAAGGATGTGGATGGACAGGTGGTTTGATGATAGCGGGTCAAGTTTCCCCACCTATGTTCTTTTGCCAAAGATCAGAACATTTCACTGAAAAAGGCTGTCCAGTCTGTTGTAATGAGGAGATTTACGACATGTTTCATATACCTGTATCTACCATTGCATCCCAACAATGCAATGAGCTGGATGACATGTTACAGTATAGGGCTGGGTTATTGGAACATGATAAATGGGAGCTACATGGAGCTGTAAAAAGGTATTCCTGTAAGCGTGTTTATGCTGCACTTTCACCACATGACTCGGCTCCCTCACCTATGAAGTGGATCTGG
The DNA here is from genome assembly GCA_947311845.1 of Poa pratensis. NCBI lineage: Eukaryota > Viridiplantae > Streptophyta > Magnoliopsida > Poales > Poaceae > Poa > Poa pratensis. The sequence continues at coordinate 9,312,045 of CAMZMU010000106.1, forward strand.
AAATCATGTGTTCTCCCGAAGCATAAGATCTTCTTTTGGCTCTTACTCCAAGACAGACTGAATACTAGGGACCTCCTGGCCAGGAAGAATTTCATGATAGAATCTTATATTTGTGAGCTTTGCGAAGATGGGGTAACTGAGGATCTTTCCACCTATTTTTTGAGTGTGACTTTACCAAGAATTTCTGGTGCAAGCTGAACTTTGAGTGGAATACTGATCTTGATCTTTCGTCGATGCTTATTGATGCCAGAAGGAGATATAATCTGATTTGCTTTAAGGAGTCCTTGATAGTTGGATGCTGGAGTATTTGGAATCACAGAAATAGATGTATATTTGATAATCAGCCTTTGGATTTAGAAGCTTGTTACCTGGACTTTATAGCTTCATTTACCTTAGTTAGACACCGGGCTAAACCCTCACTCAAGGAATGGATGACCCAATGGGTGGATACCTTATGAACACTTTTTGTAATAACCTGTAACTGTTTTGGACATATGAGAAAATAGAAAATTAAACAGTAGGGATTTTCCCTACTGTTTTTCGCCTAAAAAAATGTAATGCTGCTTTTCTCTCTTAAAAGATGTACAACTATATAATTTCACTTAACCTTTTTTCCAGAAAACGCAAAAGACTTGCATTTCATTTTCATTAAGATTGGAATATAAGTTATTTACTGAGGTGGTTACACCTTAGACGTCCCGCCTTTGCAACTACCTGATTCCTCGCGTCATCCCGCCTCTAACTGCTAGCTTGATTTGTTTCAGTTCCTCCCGATACAATGGCTTACCATGTGTGGCAGGTGGCTCGTGTTCTCAAGTACATGGTTGTTCCTCTCTAGCCAAATGCGTCAAATGCCCACAGTGATCATGGTGTTGAAATTTGGCCTATTTTCTTTTGGAACTGATGCAGCCGCCTCTGACCACCATTCCTGAATTGGTTCGTTTAAGATTGGTGTCAGTCACTGTAATTGACCTTTCTCAAGACACCATGCCATACTTGGCGAGAAAAGGGGTAGGCCGTGATCAAATGATACAGTTTCCGGTTCTTGTGCACATAGAGGGCAAGCAGGTTGATGTTGCAGTCCCCGACGAGCCAGTCTGTTTCAATCACTGTGTGCGAAGTTTCAATTTATCATTTTTGTTTTGTTTTGTACTTCTTACGGTTGCACCTTTTTGTTGCAGTTACAATTTTAATTTGTACAATAATATCTTCTTATGCAATTGCACCTTTACCTTTATTTGTTATTTATTGTTTGTATTTTTGTTTTGTATCCGTTGCTATTGCACTTTTTTCTGGGCCAAATACTCTTTATTTTCGCAAAAGTAAACTTCAAAAAAAAAAAAAGCCGTATGTCACTTAGACAGTCGTATAATTGAAAGTAAGATTAGAGATATTTCTGGTGGAGTTTGCCATTGAAAATTTAGAATGTCAACCCCATCTTGCTGAATATTGATAGTCCAGAAAATATGCCCCTAGTAGCTTGACAAAAAGGGCCCATGTAAGAGCAAACCAAAGCCCATGGACCAAACAATGTAGCAACAACAAAAAAAAAAGTTGGACATCTTATGCATGAATATACATACAAGATCGGGCAGCTCGCACCGCCTCGTTTATGATATAGCTAAGGTCCATGCCAAGGCATCGACTTTTAACACGTTATCATAATAGTAATAAAAATTTAAGAGACAACTAGCTCAATGTATTTATTATGGCTTGTATGTAAATTTACTGATATTGGGGTTTATGCATACAAATGATTGGGATATTTTTTTTGTCTATGGTCACGTGCAAGGGTTATATGTTTGCTAAGCTATATTTCACTCTCTCTTTTCGTAACTAGTATGTCACGTCAGCAAAATAGTTATAACACTTTTATAAGAAACTTACATTGGCACATGCCTAATTGTGTTTTTATTTTCTAACTATAGGGTTTACCAAGTGAAATCATTTTATTTATTTTTGAGCCATTTGGTTTGCGTAATTGCACATGTCCATAAATTATTTTTCTCTCCCACTTCTAGATACACAACCAAGATTGTATGAGGGTGTCCTTTGTCTTCATCTTCGGTGACAGTGCCGACAATGATTATACCTTACCCGCCACTCTTACCATTCATCGTTGACGTTCTACAAGTTATTTCTTGTTAGTCTCCCCTTTGACACCCGCCCGTCGGTTGATTAATTTTGATTGTGGAAAGCTACCTGTACTCGTGCAATGTTCAGTTGCTGTGAATTTGATAACAAAATACATCTAACAAAATAATTTGGAATACGCCAAAGGAGTACTATATTTTTATACAAGGCCAGTAATTTGTACAAAAAAATACATCTAACAATTTCTCCCTCCATTCCGAAATATAAGATGTTTTAGCATTTTCCAGATTCACACGTATCTATACACGTTTTACTGTGTATATTCGCCCATTTCAATCCATATCTAGACCATATTTGAAATACCTAAAACATCTTATATTTAAGAAAGGAGGGAGTAGTTACTAAAGGTTTGATATTAGTTCTAGTTAACCTAAAATTTCAAGACATAATTTTGGTACTCTTTGAGATTACTCTTATTTTGGAATTCTTGATAAAACTATGAACCCAGCTCACACACCACCTTAGATGAGCATCCTATCCTCTTATCTCTAGCCTTCTCTGGAAGGTCATGTAACAAAATATTCTTCAGCGACAGTCTTCCACCATCCTAAACTCCTGCTCCTTTATGTCTACCTCTTCTTCGAGTTCGCGAGGAATGGGGAATAGGTAGGAAGAGCAAATAAGAATAAATCGGTCAAAGCTCAGTACTTCTCCAATGACTTTCATCAAAATTGATAATGAATTTAAATTTAAATTCTAAGGTTCAAACTATTATTAGGTTCGAATTTGAAATCTTGGGACTCAAATATTCGCACATATCTAGACACGTTTTAGTGTGTATATTCGCCCATTCCAGTCCATATCTAGACCATATTTGAAATACCTAAAACATCTTATATTTAGAAATAGAGGGAGTGGTTACTAAAGTTTTGAGATTAATTTGAGTTGACCGAAAATTTCAAGACATAATTTGGCACTCTTTGAGATTACTCTCATTTTGGAAATTTTGATGAAACTATGAACCCAGCTCACACACCACCTTAGATGAGAATCCTATCCTCCTATCTCCAGCCTTCTCTCGAAGCTAGGTCATGGAGCACGACCTTCTCCTACTCCTTTATGTCTACCTCCTCTTCGAGTTCGCGAGGAATGGGGGAGAGGAAGGAACAGTAAATAAGAATAAATCGGTCAAAGGTGAATACTTCTCCAATGACTTGCATCAAACTTGATCTGAATTCAAATTTTAATTCTAATTTTCAAATTATTATTAGGTTTGAATTTGAAATCTTGGGAGTCAAATATTCGCCGTTGACTAAGTTTCTGGACAACGTCTCCAGCTTGCTGCATTACTCCACGGCTTCCTCGGCTCTGGTTGTTTATCTTTGCTCACATGAAGAGACAAAGGAGGAAAAAGCAATCGAATAGTCATATCGGCACCCGGGCTATAGGTAGCCCGTTTTTCAAAAAAAAAAAAATTGAAAATCTGATTTCAAAATTTTAAAATATTCTGGAAAAATACTTGGATGTAGTCAACTATGTACACTACGAGCGTGCAAAATTTTGAACGTGAAATACCTCGTATTTTGAGCTCGTAAAAAAGACAAATCCAACAACTTTTAGAGGATTTGAATTTTGCACTGTTCCTGCCCCCAGATCTGCACATGCATTTATTATCTTTGTTGAGGCTAGAATACATGGTATTTCGTATTGAAAATTGTACACAAGGGTAGAACAAAGTATTGGCTACATTATTCTATTTATTATTATTTTTTGAAGCTTTAAATTTAAATTTTCTATTTTTTCAACAACGGGTTACGTGTAACCCGTGAGCCATATCGCCGGGCTCGAAGCAAAGTTCCTTTTGTTTTGTAGGTTTCATTGGTTGATGAGTGTGCCTTGTAACTACCAAAGCACGTGATTGTACTACCTTCTTGGTGATCTTTTTGTGTGGGTATAACCCATTAGGCGTTCCATGAAATGTGTTGACTTGGAAAACAAATTATTTTATTAGCTCGATGATCTCGTGGAAGATGATACGAAGATTCTATATGTAAACCATACATCACATAATGACACGGGCTATCATGCTTTGAGTGTAGTCCACTCAGTTCTGATCATTATCATTAATTGTATAGATAATGTTCACACCGGATGGCAGTTGAGTTAACTAGTTGAAAGCCAGAATGTCCTAGGGATCATAACAGAATCCTTATCTCCAAATGACTGAAGTAAACTTCTTCCAGTTTTTGGGGTGTTATGGAAAAACAGAAGAAAGTGGTGAGTGAACGGAAAGTTCTCATTTGCAGTCGTGTTGCGTCGTGTCTGAACTACGAGTACTAGATTGCTAAGTGAATATACGCGCATTGCTCATCATTAAGTTGAATCAATAATGTGAAAACAATCCGTGTCCAACTTAGCGTCACCACTTACTTACGAAAATAATATCCGCTAAAAAACTTACGAAAATAATATCCGCTAAAAAACTTACGAAAATAATAAATACAGCAGTATCTCATATATGAAGATCTTTATGAGGGATATCTTTTTTGCAGTGCATCTAGCGGAAGTTCTGAAAACACTGGATTTTTTCCTCCAAACAACCCAGCGTTGTCAAGAGTCATCTGCTGTTCCCCAGCCAGTGCGTTTGTTCCTTCCATATTTCCTTCAGTTACCAAACTGAGTAGAAAAAAAAACTCTTCTATAGTTAAATGTCCAAAAGGTATATCTTTCCCTTAATCTGGGGTCAGAGATATAAGTCTGAAATGTGTAAGGAAAGAAATGACAGCGTGTCACAACTCCCTCACCCCCCGTGTCGTCCCCCAGGCGACACCGGGGGCGCCCGCCGCCGCCCCCACACCACCCTCTCCCCAGCGCCCCTCCCTCCACCGCTGCCGCCGGCTACGGCGCCGCGGTAGTGGCGGACCCCCGCTGCCAACAAATGGTACCGGGGGAGGTCCTCTTTGTGGTGGCGTCGGCGCTTGCCGGATTCGGCTGGGGAGAAGAAGGCGGCTCGCCGGCGCAGGCAGGCCGGGGCGGGCGGCGGGGGCATGCGTGAGTTGGAGATGCTGGGGTGCTGCGGCGGCGGCGGCCGACACGGGGATAGGAGGCTGCGACGCTCGGGCCCGATGTGGGCCCAATATGGGTCTGATCTGGGTCGGGAAGGGCCGCGACTAGGAGTTTCATAGGAGCTCGGGCTGGAGTTCGTCGGGTCGGGAAGGGCCACGTTGATGCGGTGACATGAAGTCGAGCGGAGAAGCAGAGTGGTGGGTCGGCGGCGGTGGCTGCAGAGTGCTGAGGGCTGGCATCGTGCCGGCGAGAGTGGCCTTCTCCGTGAGGGTGAGGAGGCCGGTGGTGTTCGTTAGTCCTATTCGTGGACGCGGTGATGCATGTAACAGCCCACTTTCGGTAATGCAAATTATGGACCAAATTTTCACTTTTTGCATCCCATACATGCATCATGGCATACATTTAAAATTGCTAAACAACACAATAGTTGGTTTGGCAACATTGAAAAGTGAAATGCCACACTTGCTTGAATCAAAACTTCCACCCAATGAAGGCACTCCAAGTTGCAAAACAAATACTTTGACATTTCATATTTGTCAAGGAAGTTCCAAGAGTTCCAAAAATCATATTATGCAATTGCTCCAAATTAAGAAAAGAACAACATTTTGAATTTAGCAAAAATGTCATAATTGAACCTGTTGAACAAATGTTGTCAAAAACATTTTTGTTTGCAACCCCAATTTTTGTGGCGCTTCTATATGTTGTTAGGAGGCCACCAGAATTTTGTCAAAATTTTATAAAATGTTCTGGTGCCTGAATTAAATCAGGGAATATTTCTGGTTTTAAAAAGAAAAGGAAAATGGACCGATCCGTGAGGGAAACAAACTTTCCAGGGGGGTTTCTGGAAAAGCTCCTTTCTTCCTCGTCGCTGTAGCGACCGAGCCGCCGTTGCTCGCGCCGCACCAGCTCCTCGAGCTCGCCGTGCCGGGCCCCCTCCTCCTCTGCCCTTTTCTGCACGGGAGCAAGCTCCCCGAGGCCACGCTGCCCCACTCCCCACACCTGCTCCTCCCCCGTGCCCCACCTTTTCTCTTCCCCGCGAGCCGCCATGGCCGCCGCACTGCGCCGCCGCCTCTCCGCCGACTGAGGCCACCCCCGGACAAATCCACGACCACCAGCGGCTCCGCCGTGGTCCGCTCCACCTCCACGCCCGGGGAATCGAGCTGGGGCGACCGGAATCGCCGCCGCCGTCCGTGACTTCCCCGCGGTCATCCCAGCTCCGCCGCGCGCGTTCCCGACACCGTCGAGCCACCTCCGCCGTCCCCGACTTCTTCCCCGAGCTCGTGGTGAGCTCCTGGACCTCACTGGTCCCTTTCCCCTTCCCCTCCCGCGCTGGTTCGTGCTCGAGCCGTAGAAACCGCCGTCGCCGAATTTTCCGTCGCCGTCGCTCACGTTTCTCTCTTCGCTCGGAATGAACTCGGAGTACATCCGGAATTCCGGACGATCGGAATTTTCCGGCTATCTAACAACCTCATTCCGACACAATCCAGTACCGATTCTGCCGATTTCGGATTTAATTCGGAATACGTCGGATTATTCCGAGTTCATCGGAATTCCGAGTCAATTCCGAAGTGAGTCCGAGTGTGCTGTACCAAATTTTGCCCCTGTTTAAATTATTTCTCCCTTTTCTAATTGGGTAAACAATGGTACTGAGTGTTAAATAACCTTTTTAAGAGTGCTTATCTAAAAGGAAATTGTAGATGAAATAACTTGTTATCGGTGGTTCCGAAAAATGCTTGTATTATATCAAAATATCCGGAAAAATGTGAATTACTCATTTAAATTAAATATCATGATCATGTTATTTCATCTACAATTTAATCCTAGGGTTTCAACGACATTGTTCAACAAATAAATTGCCGCTTTTACTTAAATCCACGGTATATTCGAGATGTGCCCCCTTGCGCGTCCGAACTCTGTTTAAATCGAATAGATGAATCATTCCCCTCTCCGGGGATTTAACATGTCATGACATCATGTGTTTGCGCATTGCATCTGTTGAAGCATGTGTGGTGATTGATTGCTTCTCCGTTGTTATGTTTCGATAGATCAAGCAACCGGGGTCACACCGCAATACCCCGAAGATCCGTACTACCAGCACCTTGATCAAGGCAAGCGTAATCCCCCCTCTGAGCATATCTTATCCTATGTTTCCGCAGATATTTTCTCCACTATAATATTGCATGCGGTTCTAAATGTCAATTTTGTTGGATTAGAGTATCCTATAGTTGCATTAAGTTTCCGATGCCAATACCTGTTTCCCTCCTATTATCCATAGGGTTGTATTGTTGGCCTGAGATACTAAATTATGATGATGCTTAGCCATGCTTAGGCAAATGTTATCCGTCCGATGGATATTTCATGTTGGAAACAGGTGTGAAATGTTCAGATGATGTGGAGAATTGTGGTGACAGGTAATAAGATGCTAAAGGTGGGGATGAGAGGCCACTGTGGTTGTGGTGCTTTGTCTCGTTCTCGCCGCCTAGGTGCGAGTTCTTTACCTCCCGAACCAAGACTGAGCGTGCAACCATGCGTGAGGCCTATGCATTCGCAGTGCAGGAACCCTCATAGACTAAATAACTCGAGCGGGGCTAGCCAGGGTCCTCTAGTTCGGGCTTCCATTTGCGCGTGCGTGATGATGGTGGGATGAACTGAGATGAGGATGGTGGTGTTAGGAAAATGAGTGGCCGTGGGGCGGGTGTTGGAGGCACTGGCTGTCCTGCCGCCACTGATGATCCTGGAAAGTCCTTAACGAGGGAGAAGTCGACACCGCTCCCACCCAGCCGGCTTTCCAAGGAAGAGAGCTAATTGTACAGGTAATGGGCCGGACGGTACGCGTGGCAAACATTGTACACCCGTGCAGGGTAAATCTTTTCGAAAAGCCGTGTCCACGGTTAAGGACACTTGGGAAAGGACGATAAGATCATAGAATAAATTTAACGGAATGATTAAAAACTGGGTACTAAAGGTACCACTTCAAGATTGCAAGGTGAGCTTCCTTGAGGGTGATTCGGGGAGGTGCCTTTGATGAACAGGTACAGTGGCTGATGTTGAGAAAGGTGATCAAAGAAAAGAGTCACCTCTTACCCCTTTTGAAAACTATTCTGATTAGTCGATGCCTTTGAGTTATGTTTTTTTTTCATAAATAAAATCAGCTTTATGCAAAACAGCCATATAACTTCGAAAGCCTCATCGAGCTAAAGCTCTATATATAATCTTGCAAGTTCGTCGAACTCAACGTCGTTTGTTTTGTTTCAGAGGAGGACTTCACCGACCTCGAAGGTGGATTCTTTGTGGACGTCGACGAGTAGTCTGGGGATCCCAGGTGGCAGCTTGGGACATCCCGGATCAGCTGGCGCTGTGATGTTTATTTGTAGGCCTCTTAGGCCATAATCTGGATCTTGTTGTTTAGAACAACCTAATTCGCTTCCGCTTGTTGTAATGTTGGGTCTGTGACCTCTGGATGTCATTTGCTATCTTTTTCTATTATAAGAGTTGAACTATTATGATTTGTGTCGTAGAGTCTGTGATGTGCCAGTTGTTCCACAAGTCTCGATCTCTCTTTTATACATTGAGGGTTGTGCCTGTGTTAAGGCATCAATCGGGGTGTTGCGTTGCCGATGATCCATTCCGAGCAACGCCTGCCAAAGGTTTTGGCCGGGGATTGGTAAACCCGTAACCTCCGGTTGTATCGCTTAACCGGTGACACACAGCATCACTGTATAGCAGTCAGGTCGGGGCGCCACAATGCAGGTGGACGTCGGTTTGGCTGGCTAGTTGCTGGGCACATGTTCGGCATGTGGTAGATGGAAGCGTTGGTGGCAGCGCTGTTTGGTTGCTCCGGGTGAAAGCCCAGCACTGATCTCGGTCAGTGCCGGCGACGCCGACGTCTTTGGACGTCGTTCCCCTCCTTGGAGGCGTCGTTGTGGAGCACCAACCGCCACTTTGTCCCAACAATTCCCCCAGTATCTCCGGGTGAAAACCTTGCATTGTCTTCGACAAAGCAGGCGATGATGGCGTTCTCGTCGTTTTTCTCCTTGGGGGCGTCATCTTGGAGTCTCGGTACCCATGCGTTTTGTTGCCATGCAAGCTTGTCCCATCGGCGGGTGCGTGGACGTCCAGGCGGCGGCTTCGAGTTGGTTCTTGCATGTCGGGGCGGTGGCCCCGGATTGCTCTGCGGTGGTGACCCAATGTGGTGGGGTTACGGCTCGGCAGAGTGTGAGTGGCAGCTTCGTGCTACAAGGGTGTGGCGAGGCTGTCGGCTCGGTCGATGCGTCCTAGCAAGATGCGATCTTCAGTATGTCGAGGCAGCGGCCTCGGATTTGGTGTTGCGGCCGTGGTCTGCGGGTAGTTGCCCTGAGCAGTTTGGTCTGCGGGCAGCTAGGTCGTGTGACGTTGCAGCGCGAGCGGTGGCATGTCGTGGCGGCGGCCCCGGAAGGTGCTCCAGGTGGATTGCGCAGGGCGTGATGGAGAGTTGGATGTCGGGGCGGCGGCTCCGAGTTTTCTACATCATTGAGGGTTCTTCGCCTTGTGTCGTGTGGGCGACAAGGCTACTCTCGGTGTTGTTCGTCGTCGAGACTCCCCGGAGGGTTGGTCGCTTTCATCTGCGTCAGAGTGTCCCGTTTCTGCTCCTCCCATGGCAGTGGAGGGCTAGCCGGCCGGCTGTGGAGTGTTGGGTTGAGCTTGGCTCTTGGTGTTGTGTGGGCTCTGCCCCGTGGTGTTCGTTGTTTGGTTTTCGTCCGGTTTCTTCCACTAATAAACCGGACACCTTCTTCTTAATTAATGAATAAGGCAAAGGTTTTGCCTTCGTTTCGAAAAAGAAATGACAGCGTGTCACGGACTGATCGATTTCAAAAATATGGAGAATGCATGGCCGTCTCGTGAGTCGTGACTCGTGAGCAAAGACTCTTCACGAGAGCTTAAGCTCGTTTACAAGGAACAACTACCAGAACGTTTCAACATTGTTTGACAACGCACACGATTAATCATGTCACTTCCCAGAGATTCATGATCCTCTGAGTTAAAAATATGAAAATCCTGTGGGATTATTAGCCACACCAGCTGCAAGGTGCATAATGCATGTGCGTGATCTGCCATATATGATCACGATTAGTCCAAGTAAGAAGGAAGGCACATGCACCGTATGTACATACATGATCTTCGTTAACCGTCGTCAGTTGGTGGGAGTGACAGATAACAGAATTCCCATCAGCTCGCCGGCCCGCCGTTGCTTATATAAGTACCAGAGAACACATGGTAAGCTTCAGTATGCCACAGAGTTGAAGTTGGATCAGATAAGCAGAGTTTTTGGCGAGATGGAGAAGGTATCGATCCTGGCGTTGATTCTTGGCTTGTGCGTGTCCCAGCTTGGAGGTTCAGTGGCTCAGCAGTACTGGAAGCCCGCCAACGCGACGTTCTATGGTGGGAGCAACGCTACAGGCACAATGGGTATGCAAAAACCCATAACTTTTTGAGCATATATTTTGCCGCTAAATGAGTCCATGTACAATTTTTCGTTATAGGCACATTTAGCTCTGATTTATCCTGCTATATAGCCCCATTTGAGGGTTGCCGCTATTTGCTATAACCTGCTATTTAAAACATTGTAAACCCTCACAGATCGTTACCGGTTTTGCTACTACGGAATAACGGTTTCCATGACCCTTCTTCTTCAATATATGCAGGCGGGGCCTGCGCGTACGGCGACCTGTACAACGCCGGGTACGGGAAGAACAACACGGCGCTGAGCACGACGCTGTTCGGCGACGGCAAGTCCTGCGGCGCGTGCTACGTGATCACCTGCGACGCCTCGCGCACGCCGTCGTGCAAGCCCGGAACGTCCGTCACCGTCACGGCCACCAACTTCTGCCCGCCCAACAGCAACAAGCCCAACGAGGACGGCGGCTGGTGCAACTCGCCGCGGGAGCACTTCGACATGTCGCAGCCCGCGTGGGAGACCATCGCCGAGTACAAGGCCGGCTTCGTCCCCGTCAACTACGCCCGGACGACGTGCAAGAGGACCGGGGCATCAAGTTCACCATCCAGGGCAAGGACTACTTCAACCTGGTCCTCATCAGCAACGTCGGCGGCAGAGGCGCCGTGTCGGAGCGTCGATTAAGGGCTCCGCCACCCAATGGATCCCCATGAGCCGCAACTGGGGTGCTAACTGGCAGGGCAACGCCAACCTCACCGGCCAGAGCCTGTCGTTCCAGGTGCTGACGGACGATGGAAATAACGTCACGGCCTACAACGTCGCGCCGCCCAGCTGGAAGTTCGGCGACAACTTCACCTCCTCCGTCAACTTCTACTAGCATTCTGATCGAGCAATGACCATTTGTCGATTGGGAGGTTGACTGGGCCGAATTAGCCAGCAGATCCATGCGGACCGATGGGCTACAGACGCAAGAAACTAGGCCTTGTTTTATTGTTGACATGAAACTAGGCCGTGCTAAGTTATGGAAAGTAATGGACGTATTTCGACTCAATAAACACAATTCCCTATGAGTTGACGTCCTTGTATATTGTACATGTATGGTTACAATTGGGAATCACCTCCTTATTATATATAGATGATGCAACACACCTCTCTAATACTCCCCTGAGCAAGTGGAAAGACTACAGGGAAGGATGGTTTCTCCCCTGTACCTGTCCGGTTGCTCCCCTCGAAGAATCACTTGTGAAGCCCGGCAAGAAACTAGGCCATGTTTTTTGACATGAAATTAGGCCGTGTTAAGTTATGAAAAGTCATGGACCTATTTTGGCTCCATAAATAAAATTCCCTATAAGTTGAGGATCGCACTATGTCTCGCTTCTAGCGAGTGGAATCGCCGGCGCGTATGGGCCAGCTGGGCCTGAACACTTATGTACATTCCTGTGCGCTGTTTCCTTCCTCTTAAAGAAGCATCCACAGAGGTAAACCTTGAGCCCTTAAGGGGCTCTCCCGTGCGTTTGGATTTGTGGCCGTCGGATCGTGGGGTTACAGCGCGATCTGGAGCGTCCGTTCGCGGTAACAGCTACAGTGATTTCGTCCACCGTCGTGGTGTGTGTTTGATGGGTCACTGACCGTGGGGCCACAGCGTCGCCGGTCCCGCGCCGGTCCCGCTCGACAGGGGCACACCGCGTCGTGCCCTCGGTGCGCGTCGGCCGTTTTGCAAAAAAACGCCCGCAAAGGACCGTTTTGCAAATCTAGAAAACGACAGGGACGTCCATGTAAAAACGCCAGCACAACCCCCATCTCCTCTTCCTCTCTCTCCCGCGACGGAAAGTCGCCGCGACCGCCGCCGCTCGCCGCCGGCGCTACGCCTCTCCCCTTCCAGATCGACGACCGCTGCGATCTCCGCCGTCGCCGCTTCTCCTTCCTCGCCGCCCTCCTCCTCCCTGCTCCTCTCCCGCCGCCACGGCGTGTCCCTGTCGGCGCGGACCTCCCGCTTCCGCGCGCCGGTGAGCGTTCAATCCCGTCGGCGCATGGGGTTTCTGGCCCTGATTGCGGGGTTGTGAGATTTTCTTTTTGGTGTGTGCGCAGAGGTGCGTGCTCGGGGCCGAGCAGCTGCGGTGGTCGAGCAGGGGAAGCGGATGGGCGGGGGCGACCCGTGGGCCGCGCCGTGGACGCCCAAGGCGCCCGCGCAGGAGGCCAGGCTCGCCGCGCTGCCGCTGGAGGTGCGGGACTCCAGGCTCAGGATCTTCTCCGGCCTGTCCTCCTCACTCCCGTCGCGCCGGCTGCTCCGCCACCCTCCGTCGCCCCTTTTTCTCGCTGCCGACCTTGTGCCGCCAGGCATGGGCCGGCACCGCGCCCCTCCCAGCTCGAGTTGCTGCCTCCTCCTCTGGGCTAAGCAGGAGGAAGCACGAGGGGCCACGATGTGCAGCTGCTGCCGACCTCGCGCCGCCGAGCACGATTGTCCGTTGCGTGAGCGTCCCCATCTGCCGGCGAGGAGAGGCGCCTGAGATGGAGGTCGAAGAGGGACGGAGATGGAAGCTGCGGAGCTCCGACATCCGTCGCCGAGTCAAGTTCTTCATTCACCACCTTCCCGTTTCTTCTCCTCTTTCACATGTAGCTCAACCAAAGGTTCGTGCACAGCTGCTGCTCTCTGCCCATCTGTCTTCCTCGACCCCCAACCGGAGGAGCGCGAGCTGCCGCAAAACCCGCACAAGAGGGCGAGCACGGAGCCAAGGTGAATTGCCACCCACCCTGCTCTTTCGGCATAGCTTCACCTAACTCGCCCTGGTTCTCTACTTCTCGCTCCTTATTGTTCTGTGCACATTTTCTAGGCATACAAGGTGTTCGGTTAAAATCCAAGGAGATTGACATGAGAGGATAATCTTTGTAATTGAGGTACTTTTCTTTTTCTGAAATTTAGTCAGTCAATGAGAACAAGACCAAGTAGTCAGTTCAGCTATTCACAGATTTGCAATTTATGTATTTAAGGAGATCAAGTTGTTTTTGATTTGTTATTCACAGTTTTGCAATAGTTGTGAGCTGAAACAGTGGGGCTTTATGTAGGGACATCAGCGTGTGGGTGTTTGGCAGCGGCACAGGTGATGGTGCTCACAGGTGGGGTATTGCCAAGGTCAGCGGCGATGTTCCATTCCGCGAACAGATTAACAACCTTCAGCGCCTATCAGCTGGTTCCCTCCACCCCCAGGTAGTTCTTATACTGCTCAACATAAATACATTTTATCATGGATTTGTAGTATTTCACATTATTAGAAAGATAATTTTTAATGGTCTATATATGCGCATCTTCTGTTCATGTTCAGTTTTGAGCCACTAATCTATCAAAAAGCATGATGAAAAGTGTAGCAAGTCATGCAGGTTAATGCTATTGGGGGCATGGAATCACAAATTGCAGGCTTGTGCATCATATTCGATATGTATAGATTAAGGTAGTAGGTTAGCTTTGTAACCTGCATGTGCTTGCAGATTGGTCTAAACCAATAATTAGTTGAATATGGTATATGGAATTATGGATTGACTGTGAGCATGTAATAGACGGTAGGCATGATTTTATTATATTTTTGTGTGTAAAACTTCCTAGGAAATTAATACCGTAGTTATATATATGACATTGACCCTACCCTGTATTTGAAGACTGAACATTAAAATAGAATATGGATATTCTGCACTACAATGTTCTCTTTCCTCTTCAAAAGATGTAATTTTTTATGCCGTCTACTGATTTCTATTTATGCCGAGAAAGGAGATGGGCATGCTATGTTTCTTGATGTATTCAGTAATGGCTTCACGGTCAGTTTTACCTCCACCGGAAATAACAACTTCTTTGTTCTATTTTTTCTGTAGGCAAGAAGGGTTTGAGTAGCATCTCAGCTTGATGTTGGAGGATGTGACCTTATTTGGACTTATGTACAATCGCCAGTTCCTAATGTCGTGAGAGTGAGGTAGAGAAAAGAGCATGGGATGTTGCTAATCACATGCAGGTAATATTTACTACATTCAGATTCTTTCTCGGTACCTATTTTGAGCATGGACCAGGTTCCATTTGACAATAAGTTAATCTTGAAATCCATGTTTTCATGTTGGATAGCCTATTTACATTTTTTGACATTCCTTTAATTAGGGGCATGAATGCAAGGCATAGACAACAAATGGTAGATTCCCATAACACATTTAAACTAAGACCACTGTCATATATGAAGTACATGCTCTTTCTCAACCATTTTTGCATTCCTTCATCGTGTTTTCATTTTGTTCAGTACAATATAATGCATGTTAGGCAGCAAGAGACGTATGTTACGGAGTCGGCAGCGCAGGAGCTAGGCTGGTCGTTGTCCTATCTGAAGCCACCACTCCCTGCTGCATCCCTTGCTCGCTCTGCCACCTCCGCCACTTGCTGAACCACGAGGAGATCGTGTTGCTAATAATTCTTAGCTACAGCCCTGCCGTTCTCAACCATGTCGAGGTCACGCCGCCGCTGCCTTTTTTGTACACCACAGCCCTGCTGTCTACCTGATGTAGTGATGGTTTAAGTGATGGTAGTATGCTGCTCTGTGAGAGCATGTGTGTGGTGTTCCGACCCAGAGTGTTCCTGCGTTTTCCATAGTCAAGCCAACTTGCTATAGCGACAACTTTCGTGACCCATATAATTTTGGTTAGGTACCGGATCTCTTATGTAAGAGTAAATGATGATGGTGTAATACTTGGTATATAAATATCTATATTGGGTGTGCATCAGTCCTAATTGATAGTTTGCTGCTCTTTTTCTTTGATGACCAGTTTTAGCTTTTAATTTGGTAGGAAACATACAGAATTTAGACTTTGTATTACGGGTACGAGAACCCGAGTGCGAAGACTATATGGCAGCTGTTATTCCCCCTCAAATGACAAAAATAGCCTCTGAAATAGACTGCTCTGGTAAAATTGCATCCTTTATGCTCAATGCATTTAGCATTAAGGTTAAACTAAGCATGAAAATTTTCTGTTCGGATAATGATCATGTAGTTATCCACATGGTTTGCTACAGCCGTGGTTCCCAATTGGATCATTTTTTCAGGTCTTGCCTTCCAATTTTATCTCATCTACGTCTGGCCATTTAGTTCCTGTTTTCCTGCACTTCTCGAAAAAACCATAGAAAAAGTCAGCTTATTTGAGGTTACCGTTTTCACTTCATTTTCATTATTGGTCCAGTAGCCCCGGTTAATCCATATGTTTTCTTATACTTCTAACATTTTTATCACGAGCTTTTGCTTGATATGTTGCTCTGTTCTTCTTACTTTTTTTTTCCATCAGGCATCTTGCTGGAGATTGCTGACCAGGGGCTACTGTGGGTGATATGACACACCTTGTGCTGGGTTTAAAATTCTGGTCCATCCTTGGGAGTTATATTAAATTGGTGGCCAGCTTTCTCTTGTGCTCAGTAGCAGACTAGCAGGTTTATATTCGGATATACGTGATCTAAGAAAATTATCATGTAATGTTCAAGGAAAGATAATTTTTGTATTTACTCTGTAATTGATTGGAGGAAAATATTGGTGCTAAAATATAGAACTGAATTAGGTTCACTTATCTAAGTCTTTATTGAAGTTGGCTGCCTTCAGCGATTTGCCATTCCCAGCAACTAAGGTGATCCAGATGGTTGGTACATGTCCCTACCGCTCAGACTCTGATTTAGTAAGATGATCAGTTCTCTGGCTGCTATAGTACCAGAAAGAGCGCCTTTGTTGACGAGCCAATAGATGAAAGAAACTACTGAATTCCTATACATGGTCTCTATACATTCCGCTAGCACCTATGTGCTCTATGCTCCGTTGGTTACCTTTCCTGATATCTGCTTTGCATATTTTACGTGCTAGAAGCCAGTAACTTCTATTATACTGTTTAGAGTCTTATGTGCCTAACGCCAACCTAACATATCGCCCCAGAAAACTTATGTAGATAAAACCATATTTTTTGACTGGCTTGCCAATAGCTGCTCATATTCTATGGTATCATGTCAACTGACCTTTCCATAGCCCTGTGAATTAAGAGAAAATAAAACGAAAATTCTGAATTGAGTGTGAGCTTAGGTGGCTAGGCAGCCAACATCCCTTCCCAGTTCTATTTCTCGCCCGTTTTTGAAAGGGTGTGGTCAAAATGTTAATATTATCGGGTAAGACTCAGATTAGGACACATGATAACCTGGCTTATCCTACCCCTTCTACCCTTTCCTTACCGTTATGTCGGTTGATAAACACTTCGTCTCTGCATTCGGTGAATTGAACAAGGTAATTACTTCTGCTCCACACCATGGTTGTTGGCTCTGGACAAACACAATGTAATAATATTTACCATAGCGTTTTACAATTGATTATCACTGTCAAAGGCAGGTTGTGCGCAATCAGTGTTATATTAAGAATGTTTATCATAGCGTTTTGCAAATTGAGAACCAGTGTCAACGGCGGGTGGCGCGCGGCAAGCCGCGCCAGGCTTCTAGTGTTGATGCATTCCAGTGTCTTTTGGCAGATTTCCTGATTTATTTTTTCTTTTTTGTTTCTTCCTTTTTTCTTAATTTTTCTTAAGGTTCTACCTTTTGTATTTCATGTTTCTTGTTCTGTTTAGCATGAAATTCTGTCCCCTTATAATAAGGATGTGTTCCACCCGTGCTAATTAGTTTTTCATCTATAGTGGTGCTATGTTTTTTCAGTGGTAAAATTTTGTTCCTTTCCATAAAAATGTGTGGTCCACTAGTAGTTGCCATTTTTTTCTTATATGAATGAACTTTCTTCCACTTGATTTAAAATATTGTTCCACTTTTACTCGTGATTTTTTTCACTTGATCTAATATTTTGGTTCAAATTTAGTTCAAATATTGGTAGATCTATTTTTTTCTTTGTTAGTAGTTGACCCAAAGTTTTATTCGACTTGAAATCCTGATTTGTTCCATGTGCGTTCAATTTTTTTTTGTTCCACTTGTAGTTATGACTGGTTCTTGTAGTCATGATAATCATTCCACGGTTGGTAAAACTTTGTTCCATTTAATCTAATTTCAGGATTGTTCCCTATCTGTAAATGATTGTGCATGTCGGACTTTAAATTAATGAAGTCCAAAAGGCCGAAAACTTAAAGGATGCTAGAAACAGCATACAACACAACACACAAGCCAAGAACATAGAAAATGTACGGAAATGAAGTGCGGCTTGAAGAAGATGATTATCAAGTTTCATGCACTAGATAACACAATTAAAAGTTTGAATTTATGGAAATGGTTAGGTAATCAACATATTCACTTCAACTCCCCTTTTCACATGTGACTCGAGAAGGAAAGGAAGATTCCAACACGTGCATATAAATTTCAGGTTTATGGTTTAAGAGGCCTATATGTGGACACCAAGGGGGCAATTATATTTTTTTGGATAAATTGCGAAAGTGAGGACTAGAACTCGAGACCTATGGCTCTAATACCGTGTCAAGTTTCATGCACTAGCCAACGCAATCACAAGTTTGAACTGATAAAAATGTTTAGGCAATCCATATATACACTTCAACAATGATGACCTCAACGGTCAAAGACCAAAGTAGAAGCAAAGCCAACATCATCATATCAGCCAGCCGACTTGAGGGCGGTGTTGTGTGGTCAGCTTCAGGTGGTTGGGGAGGCGCTCCTCCATCCCCCAAAAGGTACCCTACCACCTCGCCCTCCTCGAAGGGAGCCCCACCGTCAGATGAAGGAGGCACTCACCTCAGGGCAAGGAGGGGTGGTCCAAGAGAACACCACACAAGGCCAAACAACACATACCACCACGATGCGACGAGCACATAACCACAACTATCTATCTATCTACACTTTTTAGAAAACAAAACCGCACTAACTGTAATTAATGTTTCTATCTCAACATGCAAGCTATCCACATCCCTTTCACTTTTAGCCAACCAATTTTCCACGCCATCCCACTAACATTCATTACTTATTGTCTATTTCTATTTGTTCACGTACGGCATTCCTTTTTTACTGTTAGAATGATAGTGTCAACAGGAAATAGTGCTAGGGGAACACAGGAAATAGTTTCACCAATCAAGTGAACTTTTTTGCTTGCATATTTCTATACTCAACTACAAATTTCATGTGTTTTTCAGATTTCTTAAACGCTAGCCGCTGCAACGCGCGGGGTATCATTTTAGGTACTTAGGTACCCATGGACGACCAGGACAGAAAGGGTAAATGTGGGTGCAGGCGTTGTACATTAAAAGATGGAGAAGCTAAGATGAAACGGAAAACAAGACAAGAGCAAGGCCACTGCAGTCATCCATGCCACTACGGTGTTGTTGCAGGGAAGGGTAACCCTATCCCCTCAATTGCAAGACGAGGACGCCGACCCATTGACACACAAGCACGAGCATCAAAGACAAACCCCAACCAAAGAGACATAATTAAATGTCTTCACCAACCTCCCCGTTGACACCACCACCTCAACCACACGACCACAAGACTCACGCCTGCCATGGCACCTCTTGCCGGCTACCCACCAAACCCCAGAATGCCGTTGTCGCACAATCCGAAGAGGATTTTGGGCTCTCGCTGGGGAAGAAGGGTAGGGTGGGGATAAGGGACCTCAATAAATTTCTTTAGGACACAAACGGTGCCCAAAAAGAATAGCCTCTGTTGTGGTCAAAACGACCATGGATTTTTGCCGGTCACTGCTCGTACCACCAGCTCCCAAACCAACATCTGAATGGAAGGTCGTCGACAGGCAGCAAATCTGGGTCCTCCGCCTCGACGCCCGTAACCTCTACATGAGAAGCGAAGCGGTCAATCTTTGCCACCACCTTCACCAGCAGGTCACGCGGTCTTTCCCGATGTACTCCTCACGCGGTGGCGAGGGGACTATAGCCCTAGGGCGTTGGCGGCGCATGGGAAATCCTAGTGACCCCTGAGTCGCCCTCTGAAGGACGACGCCAGTGCCAGCCCTTACTGTATTTGTTTCAGACTCATCCACTTCCGTGTTTCGCGCATCCATTTGCCACTCATCCCTAGTTCCCAACCGAAGGTGGCTCTCCAATACTTTCGGATATGATAACTTCCACAAAGGGCTGCTTGTGAAATGTCTCATGATTGACTTTGATTTTTTAGTGATGAGTTTGCTTAGTCCTACCTACAGAATTATTCGGCGTTTTGGACTTGGTAATATAGGTAGCCGGCCGGGGTTTCCGCCTGGGCATGTGCTTGAACCTAACAGAGGAGCATAGGCATAGCGTGTCATGCATAAAGAATTGCGTGAACCGCGACGGTTTCCATCGGATGGTACCACTACAAGTGCGTACGGCCCTTAAATCATGCATATCAACATATTATAGCAGCGAACATGTTCTGTGCTCGATCGTCTGCGAACAAAAAATGTCAACAACTGCTAGTGTCAACCTGCTTGCTCTACTTCTTTTTTCCTTCTTTCTCCAGCACTCTTGCACTGTAATACTAATTTGCAGTACGCAAGAATGTGACACCCTTTGGCATGGAGGCTCACCGGCCATCTCCTGGCTGGCTAACCAAGGCGCTTTGACTTTAGGTGCTATAGATTGAGCTGTGCGATCACGGGAAATCGGAGCGGATTGATCGATATGTAGAAATATAAATGCAATGGGTAATCGGCCATATTAAATTTGCTTCCCTATGAGAAACCAACATGTGGTTGAATGGTTAGAACGGTGGTTCCCCATCCCACCAGATTTTAAACCTTAGATTTGACACATGTGTGTCACATAAACGCGGAATATTTTTTAGTGGGAGACGACGTTTTCGTCGATAGTGATGCGTCTGTGCTGACTTCGTCAATCTCAAAGCCCGATCTTTCGGTATCAATTATTTGGATGTTCTCATAGCGTTAATGTGTGCGCGCGTTCATATGGATGAGTTTACGTGCGTATATGTAAACGTCTACGTTTATACTATGTCTATCCAAAAAGTACTTGCTGCTTTGTTAAAACGGAGGTCCTAGCTCAAACGAAAAATCACATTCGACATTAACCAATACGATTGCCTCGTGATTCATGCTTCCTCGAGGCAGGAGCGAGACAGTGCAGAGCAGTGGAGCAAGTGAAAGCAGTAACGACACAAAAGGATGCATGGAAATGGTGGATGAGAGGTTTGTAATGAGTAGGTGTCGGCAAAGACGGGTGGCAGAGGTGTGGCTAGGCTCAAGATGGAGAAAACGACATAAAAAGGATTTTTTTTCCATGGTGATCGGGTTAGGGTTAGGAGTGAGGCAATGGGATCGCACAAGAAGACCATGACAATTGGGGTATGAGGGATGGGTGACGGCGGTGAGAGCAACGACTGTAGTGATTCTTGGGTTAGGATGCTGCACGTAGCAAAGCAATGCTAGTCTGGGCCATGTAAAGAGGGGGTAGGGTTCAACCAGTTTGACAAGGTAGGAGGACGGGTTGTGAACAAGAAAGATGATAAATATGCGGGACAAAAGAGAAAAACATTCAAAATTGATTTGTGATTTGAAATCCTCGATGCCTATTGCATAAAGGTGGAGATTGCCTTAAGTATACATACACATGTATGCATTAGGACTATAATTTTTTTTAAAGTCAAACAATATAAACTTCGATTTTTTTTATAGATAAAAACCATTAAGATCTACCATAACAATCAATAATGTTAGATCCATCATGAAATAAATTCTCTTATGATATCCGTTTACAATTATAATTATCAATATCTTTCTAATTACTTAGTCAAAATTTACGTTGTTTAATTTTTAGAAACAGTAATAATAGACCTTAATGCCAGGAACGTAGGGAGTATAAAGAAAACCACCTTTTGCTTGGCTTGTTCTAATCCTGAGGGACATATTCATTTTAGGAATACAACTTTCTAGAAACAATGAATACCTAGTTTCCAGCTATTTAACCCCTAGTGTGTTTGTTCTGGTTTTTTGCTGGTTTCCCGCTATTTAACCAACCAACTCTTTTCTTCTTAATTAAAATGGCAAGTGTTTTGCCTCGTTTCAAAAAGATGTTTACCAAGGAAACATGGAGGGGAAAACCGGTGATATATTAGAATATATGCCCTATATATGTGCAACACAGTGTCGTTGTGAAATTGTGAACTGAACATAGTTTAGCTGATTAGATTCCTTGTGGAAACTTATCTACCCTAGTTCGAGTTCTAAATTTGGTATGGGTGCTTGTAATTTACTGGAGTTATTCCATGCTTTTCTCACGATGTTCTTCTAGTGGGTGACAACGTGTCTGTGGCGCATGCTCATACGTGTGACTATATTGGCATTTCCGCATTTGTGTTTCTAACAAAACGTATCACTGTGAAATTGATGACTGAACAGGGCGGGCAAGCCACACAACATGACCCTCACCTCACAAGTAGGATCTCATCCCCCCGCGTTTCTCTCTCCTCCCTCCTTTCTTCCGCTGAGAGCCCTCGATTCGCACCTGGCTCCTCCCTCTTGTCCGTCGGCAGCTTTGCCGTCTAGCCTCAATGTGGGGGTGTGGGGGGGGGGGGGGGGGGGGGGGGAGGAGGCCGGTCTCTGTATAGTATCTAGCTATTAGGGTAGTTGCGAGGTTTAGGGTTTGGTCCTACATGGCGAATGTCACGCAGGATTGGGTTCCCGACACTTGCAGGCGGCGCTGGTGAAGCGTCTCTCCTCTCTGGCGACAACGGTTCATGGTGGACGGCCGAATCTGGGGATGGATCTGGAGGCGGCCTTCTAAATAAGCTTGTTTTTGGCAGATCTGTTGGTGGCGTCAGGGAGTTTTCCTTCTGTACTCGTCTTGGTGACGAGGAGGATGGAGAGTCCCATACTCCTGGCTGCCGGCGATGGTCTCTTCATCAAGCGACTAGCAATGCTTCTCCTGGGAGCTCTCCCACGAAGGCTTCCCCGTCGTCGTTCACCATGGTCGAAAGGCGACCGCTCCCGCCTTGGATACCGGTGACGGCTTCTTCCGGCCGGCATCCGATGGTTTTCTCCTACCTCGAGGCTTTTATGCGATGCGAAGGCCCTTCAACTCCGATGCAGTAGGCACCTGCCTCCCTGTCCCAAGTGGTCGCGTCCCCGGCGACATCGATGTTGGCTGGGTCGAGTTCGTCCGTCGCGTTGGAGAAGGAGCAAAACCGGATTGTTTTTCTTTAGTTTTTCCGGAGGTCCTAAGTGCAACTTTTAAGGGCTCGGGTGTAATTTTCAGTTTTCTAGAAGCCTTATCTGTAAAATTTAACTCTTGTGTTGACTATGAATGAAGCTTCGGTCCTTCGTCCACCAGTTCAAAAAAAAAAAAAAACCCTCACAAGTGACTTCATCCTGACGACTGGAGCCGGGAGAACTAACATGGCACCCGCAATTTGCATACACCCGCTGTACGGGGAGCTCTGACTAAGGATATAAAGCAGAACAGAAAATTGTTCCTCTAGCGTTCGACCCAATCATGAACTCAACGTGCAAATGCGCGCAAAAGTCAAGATCAGCCTACCATTTACGTAGCCGAGATACTCGCTTCTCAATCAAAACACCGATCGCGCTAAGCACACTCGCTTTCCCACTGTAAATTAAGGGCCTCTCCGATTCAACTTACAATATGAAAGGGCGAGTTGCCAATCAATCGGTTGCAACCGAATTGAGTTTGATAGACACTACATACTCACATGATATATAATGGTGTGCCGACACATGCTTCTGAGACCACAAGACGTACATTCCCAGCAGAGTACGATCTTGTAGTGCTAGTACTACTGTATCTCGGCCGGATCGAGCACCGATATGGCAGCTCTGAAGATGCTCCTGCTCCTGGCGCTGAGCGCCTTCCTGCTCAGTCCGGCGTCGGCGGTTAAATGGACGCCGGCGCACGCGACGTTCTATGGCGGAGGCGACGCGTCGGGCACAATGGGTTAGTCTATTATTCGGCTTGTCACTCTATAACCTTCTCGCCAGATTTCCGTCAGTGCAATTGTTGATGCTAATTAACATGCACACCGTGCGTTGATCTCACCGTGCAGGCGGGGCCTGCGGGTACGGCAACCTGTACGGCGCCGGATACGGCACGCGGACGACGGCGCTGAGCACGGCCCTCTTCAACAACGGCGCGTCGTGCGGGGCGTGCTTCACCATCGCCTGCGACACGCGCAAGTCGCGGATGTGCAAGCCGGGCACCACCATCACCGTCACGGCCACCAACTTCTGCCCGCCCAACTACGCGCTCGCCAGCGACAGCGGCGGCTGGTGCAACCCGCCGCGGCAGCACTTCGACATGTCCCAGCCCGCCTGGGAGACCATCGCAGTGTACAAGGCCGGCATCGTCCCCGTCAACTACAGGAGGGTGCGCTGCCAGCGGAGCGGCGGCATCCGGTTCACCATCAACGGCCACAGCTACTTCGAGATCGTGCTCGTCACCAACGTCGCCGGCAGCGGCCGCGTCGCGCAGATGTGGGTCAAGGGCTCCGCCACGGACTGGATGGCCATGACCCACAACTGGGGCGCCAACTGGCAGAGCAACGCCTACCTCAATGGGCAGAGCCTCTCCTTCCGCATCAAGTCCGACGACGGCCGCCTCGTCACGGCCAACAACGTCGCGCCGGTCGGCTGGTGGTTCGGCGGAACATGCACATCCGGGGCACAGCTGTACTGATTCACGCTTACTTGCACCCATGCGCGCATATGCATGAAGCCGAAAGCAGCATTCGATAAATCGGCCGGCGTGTTGTGTCTTGAACTCTCTTCTTCTGCATTCTATGATTCTAGTGTGTGAACTATCCGTTTTGCTTAGGATTCAACCATCTCCGATAGACAAGGCTTAGGATCAAAGGCCGCCCACCAATCACGCACATATGTTTGTTTTTCAGCTCCATGTACATGTGTACTCTTTATTGATTTACTAGGAAAAATGCCCGTGCGTTGCAACGGGAAAAAATCCGCATCGCTCAAACTCATAATCGTCCTCTCCAACATTAGCGACACCTAGGACTCCGCGGGACTCCGCTGCCGAACTCTCATTAATTTTGACTGATTTTGATTGGGTTTGTTGAGAAGACGGTGTACTAAAAAATAAAGCGACGCCCTATTAATTCATTTCTAATTCGCTAGCACATGTTTGTGAAATAGAAACGTACAATGCGATGTTCAATTGAAACACATTCGATTCGACAATCTATGTTTATATAACGTGCAGAAATATGCAATCTATGGATTTTTATGTGAATTTCTTGAATAATCAGTTGAAAAAGTATCAAAAAGTCGTAAGTCTTTGATGTTTCTTAAAAATCTTAACATGTTGTAATTTTTCTTAAAATCCTTCTTAATGAAACGCTCTTCTTATTTTAGCAGTACAGAGAGAAAAGCTGACCGTAAAAATAAAACTTGAATCATCCCCTCAATACCTTGTTCCCTTCTCCCTGTGCCTCAGCGAGGGAGCAGCGACATAATGTACAATCTTTTTTTCAATGTTGCAGTCAAGGAAAACAGTAGGGTCGCCTGGGTCTACATCTTCCGGACCCATGCCCGATTAACAAAAGGAAGAGTCTGTGCTCACGATCTGCCTGACTGGGCACCACTCGGCTCAAATTTTTTGAATTATTTTTCCTACTGCTTCGAGTTGTAGTACGAAATTAGTTTTCGTCCGGCCAGGTTGTGTGTGAAACAGTTGGCCATCTGCTTCGTTTTATAGACCTGCCGATGGTTCGTTTTCAGGAACTGGACGTTGTTCAATATACAAAACCAGGCCCTCCTCAGCCGGCCCACTAACCCCATCTGATCCAATCCTAGCTAAAACGCACGTTGTTGTACAAAAAAAAACTAAAACGCACGCAGACGGCTGACCCATTCGTTCCGATCGATCCCCAAGTCTCAAACCTCCCAGCGCCGCCACGCTCGTCTCTCTCGCAGCGCAGCAGCGCCCTCCTCTTCCTCCTGTCGACCCAGCGCCGCTCCGACCAACCTCCTTCTTCCCCTCCCCGGTTCTCTTCCTTCTGCCGCCATGGAGACAACAGCTCCTCCAACTCACCTCGCGAATGGACGGCAGCGCTCCCTTGGCCTCCTCCGCCCCGACTGAAAGTATTTATCTCTTTCCCGTCCTCGGCGTGCCTCTGGTCATGGCCATGGCTCGGACAACTCCGACGTCCCGCCGTCCCGAGCGCCTCGGCCTCGTGCTGCAGCGCCGCCGGCGAGCTCCCTCCTCTGCCTCCAATTCCACGAACATGTCCGACCGGCGAGCTCGCCCCGGTCCGACGCCGTTGTGCCTCTGTACACGGCCGTGGCTCGGACAACTCCGACGTCCCGCCGTCCCGACCGCCTCGACCTCCTGCTGCAGTGCCGCCGGCGAGCTCCCTCCTCTGCCTCCAATTCCACGAACATGTCCGACCGGCGAGCCCGCCCCAGTCCGGCGCCGTCGCGCGGCCGTGGCTTGGCCAACTCCGGCGTCCCGCCGTCACGACCGCCTCGGCTTCCTGCTGCAACGCCGCCGGCGAGCTCGCCGCCCAGCACCACCTCGTCGAACTCCTTCGGTTGGGTTTTTTTTCCTCTGAGACAAGAAGGGGGTATGGTGGCAATAGTGCAGTATTATCTAATTTGGTGGAAGGGCAAAACGGTACAAAGTCGATGCGGTGGCAATTGTGCCGTATTATCTAGTTTGGTGGGAGGGCAAAATTGGTATGAAAAGTGACGTACCACAAGAAAACTTAATGTCTTTATTATTAAAAAAAAGGTATAGATTAGAAGTACTCATGTGTACTGTTTAGGGATCATATATAGGCAGACGTCTCCTTTCTCCGTTGAGCTAGGCCGGTTTTTTCTTTTGGGTCCATCTACATCTAAACTCACTGAGATCGGTTAAAAAGTACAATTTCAGTTTGCTGGAGTTTCACTTTTCAGAAATCTAAGATGATTTACTATTAAAAAACTTTTTAAATCGAGTATATTCTAATATGCGATGTGAGCATCTCCCCGCCTCCAGGACTTAAAATAGTTTTTTCCCCGAATCAAATAGTGTGAGAAAAGAATCAAATATACCATAGAACTAATGAAAACCCCAAAAGAAAAATTAGGTCGACATGTATACGCAGTTGTACTTTTTTAAATGTGCAATTTTAGACTCTAAAATATACAACAACCTAATTTTAAACCCTATAATACACTTCCTTGTTTGTGTGTCATTCGTATATTTTAGAAAATATCCTAATTGCAAACCCCAAAATACAAAATTAATCATGTGTAAAGTACATCTTCATTCTGTCGAGCAACCTAATTGCATACTTTTCAAGGGATAAAATCTCGTGGTGTCACGACTTGGTCAACGTCGCAAGAGCATGTGAAGTTTGTAGTCACATGGACGTTCAGATCAACATATGAATCTCGTAGCACACATAATGCAGGTAATGGAACTATTTCTTCATGTTCTTGTATTAGAGGTTTATTACAATGTACATAAGGACTCCACGATATTTAAGATGATGATCCCGATGAGGCTATGGTGGACGGCTTAGGATTGATGATCCCCATATCGGTTTGGATCTTGTGAAATATTGAGGATGATGGCGGCGATACTTTTGTAGGTATTCGATCGCATATCCCATTAGGGAGCACCGACCCCCTTTATATAGGCCATCGTGGTAGGTGGCGCCTTCTTCTATGTTTGAGTCCTTGTATGGCAAGTGTTAGACTTTTTTACTCATATCGGAAGGTTTTTTTAGATCTCTTTCTTCTACTTCAAGTCATTATTTTAAACCCGTGACTTTCCTTGTTGAGGAGGTCACCATGAGTCTTCTAGATGGTCTTTGACTTGCACTATGCTAACCCACCTAGACGGCCCATGTAACGCCCCATTTTTTTTTTGAACTAAGAAAAACACAGCTATTAGATAGCCAAAAATCAGGGCCACCAAAAACTTTTTGAAAAGCTTCACTAATGCTTGTGTTTCACTTCCCCTTGCTCTGTTTGACTTTGTCTGCTTTGTTGTTTGAGTTAACAACCACTGAAAACACCAACCTTTGAAACTCACCTAATACAGCATATCATTTAAATTTTAGTGATCATGTCATGACAAGAAGAATGATCCATACATCTTCTCTAAAACTTAATTTGGCCAACTCCTTTTTCTATGATGTTTTGATTTTAGCACCAACCCATGGACCTATTATTTAAGAAAGTAAAGTATTTCCAAAAATACATGTTTACAAACTATGGAGGTCCATATAATATCTCCTACCAATTTCCAACTCAGTTATTTTGCAAGTACCAAGAGCCTTTTTCAAAATTCCTATTTTCAACACCTTTTGAAAATGATACAAGTGGGAGATATATTACTCCTATATTTCTCTTTATCAAACCTTTTTAAACTATCAAGTTATGAGATGAGATACTTTTAAACATCATATTGTCATGGTTGTGTGTGACTTAGATAATTTGAAACCTACAAATAATAGAACTTTTATATAAAGATCTTATTAGAATCCTATCTTAAGCTATCTTCCTAGCTATTAAAATCCTCCAACTTTGGAGACATGCCATTGTGGCAAATTTACTCTTCCCATCAATGCACCATCAAGGATCAAATTTTCCCCGTCTATACTTTCCATCAAGCTATGGAGGTTTATTATGAAACTCCCTAGCATTTTATTTCAAAGTCCTTTTGATGGTATTCCAACGTAGTGGCTATATCCCTCTTATCTTGGCAATCTTTCTACAATCATTTCTTAATCTTTATGAGCTCAAACAAACATTCCTTTACCATCCTTATGTTTGTGTTTCACATCTAATGTGGTCAATTTTTTTTATCTCGGCCATTATAACCATATCTTCTTTTCAAAATCTTGGTGTCTATTAAAAAGCCTCTTGTTTTCCTATTTTTTTAAAAAAGAAATCTCAAGTACTTTTCAAAGGAGTTAATTATTAAAAACCACTTTTGTGATCCATATTATATAACCTCTCATCTCATCTCAAAAATATTTGGTTTGAAAGCTTTTTCATATTTATTATGACTTATTTACCAAAAGGTCAGAAAATGGATTTTTAGATATTCTGTGAATAAAAGTACTTCCCAAAATTCTTATAAAAATTACCCAGCATTACTATGGTCATATGTGACTCTTTTATTCAAAAATGTTTGTTTATGTTATACAAAATTTTGAAGAAAACTTTGCAAAACCTTCTCTGAAACTATCTTTATTCATGTTAAAAGATAGCATCTTTTGAGCATCACCATTATTTTACTGGAGGTAAAATTGGAACCTCATCTTCAGGAATCTCTTCTACTCCATATTGTTTACCCCTACAAAGTATTGTTTGAGATTTTCATGCTTTAAACATCTTTATTGCATGATGGTTTTGGTGTCACCAAAATAACAGTTTTCTGGACTTGGAAATTTCTCTAAGGACCAAACTCTGAATTTTCTGAACCTGTTAATTTATACCCTTTTCGCCTCCTTGCAAAACCACTCAAAATCTCCTCATCCTTCGTAAATTGTCGACCATTGTGATCACCATAGTTAGTACCTCACTCCTGTACCTTTCTCCTTGACTCTGCAGGCCATTTGGTCACTTTGCCATGATGGTTTTGTTACCATCACGTTAACAGTTTCTGAAAAATTCTGTCAACACCTAGGTTTGCCCAAAACCTCTCCCATTCTTTCTTCCTCACCTCGCACCACTCTCTAACCCTCCCAGTACATCTTTTGCATTGTTTTGGCAGTGCTGGACACTGTGACTTGAAGGAAGAGGTGACTGGAGAAGTTAGGTCATGGCATTTGATGCCAAAGCAAGACCATGATTCGATCTGCACTCTCCCCCTCTCTCTCACCATGTCTGGGTCATGTTCTGGACTCCCACCGCCTCTCTGGACCACTTGCCATCGAGCTTTGCCAGCCCTAACCCTTCCCCCAACGCGGTCCACCTCGGGAACCCGGGAACAAGACCCCTCTCTCTCTCGATCCTTGCTCTGCCTCAGGAGACGAGCCAGTGGCTGCCTTCGATGCCCTGCTACCTCCTCAGCTCTCCAGACACTCACCTGGCACCGCCCATTCTGCCCTATCCCTCTCCCTCGACCACGCCACACACGCCCGTGCACCTCGTCCATGAAGGACCGGGCACCCTCACGGTTTTAAGTGCACAACCCTCCCCCGAGCTCAGACCTTGCCCATTCTCTTCCTCTCACTCCACTCACCCACCTAGAGCGAGAGCGCTTGCCAGGACGTTTCCGAGCAACACCGTCCTCCTTTCCTCTCCATTCTTGCACCTCCGTGTTCCCCTTGTTGTGCTCTTCCTCATGCTTCCTATCTTTTTGTCCAGGAGACCATGGAGCCGCCGTGGCCATCTCGTGCCCGCCGTGGACGTGCTCAACCTCGCCGGCGCTCTGGAACTCGTCGACCAGTTTTGTAGCAAGCATAGACCCTCCCCACCTTTCCCAAGCTCTCATGCACCCTCTCCATCGCCCCAGCTGCCCCCACGGTGAGAAAACTGCACCTCCACGTCGAGTTCTCGTCCATGGTCGTGTTCTGCACGTTCCCAGGAAGAAGAGGGCGAATAGCTCAGGTACTACGTTTTTTCAGGGAATTGGCTGCGATGCGACATAGTTGGAGATAATAGCTAGGGTACGACGCGTGAGAGCAGCAAAATAGCCACGACCCACCCATTGTGATGAAACGGCCGTGTCACTTACTTGTGCTAGTTAAGGAGGGTTTAGCGGACGTGGGACCCACTAACTTGTACCCGGTCAACTCAACCGGTTCGAGCGACCGCACAGACCGACCTTGCCCTAGCGCGCCATCTGAACCCCGACAGTGTGCGCCCTGCTCCCTCTCCGGCGGCGAAGCTATTAACTCCTGGGCGTCGAATTCGTTGTCGCTGGCATCTGGGGTGAGTCAAATCGAACCCGCGTGGCCTTCCCTTCGTAATTCTGCCCCAAATCTGACACATTCCCTGCCGTTTTTGCTCGCGGCCAGGCGTATTGGAGGCGGGGGAAGCAGCCCGGAAGAAGGAGGTAGATGGCGAGCTCCGCGGAGCCGGCAGAGTCAAATTTGAGGTAATCCATCACTCTCGTGCTCATTCCGCTTTCGATTTGAGCTCGTTCACTTCCAAGTCATCAAATTCTACTGTCGTCACATTCCCGCGTCGTTGTCAAAACAGGGGAGATGCCCGAAAAAGTTTCGAATTGGGTGTCAAATTTATGCTATCTCAGGCTAAGCTAGCTGATGGTAGCGTGAGGACCATAGATCACGACACATTAGTTAGTTTGGAGCTTTCATTTTACGACATCGATCCACAAGAACTAGTGAACCAAGAAGAGAAAGCGGTGAGAGATATTGTGGAGAAAATAGGGGAGAGTATTCCTTGGGGTCCAGAGCAAGAAGTGGCATTGCTACGGTACGAAGATTGGAAGGGAGAGTATGTGAGAATGGAGGATGGCGAAGCCGTTGTTGATGAAATCGATAAACAAGAGGGCTTTGAAAAGAAACGTGCTACACTTCTTGCCGAGCTGGTGATGCATGTAAAATGCATACATGAACTTTGCATTATTTTATTCATATTCCAATCATATTTGCATCATATAAGGGTTATATCAATGATTTATAATGATTTTGGGAATAATTCACAAGTTCCCCTATTTATTTGGAATTAACCCTGTTTTCCAGAAAACGTCTTTTTTAGTGTTTCAGACTTTCCGGGAGCTTCGGGACTCCAAAAAGGGCAAGGTCAGAGAGCACGGTTCAGAATTTTAGAGACGAACGCAATGGGCTGAAAATGAAGACCAGAAGCCCAACCAGCTGGGAAATAGAGGGCCCCACGCGGCCAAAACCCTAGGCCACGTGGGCCCACCTATTTTCCCCCTCGGAGCTCCGTTGCCGTCGATCTTTCTTCCACCGACTCCGTCTTGACCTAAAAACGTCTATAAAAATAGTCCCCCGAGGAGTTTCGCGAGGAGGCAGCGGAGAAACACTAAACCAAGAAACAGGAGACAGAAGGCTGCCGCCGGAGAAGATCGGAGGGGGGAAACGCCGCCGGAATCACCTCCGGAAGGCTCCTCCATCCCCCCTCCAGAAGTCTCCATCATCACCACCGTGAAGACCAGCACCATCTCCATCACCATCTTCGTGATCCACTTCATCCCCCTCATAGTTTGAGATTGTTCGAACCCTAGCTATTGTCTAAGTACTATTCTACATGTTTGTGAATTGTTACTTGTCATTGTTTAGTGGGGAGATTATATTTTTCAGATTGTGCTGTATCACTTATACCATTGAATCATACCATGTCTTCGCGTTGTGAGTAGTTCTCTCATGTTCCTGGGGTCATAGGATGGATTGTCAATGATTTCTACTTAACATGTATTGAGTATTTGGTCAAGTTTTTATCTTTTATGATTGTGTTGATGTACAATGTATGAAGTGCACCATACATTGAGTAATGCATGAAGGTGTTTCACACTAGTGTAATGGATTGAGGGAGACTTGGGAGGACACGTAAACCCTTGACCGAGTCATGAAGTTACATTAGGAGGGGATTTATATCGGGGACCTTAGAGTGTAATGCTATGGTGGGACTTTTTGTCTTAATAACTCTTGTGCAGTCATTTACTTGGCCACATGATCCATCATAAGGGGTTTAGTTTATTTATTTAGCTACACCTAATTATGGCTCCGTCCAAAGAAGATTAAAACTTGACAAAATGTTTACCTTGTTGTTCTAGAAATATTTTTGCCATGAAATCCATGTAGCCCTTGGGAACGTTTTCCACGCATAAGAAACACCACTCAAGCTTGTCCTCTTGCTGCATAGGGGATTGGGCTTTCTCTCTCTTTGAGAGCTTTCACTCATCATATTTTATTTTCAGCTTTGCATTCTCTACACCAAAAAACCCAAAAACACTTGCATCATTTTAGTTTGTCTAGTGCATAGATAATAAGAGAAGTGACACTCTTATTTGAGAGGATAAATACTTATACCTTCTACTCCTCGTGGGATCGATACTAATACTTACACAGCGAAGACTTCAACGATCTCCTGCACTTGGGAGTCATCAGCTGGTTGATCTGAAATCAGATTCAAGAGTAGGATATGTGGCATCAAAGTTGGCTATGCAGATTGCAGATGATGAGTGGGCTGCAGCTAGACAGATAATGCCCATTGTAACCGAATTGACAGTGTTAGCAGATGATGCACAAGACCCAGCCCGTGATGGTGCTGCTAATGGGGTGGCTGGTACGGGCCCGGCTGTTGTTGACTGGAATTCAGTAGAACTGCAAGAGCTTACTGATTTGGTCATTGCACCCTTGGATGACACTGAGATGGCAGACCTTTTTGGAATTCCAGTCGATGATAAAGACAAGGAGAAGAAGAAGAGGGATGCGGCTAATGCGGCTGCTGGTTCTGGAGTTGTGGATGCAGAGTTGATGAAGGAAGCTGCTGATGATGTAGATGATGAAAATGATGATGAGATGATAAATGTATATGACAAAGATAACCCTGTAATTGCAGTAGGAAAGTATTTTCCAACCATGGCTGAGTTTAGGATGTGTTACAGGACTTATGCAGTGAAGAAGCAGTTTGACAGCAAGACTCTGTGGACAGATACAAAGAAATTTTATGCGAAGTGCAAAGGCTTTGATGGCAGTGCCCAACCTTGCAAGTGGTACATTTCTGCTAGACGCCAACCTGATGGCAGTACAATCAGAATTAATCAAATCCCCAATGAACATACTTGTATTACTAGTTCACAGACTCCCTCAACCATGACATCACAGGCCTGGGTTGCACAAAAGATCACTCCTATTTTAGCCAAAACACCAAACACTACTGCAAAGAGACTGAAATTAGACATGGAAGCCCAGTACCCTATTAAGCTGAAATATACCACAGTGTGGAAGGCAAAACAGAAGGCAATGAAAGAACTATATGGTGATTGGGCAAATACCTTCAGGATGCTGTATAGTTTCAAGGCAGAGGTGGAGAAGAGGTCACCTGGCAGTATTGTGGAGATAGATACCGAGGTTGCACCTGATGGCAAGGTATTTTTCTCCAAATTTTTTATGGCTTCAAAGCAGGGTGTCGGCCATATTTGAGCATAGACTCATCTTTTTTGACTGGAAAGTGGAATGGTCAATTGGCAGCATGCAATGCTCTAGATGGACACAACTGGATGTTTCCTGTTGCTATTGGCCTGTTTCAATCAGAGACAGAGATTTCATGGACATGGTTCATGATGCAGTTGAAAAGATCCATTGGGACAGTGACACCTTTGGCTATACACACTGATGCTTGTAAAGGGCTAGAAAATGCTGTCAAGGCCGTATTTCCACATGCTGAGCAGAGGGAGTGCTTCGGGCATATGTGGATGAATGTGATCAAGAAACATAGAGGAGAAGATTTTGGGCGACTGTGGCCAGCAGCAAGATCTTACTCGAAACAGACACATGCTTATCACCTTGCGAAGGTTATTGCAGCAGATCCTGAGTTTCAGCACTGGCTGGAAGCATACCATTCTCTTTTGTGGTATAGGTCAGGATTTAATACAGACATCAAGTGTGATCATATCAACAACAATCTAGCAGAAAGTTTTAACAACAAGGTGAAAGAGTTAAAAGACTTGCCTGTGCATGACATGGTTGACCAAATCAGGATCATGATCATGCGGATGTGGGAATTGAGAAGAAGAATAGGTGATGCTTTGCAAGGGGATAAGCTTCCAGCAGTGGTACAGCAGGTGGTTAACAGGAGCAGAAATCTTACACATTTGGCAGTTGAGAATTCTTCATTGTGGGGAGCTGAAGTGAGAGATACCAAGACTGGAAGAAGGCATGTGGTTGACACTGAACTGCATGAATGCACTTGCCTCGAGTGGCAACATACTGGAAAACCATGTGAGCATGCCATACTCTTCTTGGCTGGAAAACCGAGGGTAAACATGCACCCTTATCTGCATGAGTATTATTCAGTAGCAAGATTCAAGGCTGCGTATGCAGCTCCAATACCAGCACTTACAGATCAGTCGCAGTGGCCTGAAGTGCCTTTTGATTTTGATATGTGTCCCCCCCTTGCCAAAAGAAAGGCTGGCAGGCCTAAAATGAGCAGATTCAAGGCCTGGTTTGAGAAAGGAGGCTGTAGTAAGAGGGCGAAAAAAGATGACAAACCAAAACGGCCTCAGAAAGGTACCAAAAATAGATGCAAGGAGTGTCAGGTACTTGGTCACCGAGCTGGATCATCCAAATGTCGGTACCCTCGTCCACAACAACCAAAGTAAGTTGAAGTATTTGATCATTTATTTAAATTCAACTGCAATTCTACTCTGTTTTCATACTCTGTTTTATTTTTTCAGAGCAAAGGCTGGAAGTGAGCCCATTGTTGTTGACAATCTCTGGGCAACAAAAAGGGCAAGACAAAATGGCCGAAGACAGATAAGTGTGCCATCTGAATCAGTTCTGAATGATGTGGTGCCATCTAATTCAGTTTTGGATGATGTGGTGCAAACTGATTCAGTTTTGGATGATGTGGTGCCATCTGATGCAGTTCTTGATGCCGCGGTGCAAAATGAAGCTGACGCTGAAGCTGTTCCAGAACTGAATCTGTCATCTGAAGAGGTGTCATCTGAAGACGAAGAACGACTTGTGTGGCCTCGGCCTCGTATGACTGACTCGAAGAAAACCAAGAGCATGAGGGTTTTGTCTGGTGTGCCGACACAATCTGGTGGTACGAACAAGAGAAAATCGAGAGCGTGAAATTTGAGATGAAACTTGAGCCGTGAAATTTGTGTAATAATTTGAATTTGATTTTGAATTTGGTTTTGAATTTGAACCAAATTCAAAATTGTGTGAAATATTTCTCACAATTTGAACCAACCCTGATTTCTCAGTTGTTATGCTCGTTTTGTGAACAATCCTTCCCTTTTGCTAGGGTAAACATCTCCAACAAGTAAGCGGTTCTCCAAAATGAGCTACAAAAGAGCCCCAAAGGTAGCCCAAACAGCCCCATTTCTAATCTGGTCATTTTTTCGACCATCTCCAAATGATCTCAAACTCTAGGGTTAACATCTATTGCACTAATATAGTGCCCTAGACCAATATGGAGTCATTTATCAAAACATAGAACCACTTCTCTTCACACATAAGAGTTCATAGTTTGAGATGTGAGATTTCACACCATATTGAAGCATTTCTTGTTTAATTATATCTAGACCTTGTCTATCAGTTGGAGTTGTTAGTACATGACAAAATAAGAACATGTGCACTGGATTTTCATTTTTTTGATGTTTTATGATTATTTTATGATTATTTCAAATTCGGTCAAACCCAAGTTTGACCAACATTTGAACATGTTTTAAACACCAAAATGAAAAACCAAGCCTGGATCCTTCTTAGTCAATCCAAAATGAAGCTTTGGTGAGTTTTTTGTAAATTTCATGTTGCAAATCCCAAACCACCTCTCTTCACACATAAGAGTTCATAGTTTGAGATGTGAGATTTCACACCATATTGAAGCATTTCTTGTTTAATTATATCTAGACCTTGTCTATCAGTTGGAGTTGTTAGTACATGACAAAATAAGAACATGTGCACTGGATTTTCATTTTTTTGATGTTTTGATTATTTTATGATTATTTCAAATTCGGTCAAACCCAAGTTTGACCAACATTTGAACATGTTTTAAACACCAAAATGAAAAACCAAGCTGGATCCTTCTTAGTCAATCCAAAATGAAGCTTTGGTGAGTTTTTTGTAAATTTCATGTTGCAAATCCCAAACCACCTCTCTTCACACATTAGAGTTCATAGTTTGACATGTGAGATTTCACACCATATTGAAGCATTTCTTGTTTAATATGTATCTAGACCTTGTCTATCAGTTGGATCTGTTAGTACATGACAAAATAAGACCATGTGCACTGGATTTTCATTTTTTTGATGTTTTTTAATATTTTATGATTATTTCAAATTCGGCCTATTTCACACCATATTGAAGCATTTCTTGTTTAATATGTATCTAGACCTTGTTTATCAGTTGGAGCTGTTAGTACATGACAAAATAAGACCATGTGCACTGGATTTTCATTTTTTTGATGTTTTTTGAATATTTTATGATTATTTCAAATTCGGATGCAACGTCGACCGTTCATCCGTGTGATCGCTACCTTGCTGCACTGTGGCCGTGCGATCTGGCCCTGAGCTAACACACGATCCGTGGGATGGCTGGTTCTGCTACCTGATTGGCTGAGAAGCGGTGCACTCGTCGGACCGTTGGATTGAGCGGACCCTCGTAGACGCATGCATGCCATCGAGTGGGCCCCGCTGAGCGATTCGACGGCAGTGCATGCAGACGTCTCATCTGAGCGATTTCGCGCTGCACCCCGCTGCGCTGTACGCCACGTAGTATCAGGGCTATTGTTGCTCTTTTTTTTACGGATTGACTTTTGCGCTGACAGCGGCGGCGGGACGGCGGCGCGCTTGCAGTGTGCACGCAGACCAGAAATGAATCGACCGGCTGCGCGCTTGCAGTGTGCGCGTGCCTCTTCCCAACCATCACATTAAACCGAGTTTTACACTTCACCTCCCCACCATCGCATTAAACAAGATCACTATCCGCTATAAAATAGCACCCAGTTCTTCTCCAAGTCGCACACCGCATCCCATCTTCCTCCAACCCTCTTCTCTCAAACAAGCAGCCGCCCCGCCCGCCCCTAGCAGCCCCAGCAACCATGGAGTACAGCGCCCCGACCTACCGCCTCCCCAACCTCACGCGGGAGCACCGCTCTACCACGCCCAATCTCGTAGAGCATCGCCAGCTGCGCGTGTGGGCCTTCTCGAGGTGGAGGGGCGCAAGGGCTCTAGCGGAGTTCTTCCTCTCGTCCGGCTTCCGCCACCTCCCTCCTGGCGGGCCGCCCATGTACCGGCTCGAGGAGTTCTATGATGGCGGCCTCGTCATCGGCTACTACGTCACCTTCACCAACCTCTTCGACGCACTCCTCCTCCGTCGGAAGGCGTTTTGGTATGGGTGCGAGTACATCGCATTCACGCCGTTCAACGTCTTCACGGACTTCACCGACATCTTCCACTACCGGGGCACCATCCACGGCCTCCCCTACGAGGACGACGAGTGAGCCACCAAGGAGGAGCCCAGGAGAAGGTCAAGGAGAAGTGCCCCAAGGAGAACTCTTAGTGCCCTAGTTTATTTCGGGCTTATTTCCATGTTTATTTATTTCCATCCTAGTTTATTTCTCGTAAGTTGTAAGAGGGCACACGTTATAAGTGTGCTAGTCGTGTAAGAGGGCACACGTTATAAGTGTGCATTTTATTAATCTTATGTCGTTATAAGTGTGCTAGTCTTCAACCCACATTTATTTAAAACTACATTTTTCTACTTATTTTTCATTGGTCGCTGATGTACAAATAAAAAATAACTAGTTAAGGACTGCAATTTTCAATCGTGGAAAATAAAAAAATAAATTAAATTTATAACACTCACGGTGGTCAAGGAGTACAATCTCATGGTGGTCAAAATCTTCCTTGTTCTAAAAAAGAGCCCGAAACGTAGCCCAAACAACCTCATTTCTAATCCGAGGAATTTTTTAACCTTCTCCAAATGAACTCAAACTTTAGGGTTAACATCTAGTGCACAAATATAGTGTCCGTGACCAATATGGAGTCATTTCATAGAACTATAAAAAAACCACTTCTATGTACACATCCAATTAGACATTTCTTTTAACTTGACACGTCATTTATTGGCCAACAAACAATATTTCATTTAAACCATTGTTTCTGTCCAACAACGGCTTGGCCCAACAACAGGTCCAGCAACGGGCCCAACAACATGAAATTCTTTTTTTCCCTGCACCTATTTTAAGCGAGCACTGACGGCTTGGCCCAACAACGGGCCCATGAACTTGTCGGTTTTTCTATTTCGGAAACGGCTAACTGAACCTGTTCGAGGTGTTAACTGATTTCAGAGCTAATTTAGTCGAATCATAACATTGTTCATAAGACAAACAGCTCCTAAATCGAAATCCCCAACTC
The DNA here is from genome assembly GCA_947311845.1 of Poa pratensis. Classification (NCBI taxonomy): domain Eukaryota; kingdom Viridiplantae; phylum Streptophyta; class Magnoliopsida; order Poales; family Poaceae; genus Poa; species Poa pratensis. Next base: position 9,350,629 of record CAMZMU010000106.1, read on the forward strand.
CTAAATCGAAATTTCTAATTCGAACGACAAAGATACACCAAATAAATGGCAATGATACACACATAAAATGCTCCGGCCATCATGTTTGACTGCTTCTTCAATTCCACAAGCTGGCTCAACTGCTTCTTCAACTGCTTGTTCAATTTCTGCAACTCCCTATTCACCAAAACATCCTCCTCCAATGGAGGAGGGCCCAATGGAGGACGATCGGCTCTGTATGAGATCTCCTCCTCCACAGCAGACGAGATGGCAGCCTCCTGGATTGGGGGCCCCTGAATTGGGGGCAGCAATTCAACTTGAAGCCCTCGATCCCGAATATACTTGTCCATCCACACAAAATAGCCGCATTCCGCCAAATCCTGAAAAGGGGAACGAAAACACTAATTTCCAAATCCATAGTGCAAAATCAAATTCAGGCCAAATCGAGACAAATCAAGACAAACCCTACCTTTCCATCCTTCCCACGATGCGGGGCGCTCTCGCATTTGACAAATTCCCGACCGACATTGCCCCTCGTCGAGCGCACACATATCAAGCGCTTAAGTGGATCTAGGCGAGGGCAGTCCGGGCATGTAGTCATCGGGACTTCTCCATAACGCGGCCATGACTTCTGGGAGCCAGAAGCGGAGCTCGACATCCTTCGCCGCCGCCGCCGTGGACCGTTGCCGGAGAAGAGGAAGAAGAAGGTGCGCGGAAGAACAGAGGAAGAGAGGCAACGGTAATGTCGGGGGCAGGGCAGGACCACGGGAGCGGGGCTCACTCTGCCTCTTTATAAATGGATAAGGTTGACGTGGATAAGTGGTGGGTCCCTGTCTCAGTTGGCCCACAGTGGGTCCCGCGTTCCAACGGTCGCCTGGTGGGTCCCGCGTTCTAACAGCCCAGCTCACATAATCCAAATTGAAGCTGACAGTTTCCTTCCGTTTAAGGGCTAAAAGAGCCGTATCGGGCCGTCGCTATTTGGGCCGTTCCAACTGTCGCCTCTGAGCTATTTCATCGAACGACGTCGTTCTCCAGTGAATAGCATGCAAAGACGTCGCACCTGGGCTATTCGCCCGAAAGAAGAGGAAGCACAACACCGTCTTTGGCCGGCCCAGCTTGTTGACTTGGCCCAGCTCCAGATCTGGCCCAGCTTCTTTTTTTAGGAGATCTATTCTTTTCTCTAAATAGCAGTTTCTGGTCTGTTAGTTTAATTCAAAATAAAATAGTTAAACTTGCAATTTGTGCAAACCAAAAATCACAGTGGTAAAGAAATGAGTCTAGAACCATGTCCAACTTGCAGATCTCAAAAATATTAATTTGTGTATCCATGAAAAATGTTTTGTTGTCACTGGTCTGAAACACTGTTTCGTCAATAACTTGAGTTTTGTTAATCCAAATTGAGTGAATCCAATTGTTCTGGAATGCTTAGGACAGTAGATTTCAGTAGAAATTAACCCCATGTGTTTGTGATGCTTAGTTTTGAATTGGCATGTGTTTGTAGTTTAGACCAGTAGGGTATTCTAGCATTTAATTAATTTTCTGTGAACTAAAATTTGAACTAAATCCAATTGCAGTAGCTTCTAATACATATAGAGAACATGTACCTAGCTTTGCATAAAAGTTCGATCAACAGAACAGCCTAGGTGATTTAATCACTACAAGTAGTGTTTTCTGTCTAGAAAAGAAATAAACTAAATTTGAATTACCTCTTTATGAAATGTGCTAGTATTGTTTGTTGTTGTTGTTGTGGTACTGTAGCTCTTGAAATATTTACTTTTTTTTTGTTAGTACTGTTAGTGCTTAAGTAAAACTAAAATGAAGTTAGTTGTAAAGTGCTAATAATGCCTAAGTATATAAAAGATGGTTTAGTCATGCTTGTTTGTTTAACCACTTAATTAAGAAATAAAAGTAAACTTCTTTCATTAAAAGTTTGCTTAGTTACTGATTGTATAAAGTGTGTTTGTGTTGCTTGCCTTTCTTGTTACTTACATGTTGTGTTGATATGATTGTCCTCCTATGTGTTGATTGTACCTTTATCTTTGCGACGCTAGAAACTCGCGAGGAGGGATTTCTGACTAAGGAGTATTGTGAGGAGTTCGTTGATTGTCAGCAGCAGGGACAATCCATGGATCAAGGCAAGCCACCTCACCACTCTACTAAAATCCTATTATTTTTACAAGCATGTTTTGTTTTCAAAATAATATAATGCATGTTTTATTTCCTTTGTGGCATCTTGCCACGCAAAAACTATTTTACAAAATATTGTTTGGCCAAAAGATATCTACTAGTATATAATAGGTTTTATAAGAATTAGTCTTTACTTGAGAAGCCTTCTACTGAAGGCGCTATCAAGAAAATTATATTTTCTAGTAGCATATCCTTATACTCTTACCTCAAAACTATAGGATGGGAACCTGGTTTTGACGAAATGTTTTCGGAAGAAAACCCGAGTCGCTGGGAGCGATCGGCGAGAAAGTATTTTATAAAACCCATGTTGCTGGGAGCAAATGGAGATGTTCATGAAAACCCGAAGTGCTGGGAGCATTCGGTGAATTTACGAAAACCCGAGCTGCTGGGAGCAGTCGGAGGTGGAGATGTTTTGAAAAACAAAGTACTGCCCTAGCGGCCGCCCGAACAATTGACCCGTGCAACCACATTACCTGAGATGGGTAGGGCTTAGCCAGATGCTTGTCCATTTTAGTCCGGATGCTTGTCCATTTTAGTGCGGAGGATCTCATACTCTATAAGGGCGGGGCCCTCGAAGCCGGGTTGTCATCTGTACGAGGCAATACACAAGCGGAGTGACCCGCAGCCGGACGATTATGTTGGGTCCCCTGCCGTGGCGGTGTGGCGTCCCGAGAGAGACCAGGAGTCTAGTGGAGCACACGGTGCCGGGGGTAATAAACCTATCGGGAGTCCTCTGTACTAGGGTGGATTAGTGGAAAGCTTTGATCAGGTTATCCGAACCCTCGCATACTGTCGTATGGCGGACCGTGGCTGAACACGGCGGATGACCGTTTGGTGTGGTGAAAGTGCACCACCTCTGCAGAGTGTAAAACTATTCGAATAGTCATGTCCGCGGTCATGGACGGTTGGAAAGGTCCCCGATCTAGGCGTACGGGCAAACTTTTATGTTTTCAAAAGAGAAGTGGTTTTCTCGGTGGAAATCAAGGAGGCATCAAGAAGGTACCTGGGAGGTACGGATTTTGGGAGAAGATGGTTGGTCTCGGGGAGACAACTCAGGCTGATCCCGTGGAAAGGAAAAAGAGGTATCCCCATCCTAATGTCTTTGAAATGATTTACAAAATGTTTTACAAAAATGTGGGAATAGTACATGCTATTTCTACAAGAGAGAATTCTATCTCTAAAAGTTTGGTTTAACAGGGATATAGAGATGTTGTAATCTCTATGCCCAAAAGCATCGCTTGCGAAAACTAAGCTCTATAGCATTATATAGCAGCTATCCCAGTTTTCGAAAATGATTTATTGCATTACCATGAAAACTTAACCCTTGAGGTGGTATTGCGAGTACGTAATTGTACTCATATGGCTGTGTCCCTGGATATTCAAACGTCCAGATTACAACGAGGAGGTCTACGCTGAAGAGGAGGAGTATGCCGACGACTACGCCGCTTAGCTGTCACCGGTCAACTGCACTTGTGGAATTGCGTCCGTTGGAGACGGGGGCCGACGCTAGCCACGAGCTTCCGCTGTATCGTAGTTAATTCCGTCCTGCGCGACGATGATTTGCAGACTTGGTCATGTGACCACTTTGTGTTGTAAGACTTTTATTCGTACGACTTGAATGATGTAACTCTTGATACCATGTTGGTTATGTGATTGCGATGCACTGATCATTGGGATCGTGATCTATTTTACATAACGTGGACATCTCGGACTTCGGTACGAGGGGTCCTCACAGCCCATGGGGGTACAATGGTGGGTATGGGTCGCATCAATATATTTATCCACAAGCCCCCAATTGATAATCCCAAGTGTGGCAGATAGCTGTAACACTTATCAATATGAAAGTAAAGAGTGCCGAACCACGTCAGCAAAAAGGTAAATCTATTAATTTTCTCAAACTATATTATCAGTTTCCCACAATTCAATTTCTATGTACTAAAACACAATAAGCAAACTAGGATACGTTTTAGAATGGTCTAATAGGAAGTAAACGAACAAGTGAAGTAAAATAACAAAGCAAGGTAAAAATGAGTTTGCGAATATGCGGAAGAAGGTCATGTGTTCTAGGGTTCACTTGATCTGTCATAAACATGGTGGCACAAAAATAAAGCATAGATGTGAGAACACAAAAATATGAGATGCAAGTTCTATGTTTGTGTCAAAGGATGCTTTTAGAACCTACGACAATATCATCTCGGTGAACCAAAGGGAGTTTATTTGTTCGGTAGGCGGCACGAGGCAACAGGGTTGGAACAAAGACAATGCAGATGAATTTCTCTCGGAATTTATTCATGGTGTGATCACAAGATCGTACAAGTGTTGGCAGTAGGATGATCTCATAGAGATTATAGATGCGATCGACGAGGAACGGTGAATATAGGGTTTAGACAATGAAAAATATGAAGGCTAGGGCTTCAGCGAACACGGAGGTCGTCGAGGCGTGTTGGTTGAAAGATGTGATGTCTGGATGGAGGTTTTCGGTATAAATAGCCTTCGTCTTGTCCGATTAGGTTTGCTCATGCCTTGTACGCTTAATCTTGATATTGTAATCTTCCTTCAATATTCGTCTGGTATCTTGAAAATCTTCAGTGGGTTTTCGTAGAGCAGCATATGTTAGGTCGGTGGAGGTTTTAGAACATGGCCGGGGGCAAAAGAGTCACCTGCACGCCGTGGGGGTCGAAATGGTACATATCATGTTAGCCCCTGATTCATAACCCAAGTGCCGCGGATCCGAAGCAACACACGGCCACTTAGTAGAAAAAAAACATGCACCTCTGTTTATAAATTTTCACTCTTCTTTTCTTTGAGATCCCTGAGAATGGGTAAGCATTTAATGGGCGGTGGGCAAAAGAATATAAACTCAGATGCTTCACCGTTACGTCTAAATGTTCGGAGCTCTTTAAGAATGTGCAGTGTACTACTAGTTGATTACTTCACGCAGGGGCTGAACTTCAGCCGCTGAAGCAGTGAAACATTGTGTGCTTTTGAGCACAAAGATGCTCACGAATCCGATACTCACATGTGAGATGCAATGGAACCTGATGCGCACCGATCGACATTGTTGTGGTGTGGTTTGATCATCTCGAGATCCCGTACGTACTCCATGCGCTTCGGAGGCACGCGGGTACGTGCATGCATCTTTTGTATCCAAACTTCATAATTTCAGATTTTCATGGCGGCCAGACTCAATTTTCGCTGCTTCGACGACAGGACTATTTTTTTTTTTTGACAGCGCTTCGACGACAGGACTAAGTAACTAGGAAATGCATGCTCTAAGACTCACGGTTACTTACGAGTTATTAGGATATGTCAGCTCAAGTGCTGCTCGCTAAATCGAGCTCTTCAGACCCATCCGTCAGGTAGTTCCACCTGGAGGACCCACCGAAGTAGCGATCCCACACGCCCTCAGCCAACCTGTCCACCTGGAGAGCCACAAGCTCCTCCTGCACGCCACCACCGGCACCGACGACCACCCTGCCGGCGAACACCACCTCCTTGCCGTCCCCGTCGACGCCGAGCTTTGTCCACCCGCCGCCGGGCCTTCGGTGCAAGAAGCAGCCCACCTCGACGTTGCGCCTGTCGCCGTACACGCTCGCGTTTGCGTCGCCGTACACCTCCAGGAGCCCGACCTCCGCCCTGTCGCCGCACAGGAGCACGACCTCCTTCGCCGCCCCTCCCTCCGACGACTCCGAGGCGACGAGCAGGAAGACCGCCGCGCAGCAAATGGAGGTGGAGATCACAAGGGGCAGGAAGAAGACGACGACTCTCGAGAGAGCAGTGCCGCAGACAAGCACGGCGAGGGCGGGCAGCAAGGCCGAGGAAGCGGTACTGGAGGCGGGAAAGATGTGACAATGGGTGCGCAAACCCGCCGCGCATGCGTGCAGCTTGGCGCGGAGACCTTTGAGGAAAGCGTGGCTGCAGGTAGCAGTGGTGGTCGTGGCCATGGTTGCCCTGCCTGGACCGTGGCGAGAAAACTATGCGTTTTGAAGCGAATTAGTCCGGAAATGGTTGGTTTATGGAAGAGATCGGCAGGAGAACATATTCTCTGAGCGCAGTGTCGGGTCATCGGATCATTACTTTTGCAAATGGAGGATAAGCATCGGAGAATCGTATGCTCGTGTTAGCGAGCCAATGTAATATCCGGTTGCTTTGCCTAATTGTACTTTCAAATTCTGAAAAGGAAAACAGCAAGTGAAGCAGTCAAGTACATTTCCGCATGTAGTACTAGATAGTGTCTTTTCCTGTTTAGTCTGTTAAAAAAAACTTTTCCTATATTGATTTCTTTTCGGTGTTCTGGACGAACTACTTCATAGTTGTAACGACCCGAACCCGGTAGGATTTGAATCTCTGTGTTTATAGTGCTATCCCTGGATCATAACTAACACACACAGTAACAAATGAATATCAAGATAAAACATATTTCATTTTATTACTCTATGAATTTAGAGTTACATGATACAGTACAAGTTGCACACCATAGTGGCTGGCTCACATTACAGCGGAAACATAAACGAAAGTCGTGGGCTCCATCCACGCCATAGGGCTTGTTGAGTATAGGCCCGTGATCCTAGTCATCACTCGTCATCTGCACATGACACGTAGCAGGTGAGTACATTGAATGTACTCGCAAGTTGCACAAGAGAGGGAGTGGATATATATTATGGAAATACATGCTTAGGGTATGTCAACGGAAGGCTAGGGGTTTCTTTTGCGTAAAGCCAATTTTGTTGCATAACACAAAATGATTTTCTAAATCTTTTCTTTTTCTTTTATATTTGAAAACAAAATAATATAGGGTTGGTAAAACACAAGGAATCCACCAAGGTTCTAAGCCAACCTACACATGGAATCCACCATGTACCAAAAACTAGCTAAACTAACTCCATACGGTCACTCAGTGGACAGAGTTAGCATGCGTAAAAAAGTTTTGAAAAGGGTTTTGAAAAGGGTTTTGAAAACAGAGGAGATCCTTCTTGGCTTCAATGTTCAGCTGCTCAAATTGCTCATAACCGGGAGCACAGCTAATCGATTAGTTTATACACTCTGCAGAGGTTGTACACGTTCTCCACATGTCACAATCCATCCTTTTTGTCGTGGCCTTCGTCTGGCTTAACCAGGCATGGATCATAACGAAGTCTTTCCATAGAAGCCCCCTATACATAATCGGGCCCGCCCGCAACTATGATCCGAAGAACCCTCTCCAATGGTGGTACCAATGCAAGGGTTCCCCTCTATGTACTTGACTAAGCCAGAGCCCATATTAGCATGTGGCTGTACTGGAAGCAATCCTTCAACCGAAACTTCGAAGATCTCTTTGAACCAGTTGGACGGGTCCCCACCAAAACCTGAGCCATACGGCAGAGCCCTTTTAGGGATGCGACCCTTGTGAGCCATACGGCAGAGCCCTTTAGGGATGCGACCCTTGTAGACGTTCCCGACATACCACTTCGCCCAGAGGAAAACATTTTTATTTTTTATTTTTTCAAAATAGTTTTCATAACACTGCCCCAGAATGGCCGCATGTCAATTTTTCAAAAGACTTTGTTTTTCTTTTCAAACCCATGTTCCCCGTCTAACAATCAATTGGCTAAGCACTCACACAAGCGCATTTTAATGAAAGGGCGGCAAGGACACATGGTAAGATCCTAAGGCTCTCTATAGGATATAGAAAACATATATTTCCCTACACATGCATACTACGAAAAAATAGTTGAAAACATGCATATCAAAATAGTAGGACAAAGTATGATCAATTGCAACTTGCCTTCCTTCTTGAAGAAGAATAAATATATTGTCGACACAATTCTCACTCTCGAAAGACCCATAATCTATACGTAAAAAATAATTGCAATAAAAATAAACACCAAATGAAAATCCAAATATAGAAATTCAAATACTCTATAACAAATATTACTAACTCTTATGATAGGGATATGATCTGATGAATTTGGTGAAACGAATATGTTGATAGAAATTTATGACATCGAAGATATGATAGAAACAAAGTTGGAGTGAATTTGGAGTTTGACATATTATGATAGGATTGACATGAAGATAATCAAAATATCATTAAGGTGCAAAAGATTCTCCGCAAAGGGATTTATATATTAAAATATATCGAATTTGGGAGTTTGAAACTAAGTTTAAACTGTATGGAATGATGTGGCAAAACATTGTTCTACGGATTGGATTCAACGGTAAAGATTAGAAAATAACGGTTTGATGCATCATACATGACAACATATATGAACCGCTATATTAAGATGAATGGACAAAATTATCAACGTGGCAAATAAGAGGATGATTTAAACATGTGGTTCAAATCTAACCAAACAATATGACATGAACAGAAATTATTCGAGGGCGCCCTCATATAACAAAGGGTAACCATAAAGCAATTGATGGCTCACCGGCGATAACGAATATCGTCGAAGTCGAGTGAGAAGATGATAACAAGACTTGATGTAGTCGGAATTGCCGATGTAGATGATTATAGCCCCGGGATGTAGTTGATGGTGTTGACGTAGAGGTTCACGTGGACGAGTTGGACGTCGTGACGCGGTTGATCAAGACGGCACGTACTCGACATGTTCCGGCGGCGGTCTTCGGCGACGTGGATGGCATGGCTCTGGTGACGGCGCTTCCAACAGCAACACGACGATGCACCTCCATGTCCTAGAGGTAGAACTTGTGGAGGAGAGTCTTCTGGTGCGAGGAATCGTCGAGATATTCACCGTGGGCGACGGGATCTATCGATTTTGGGTCTGATGATGGCATGGTTGGTACGGGGTGTGCTGAGCATATCGGGGAAAACTTTCTGAAGAAAAGTAAATGAGGAGGATAGACGGCACGAAGTGACGCTCTCAGGTTTTCCTTTTACAGAGTGAGGAGGGAGATAGGGAGATGAATGCCATCGGGCGGCATTCGGGTCATCGTATCGAATTGCATGATTAAGACAACGAAGTGGGAAGTAAATTCCCCGACTGAGACGGTGGGATAGTGAGGAGTAATTATCGTTTTGGTGGAAAATCATTTTGATGTTTAGAACTCCCTAGAAGAGGAGGGGAAGATTTGCAGCCATGGTGTGCAACGTTCAAGCTTCTGTAGGTACACTGGTACCTGTTGGGGAAGGAAGATGAGCACGAGGGGCTCGGTCGGGCTGACCAGATGGGCCATGGGCAGGTGCGGCCCAATAATAAAATACATGGAGGGATGTGAGAGAGAAAAATAGGAAGAGTGGGCTGGCCCAAATCGCTTGAGAGAGAGGAGACAAGTGGGCTAGATTAGGCCCGAATTGTTTTTTTTCTGGATTTCTAAACTTTTCTTCTAGTATTTAGTAATTATACAGGAAAATAATTTTGGCTTGTATATGCCAAATCCTTTTCGAAATTTCCAGAAAAACCAACAAAATACTTAAAATGGGCTTAGTAATTATACTTGTACCCAAGTTTACTTTTATAAAATAATTTTATTTATGAAACATGAAACATGCATATAGGACTCAATAAACTCCTAAAATAAATTGTAGGGTTTATTAAATCCTATAAGTTTTTGGAAGATACAAATATGCAAAAGGGTACATTTAAATCATTTCCAAAGTATTATATTGATAATGTCATGTTATTCTCTTCTCTTGATTTTTGTTCCTCACTTTGGAAATGGATTTAAATATAGGAAGAATCCAAAGATGCATAAAATCCAAATAACAACCAAATAGAATATTTCCAACATGTTTACTATATTTGGGAAAGTCATATTGTTCCCTCTCTCAATTAACTTAAACATGTTTGGACAAATTTCAAATAACAACCACAACACATATAAAATCAAATTCACGAGTTGAATATGTTTAAAACTTTCCAAACCAAGATATATGTTTTGGATATTCATATTAATCCACTCATAAAAGTTTTGAATCAAGGTTTGAGAAAAGTTTTAAACAAGTCCAAAAAGTTTCAAATCCTTCAGAATTTCACACACTTAGTTAATTAATTTAACATTCCAAAATTAGCAAAATTTTGGGATGTTACAATAGTTTCCCTAATGAAAATATGGGAGAGCACCTTCGCCCAAGAAATAAAATCCAACGAAGTCGACTTATCCAAATGTTGAATTTCAATCCTGGATCCATCCAAGCTCTGGACCATCCCTACCTTCCACATTCATTTACTCTGGCGGTCTGGCCTGATCTACACGTTTGGTTGGCTGAGATAGATATGATGATCAGACTATTACAACAGCATCTCCATCAAGTGCACCAGCATATGAGGATGCAACGCGGTATTTCCACTTGTGCGTTGGGCCCCCAGCACTATCATAACTGTCAATTGTTGTGAGATTTGGACAAAAGTCCACCAATCAAACCGCGTGCTGTTTTTGCATTTTCACACGCAGTAAATTGGGGAATTAGTCCGCATTGCACCACCAGTGCTCTAATGGTGGACTTGCTATTTGGCTTTTCTTCTTCTATAAAGAAAAATGTGTGCTTTTGAAAGAACAAGGATGTCGCCTAGAGGGGTATGAATAGGCGATTTAAAACTTTTCCGGTTTAGGCTTACTAATTGCAGAATAAAACTAGGTGTTTAAATTAACAAGCCAACAATCTAAATAAACTAGATTGACCTATGTGCACCAACAACTTATGCTAAGCAAGACAAGCAACAAAGTGATAGCAAGATATAATACTTCAAGCACGAAGGCTATCACAATGTATAGTGCATAAGTAAAGAGGTCGGGTATAGAAATAACCGAGGCACGCGGAGACGAAGATGTATTCCCGAGTTACTCCTTTTTAGGGGAGTACGTCTCGTTGGAGGGGTGTGAGTTTCAAACTCAAACGCCACAAATAGCCTCACCCTATTCTCCGATGAACCTTCCCCAAAAGCTCGGTTCACCTTCCACTATCGGAATCCTTCGAGGCGGAATCCGGAGCCTTTACAATAACAAACCGGGGCACACACCCACAACTAAATTGGGGCTCCCGAATGACCACAAGAGGTAACAACCACCACAATGGCGTATAGGTTCCAAAGACCCAAGAGTAACAAGCTCACAACTTTCACTTCCACGAATCCTCGTGGAGAGAGAAAACCGATGCACCAAATGCAATGGCAAGAGCACAAGTGCTCAAAATCCTTCACTCTTAAATCCCACCAAAAGCAACTAATACTTATGGGGGGAGAAGAGAGGAAGAAGAAAGAAGAACTCAACAAATGGAACTCCAAGATATAGATCCAAAGGGTTCCCCTCACTTAGAGGAGAGATGGATTGGTGGAAATATAGATCTAGATCTCCTCTCTCTTTTCCCTCTAATTGGAGGCAAGAATCATGGAGGAATAGAGAGATATCCAAGCTCAAGAAGGTCAACAATGGGGGCCTTTTTCGTGCTTAAGAACTATCCCTTTGGAGAAGAAGGAGGGCTTTTATAAGACCCCACGAAATAGAGCCGTTGAAGGAAAAACAGGGGACCGGATATTCTGGTTCAAGTTTGGACCGGAATTTCCGCCCCAAACCAGAGAGCCGCACAACTGTTAAAAGCTTCTGATGGTCATCGGATATTTCCAACCGGATATTTCCAGAAGGACCGGAATATCCGATTTTCTGAAAACTGACAAGCAGCAAAACAAAAACTACAAGAACTTTTTCATCCGCACTCCGATTTCGATGATCTTGGGCTCGTTGGAATCGTAACGAAGAGCTTTACAAGATCATGCAGAGAAAAATCATAGTATATCATGTGAGGAGGAGACGAAATGAGGAAAAATAAGACCTCTCTATAAAACACAAACCGGTAAAACCTCCAACATCAAAACCAACACAAGATATGCATATAAAATCCATCTTTGATGAACTACAGCTTGGTATGGAGATGAACACAAGCTCTAAATCCTCACATAGATAAAAGCCAAATAAGAACCAAGAAAGATGATATGCCAAGTATGCAAAGGTTTAGGCTATCCACAAAGATGCGATCAAGTTACTCACTTGATAACCCCTCTTGATAGTACGACGTCTATCCTATAACCCGGTCTTCCACTAACACCATGAGACCGGTAAAATAAAAACCCTATCAAGATCATACCTTTGCCTTGCGCATTCCACTTGAGCTAGATGATGACGATCTTGATCTCTTCAAGTGAACCACCTTTCTTGATTGCGCTTTGCTTGGTGAAGACTCACATATCGCTCCCCATACACAAATATGGGAGAGCCTCTCTTAGGTACATATTCCCTTGACCATTATCTCCAAATGGGTGACAAGCTTCAAGCATAGGATTTCTTTGAGATGCTTCTCTTGAACTTGCACTTCATCTTCTTCTCTTAATATATATGATGACTTGGAGATAAACATGAATGTTCACTCAATCTTCATTTTCAAGCCACACTTGCAATAAGTTCAACTCTTGATGACCATTTGTGTGGATCACACCTTGAATATTAGTTTGGTCATCACTTTATCTTCTTCTTTCAATCTTGATACCAACACATGGTGTTCAAGCATTGCCAATGGACAAGCCCTACAAGGATAGCTCAATGTAACCATTAGTCCGTAGAGATTGTCATTAATTACCAAAACCACACATGAGGGCTCATGCACTTTTAGCTTTCCAACGGGTTCTTAAAAAAACTGCTTCCCTCATAATGTATTTTAGTTTTCCTTTAACATATTGCAGAATCGCCTTGGGCACGAAAGCGATCGTTCTATCGTGGGTCTGGTCTCTGGTGCAGTGGTCTTCTCAAGTTGTTTCGCTGATGTCATGGGAGAACCTTGAAAAACTGCAACATCGTTTTCCGGGTGTTCTGGCTTGGGGACAACCTCCCTCTAGCGAGAGGGAATGTAGAGGAAGGTTTTTCCCCCTCTCCCTCTCCCGCGTCGCTCCCGTGGGTGACGGGGGAGGGAACCCTAATTTCCCCACCCCAGCTCTCCTCCCCTCATCTTCCTCCTCCTCCCCACCACTGCCGGACGACGACGCCAGGTGAAGCCCGGGCGCTGGCGGCGGCGGGGTATGTTTCCCCTCTCGCGACAACGACGGCGCGGGCTGTGGCGCGGCTTCTTGAGGCGACGCGCTCGGCAAGGGGTGCGTCGGCGCGGCAACCGGCGGCGTGGAGGCATTGCGGCATACCTGCGCGCACGAGTTGCGGCGGTGCGAGCTCGAGCGGGGCAGCGACTTCTTCCCGATGGCTGGCCATCAAGTGCCATGGCGGGCGCTCGGCGCCGACAGCCCTGGCGGCGGTGGCTCAATGATGGCGGCAGTCAGGGATAGCACGGCGGTAGGGGTAGGTGGAGCTCGGGATGTGGCCATGGCTAGGCTTGGTCAGCCCAGATCTGGTCCCGATCTGGGTTTTACGGCCCCGGCCGGTGCGCACAACGTGAGACTATCTCCAGGGGATAGTTGCGACCTTGGCGCTGCAGCGTGGTGGCGGGACTGGTCGGGCCTGATCCGGGCTAGCGAGGGCTGATATGGGCCTGACCAGACTTGCTACTGCGTCCGTCGGTGACCGCCTATATGACGCCGGTTATATATCGGTTTCGGTTGTCGCTCTCGTGGGCCGATCTGACGCCGGCTCCACTTGTCCATCACGGTGACCCTGCGGCTTGTTGGTCCCTTGGCTTGAGGTCGCGAACGCCAGGGCGGCGGCCCTAGATGATGGACTGCACGGTCGCCTCTGCGGCGAGCGACGTGGCGGTGGTGATGGTCTCTCTCCTTGCCTTTTTGGGTGGTGAGGAGCAGACAGCAGGGGTCCCTGGTGTTGCAGTGCTTCGGCTTTTGCAGCTCCCATATCGTGGCTTGGAGGCCAAACTCGAAGGCAGCGGACGGTCCTTAATACCGGGCGTGGTGCAAAGGGTCTTCTGGGCGAAAGCTCAACACTTTGGTGCCAATAGCGGCCATGTCTGCGGGTATGGTTACACTCTTGGGGGCGCTGTTGCGGGTTCCTTCGATACACTACGGCTCCGGGTGAAAACCCTTGATTGTCGGTCTCGATGACGACGACGTGCCATGTCGTTACCCTTTTGGGGGCGTCGTTGTAGAGCTCTGGTATCCCGTGGGCATGTTCCGGTGTTTTCCGGTGGCAAGTGTGGCGCTCATTTTTCTTTATTTCTTATCTTTGATATGCTTTGTAAGAGATTCTCTCATCACATTGTATCGGTTTGGCCGTTGTGACTTTATTTATAAATCAGCGCTACGGCCTGTTTCGAGAGAGGGAATGTAGAACCCACTAATTCTACTTCGACTAGAACCCATGCGGCCCAGGCTCAAGATGACAAGCGCACACCAGAATCCCAAGCAAGCGATACCTGGACGATGGGAACCAGATATAGACAGTAGACAAGCTGCCGTTTGTATTCGTTGGCCAATAGATCACGGCTGAAATGCCGAATTAAGCTGTAACTGAGAGCTACGTGAACCATCTCCTTCTCGTAGCAATTCCGCGAGCGATTTTCTAATACAAACCACAACCCTATCGGACGCTAACACTAGTGAAAAATGATGTTCCGCATTCAGCATTCTGTTCTCCTTGAATTGGCTCGAATTACGACCAAAATCCATTTTCTGCTCCCATCAGTTCTGCCTATTGGCAATGAACCTCGCGATATGGTGTAGCGGCGCGGCGCGCTCTACGTCGAACCCCTCGAGCTCTCCCTCGGCCATCGCCAGGAGCTCGGCGGCGTAAGCCTGCGCCCGGTTGATACCCAGCAGCTTCGAGTACGTCGCCTTGTCGGCTGCCTGGTCCTTCCCCGCTGTCTTTCCGAGCTGCTCCGACGTGCGCGTCACGTCCAGCACGTCGTCCACCACCTGGAAGAGCAAGCCGACGGAGCGCGCGTACCGCCGGATGCTCTCAATCTCGGCGTTCGTACCTCCGCCAACAATGGCACCGCAAACGGCTGCGGCCTCGAGGAGCCGCGCGGTCTTTTGAAGGTGGATGTACTCCGGCATGACGAGGCTGATGGGTGCGCCCTCCGACGCCTTATCGGCGACCTGTCCGGCGGCGACGCCCCCGGCACCCGCGGCGTTCCCGAGCTCGGCCACGGCCCGCAGCGCGCGCTCCGCGGGGACGACAGAACCGAGGTCGGCGCAGCCGCGGGCAAGGTGCTCGAACGCGAGCGCGAGGAGCGCGTCGCCGGAGAGCAGGGCGGTGTAGTCGCCGAAGGCGACGTGGTTGGCAGAGCGACCGCGGCGGAGGGCGTCGTCGTCCATGCACGGCATGTCGTCGTGGATGAGCGACATGGTGTGGACCATCTCGACGGCGCAGGCGACGGGCGTGGCCACTGCCGCGGAGCCGCCCACGAGCTCGCACGCGGCGATGGCGATGATGGGCCGCACGCGCTTCCCGCCGGCGAGGACGGAGTAGCGCATGGCCTCGCTGAGGCGCTCCGGCTGGCGAACGGGCATTGCCCGGTCCAGCGCTTCGTGCACGGCCTTGGCGTTGGTAGACATGTACTGGTCGAAGTCGAAGCTGAAGCTCCCGCCTCGCGTCTTCGTGTAGCGGCCGGTGGTGACATCGATGACACTGTCGCTGGTGGCCCTCTTGGGGTTTGTCAGGATGCAGCGGAAGATGGGTATGGACCGCCTGCACGGTGGGAGTGCTGGCGAAGTCCTTCGCTCAATGGAATAACTCCGGGACGGAGCTCCAGTCCGGGCGCAGCAGCATGCCACCTTGTCCATGCTTTGTGCCAAGAGTCAAGAGTGAACGTATCACGGACAGATCGGGTGTGCTTGATGTTGCTTGTTGCTGCTTAGAGGTGACAGATTAAATAGACCAAGCTCTACTGAATTGCTGGCGTGGCGAGTCAATGGGACCTGCCAATCCTCTCAGTCTCAGTGGATAATTCAAGTGTTATTGAGTAGTACTAGTGGAATTTGGTGCGGCGACACGCCGCACCCGCTGTATTTTAAAATTGTTGAAATTTAAAAAGCAAGTTAGTTTGAACGGTTTTTATTTTCTGGAAATTGTTGTAGTAAAAGGGTTCCACCTGTAAGAAATCTAACGGTTTAAAAAATATGTTTTAGAAAAGGATGAAATTCACGTTAATTTATCTGATGCAGTTAAACATTTATCGGCTGGAAATTATTGTGTTAGTTTTTTTTTCTCTTTTTTGAATTTACAGTGGGTAATATTGTTTGGAAATACAGTATGGTCATTAATTAGATCGCGTGGAAAGTTTGTTTTTTGTTTTGAATTTGGGAATTTCATCTATTTTTGAGTTGTGCGCAATGGTTTGTGTTTTTAATTTCGAAATTGCAAATGGCGATATTCTGAAATTGTTTAAGGTTGGAAATCATTGAAATTCAAAAAAAGTTTTCATTCTAAAAATGGTCGGATTTTTAGAGATTGTTCAAATTTTGAAATTGTTGTAATTGAAAAAATTGACGTCTAAAAAACGTTTAGATTTTAAAAATTGTTAGATGTGGAGGGCATCTAAATTTATTAAATATATTCAAATTTGAATGTCGTGTTGTTGCGGTGCAATTCAATTTTGGAAATGTACAGTTTTTAGAATTTAATTCGTAATTAGAGGAATTGAATTTTCATTATTTGCAAATATTCGCCGAATTAAATTTTGTAAATATGTTTGCATTATGTTATAAGTAGTTGTTTTTTTTGTGGTCATTTTGATATATTTTTCATATTTTTTCGACGGATAGATTCAAACTTATTAATTTTGCAGTATTATTTATTTTCTGGAAATTTTTTAAACGAACTGGGACAACCTGTCAGGTTTTTTTATTTTCTGTATTTTTTCCAGGCGAAAAAAATGAGGCACTGACAGGCCGGGCCCACTGACGACGTCGCAATGACGTCATCAATGACCGTGCTGTGCCCACTGGAACGACGACGGCGGCGACGCATCCGCGCGGTGTGGAGCGTGCGCCTGGCCGCGGCGGACGCGCCTGGTCGCGGGGTGGGCGGGAGCGGCGGCGCCGCTGAGGTTGGGTCGCCGGAGTTGCCACCGGCGAGAAAATCCGCAGCGGCGGATGCGGAGGAGGGCGGCGACGATTCCGAACCGCGTGCGGCGCTCCGGCAAGCGGCGTTCAGCGAGGAGGGAGAGGCAAGGACGGCGGAGGTCCGTGCGTGCTTCGATTCGTCGGAGGAGCAGCGATGCGGCGGTGGAGCGCGCAGGCGGCGGCGGCGACGCCGGCCGCGCGGGAGAGAGAGGAGGAGAGGGAGGGGTGTGGGGACGATTTTCCAGCGGGGACCCTGGATTTGGCGAAAATTACAAATCGGTTCTCTGCAGCGCGAAAGAGTGGACTGCGGGTTGACGTTGCGATCTTTGAGGAGGTTTTTTGCAAAATCATCAGGGACATGTCGTGTGGACCGTCGGATCGTCGGAAAATGGCTGGGACTAGAGCACCGTAGGCTGCTACAGTGTACAACAGTACCCCGTAGCTAACCCTGTAGCAGCTACAGTGGTCGAGTGGCTCTCAGGCCGCGAAAGTGTAACGCCTTAATATATTGAGTAATTATTCCGTGTTAGTTTTAAGTAACGTGCATGGCATATGCACTCTGTGCCAAACAACTTCTTTAGATGGATCTTCTTAATATACTACACTGTGTATTAATATTAAAATTATCAAGTTAGTGGCTGATCACTGATCAGCATTCTGTTGCTGTAGCATCTATTCAGCCTACGTGGTTAGCTGCTACCCACACATCCGCAAAGCTAAAAAACTGTAATAGTTACAGAGGCTCCAAGACCAAAGTTTGTGAATACTTTGTACATTTTAATAATCCGTTGGGTGCTGAATTTTGGACAGTGGATGGAAACATAGGAGATGGATGAAATAGGCGAGTGAGTTGCCCCAAAGCAGTGATCGCCGGGAGAAAACAGTTCCAACCCGTTGGCAAGGAATTTTGGTTTGGCCTTGGAGCCGTTTCAGGGCAAACATGTCACAATTAGGAAGGAAGCGGAGCGGATACGAACGGTACTGAGCGGTTTCTGTTTCGTCCGGACGCTGTTCCATTTCCGTATAAAAAGTTTCATTTATGTTTCGCAAAATTTTGTTTGGTTTCTGTATTTCTATTTGGTTTCCTTTTTTCGCCAAGAAGTTGGATATTTTTGTTCCGTTTTCATCCCTAGTCACATCACACCACTCCCTTTTCACAAGGCTCACGTTTTTGTTGTCTTCCTCCTCCCCTAACTCAAGTCGCCGTTGCCTCTTCCCTAGCATAAGCTGACCATGGCCGACGTGCCGCCTCCAATTCATGTCTCCGCCGCTCCATGATCGTGTCCAAGAAGGAGCAAACCAAGGTGCAAAGCCAGCATCGGGCGACTCGGCGTCGAGACATGAACCAAGCATATGTGATGGTTTCAACTGCCCCTCTAACATGATAACGGTCTAAGAACCATGAACCAAACACGTTCCTAGTGTTTTCAGCGTGCCTTCACGTACCTTGATCGGGACAACGTTTGTCAAGACCTTCCCCTGTCTTGTAGCAGAGTTGATGGCTGACCTGATGGTAGTACAAATCACTTTGTTTTATAGTGACTTGATGAGTGACGAAAGAGAAGCAGTAGCAATCTATGTTACCACGGGGAACACATGAGAGGACCACCGCGGGTCGACTACGACACACATGATAATACCTCGTCATGAGATGCCTTGTGGGTAAAGGCTAACGTACTACAATTTTTCAAAACAAAAATGTGGAACATGGGGGAAATATCACAAGACATGGCTGGTACGACCAATTGTGACAGAGAACGCAAGATGTAGAAGGAATCTGACATTTTTTTTTTCACTTGTTTGGTTTGTATTTGAAAAGTTAACATCTTGGGATGCAACTACAGGAAATACGGACGGTCTGCATATAATCGTACGTCGGCAATTTTGCAAAAAAAACCCCTGGCAAATGCGGCAATCAACCCGCAGTCCACATGCCAAAGGAGACTTCACCGTTCCGTGGTCGGAGGGGCTTATTTGCAGTTTCCGGAAAATTCAGGTACCTGTTTGTAAAAGCGTCTTTTCTCAGCTCTCTTCTGCGCGCGGCCGAGAACGTCGTCGCGCCGTCGCGTCGTGCCGCCGCTGCACGCCCTCCCGGTCAAATCGAAGAGCACCCGCGGGACGTCCTCGGCCTCCTCTCCATCCTCGCCGAGAATCGCGAGCTACGAAGCTCGGAGACGCCCGTGCCGGGGTCGTCTTCCCCGGGTCCGGCCGCCGCCGCGCCGCGCCCCGATTCACCGCCTCCCGACCTCGCCCTGCTTCAGCGAGCCAATATCCGCGCTCCTGGTGAGCCGCTAGCCCTCCTGGTTTCCTCCGTTCCTCCCCTCTTCCTCTGTGTTGCCGCCGCACCGGAAACCGCCGTGCGCCGCCGCGCGGAAGCGTCGCCGGACTTGCTCCGGTGACCAAAACCCAGCGGCGCCGCCACACTTTGGTTGCCCGCGACGCGCTGCATCAAACGCGCTACGCCGCACCACCCCTCTCGGCCTCAATCGACGCCGCCATGGTCGACATGGCCACTGGTGGCCATTGCTGACGCCAGATGACGTCATCATGGGCTCCACCAGTCAAATTTTTATTCTTTTCGTAAGTATATTCGCAAATATTAAACTTCTGACGTGTGGGCCCCGGTTGTCAGGATTTTAATAATTTTTTCCAAAAATTATTTCTATATTCGTAAAAAAATTCAAATAT
This sequence comes from Poa pratensis, assembly GCA_947311845.1. Taxonomy (NCBI): domain Eukaryota; kingdom Viridiplantae; phylum Streptophyta; class Magnoliopsida; order Poales; family Poaceae; genus Poa; species Poa pratensis. The sequence goes on from CAMZMU010000106.1 coordinate 9,370,431, forward strand.
TTCGAACCCATAGCAATTCAAATATTTCGAACCCGTGGCAACGCACGGGCGCCTTTCCTAGTAGAGTTATAATAGCCCATATTAAAAGAATCCCGTTAAAAAATAATCTACCATGGCAATGTTAAAACAACCCTCCGAATGCATATTGAAAAATAATTTAGAGGTACTAGTGTGACTCCGACGACGGAAAAGATGCCGGGTGTGAACAAGCTGAGGCAAAGAAGCGAGCGCCCTGCTCAAAAAAAAAAAACGATCGTGGCTCCAGAACATTTTCAATTTAATCTTATCTTGATATCGATAAATTTAAATTTAAATCGTGTTGTTTAAAATATATTTTGAATTGCATAACAAAGTTTTACTTAATATGATCCGTACTTTTAAAACATATGCTCAAACATCTACAAAAAATCATATATGTTAAATTTAATGGGGATTCGCGCTAACTAAATCTTCTTTCAAGATATAAAATGCTTCTATTAAGTTAAAAAAATTGAAGTCTAGAAACGTTAGGAATATTCATATATGTCAAATATATTGTTTCACAACTTCTAAAAAACTTCCTCCGCATAAAACTGTTACCTATTATATATGAAAACCGTACGTGGATGTCAAATAAAAGTATCACAAAATTTCATTTTTTTTTTGTAAAAATATAAAAATACGCATGGGCTGAATATTACTTTAAATAACTTTGTTAACACCCATGAAAAATTTCAATGAATGTCAAAATAACATGCTCATGATTCTCAAAAAAAAAAATGTACGTAATCAACATGAATTGTTTCCGTGAAAAATGCGTACCAAATAGAAAATGTATTTTAAAATATGTCTCACCATTCATTAGATATGCAATCTATTTTACAAAAGTTTTAGGTAACCCGTTCAAAATATTAGAGCTCCACGAACAAACTCGATAAAGTTCTTTGTGTTAAACTTTATTTTATATTAAAAATTAATGGTATCAAAGCAAAATATATAATTCCATGATTTCTATTTCATAATCAATTTGTAACGCGACATCATAGAATTATGTACTAGTAGAAAATATAATAAACTATGAAAAAAGATAAATAATAAACATACACTCAAAATATAAATGCGGAAATAGACAAAATTATAATTATTAGGAATATTAACATGGAGAAAATGGATAAATAAAAATAAGCTAGAACCAAAGAGATTTTTCTTATAAACAAGTGTGTGTGCGTGTTCATATGGGTGAGTTTATGCGCGTGTTTGTGAGTGCATGTGGTATATTGTGTTTCGCCCAAAAAAAAGAAGAAAGGCAGATTTTTTTTTGTTGAGATAAGAAGAGATTAGAAATGAGAACAAAGAACAGAAAAACCTTCAGAAGTGCTACTGTCCGGGCCACCCAAGAGAATAGACCGATTGCGGTATGCGGGCCGACTACCACTGAAATCCTGGAGTCCACAACAGCAAGGCACTGGATTTTCTGGTTCGCCTAAAGAATGTTCTGGTCAATCGATCCTAAACCCAGTTGATTGGATTAGGAATTCTCAAAACAGCCAATTTCATGTTTGCGAGCAGGGATGTCTTTCATGTTGCGTTTAAATATTTTGAAAGAGTTCAGTTGATCGTTGCTTTCCTTATTTTGTGCAAGTACCATGCATATCACGGTGTTTTTTTTTCGAACTGTGGGACAAAAGATTTGCCCCTTTTTCATTAACTAGTTCGCATGTATGTGCAACACACGTCTTTGCAATTCAAGGGACAATTTACAAGTAGGAAAGACTGTACCATGGCCTACATGTACTACTTCTTATTTTGCATCGGTTATAGATTTTATATTGCAAAGAGAACGATACTTATGTAAGCATCATAGAGCACATAAACCACACATCAAAGCCAACCGAACTGGTGCCCCGCGATAAAGGCGTGCTCCTTGGGCGGATTCTCGGCACAAATTATGTCACACCCGTTTCGTTCAGCACGACCTTCGGCGCGGAATGCCTCAGGCAGTGAACATGAAGGTTGTCGCCATTCTCATCGCTATTGCGGAATATGCCCTTAGCCCAGTGGTATTCACGTGGCGCTCGCCGAAGCTAAAACCGCTGGTAAGGAAGGAGGGGTACTTGCGGCTAGCTGGAGCGGCATCACGTCGCCGCATGATCGTCGGAGTGTAGTGTCGTGGACTACTCATGGCAAAATTTCCATGACTGCATACGACCTAAGATTTGATCAGAACTTTGTGTCAGCGAGGGGATGCCGACGGTGGTATATTTCGCACCAAGATTCCCTAAAAAAATCACCCAGATCCACATCGCATGATGCCATCGTCGGTCTCATACTCCACATCGCGCATCCTCCGTCGACTTCTCTACTCTCACCTCACGTGCAAACGCCACCGGCTTCCCTGCTTTGCCTCGCACGCTGCCGCCGCATCCCTCGCTCCCTTTGTGTGTGGTCATCGCCTCTCCTACTCCACATCGGGCGCAGCTACCACCCTTCCTATACAAGAACGTATAACCGGAGCATCCTATTCCCGAACACAAATCGACCATTTAGCAAGAATGTATACACTGCAAGCAGGAAGCTGCCGGAACGGAATACATAATATGGGTGTGCACGTCGATGATATTCGTATTACGTGCCATGCTTTTAATTGCGAAACCTACAGGTTGGTTTAAACAACAACAAGACCGGAGGGGGACTCCACCCCGGATTTGTCATTAAGGTAGAAGTGAGGACTCGAACCCGGGACCTGGCCCTTATGCGCATATGCACGGCTACCACTAGTCCACGGAAGAGTTCTCTACAGGTTGGTTTAGATGATGCCTTAACTAGTAGAAGGTCTGGTACATATATGAAGAACTGAAGTTACAGAACTTGTTGAGCTCGTTTAAGGGCATGTTTCGCTGGTCCCATCGGAAAGATGAAGCGTGCAGCCTTTCGGAGCCATGCAGCAGTTGCATCTCGCCGGTAGCTTCTCCGACCCAGAGGACGGGCATGTTACGAAGTCGACTTCCAGGCAGAACTGAGGGCAAGCCACTGCCCCCATGCCCTCATGATTTTGCCCCAGTAGCACAACACCTGAGTATATAGATCATTAGTTACATCTATACAAAATTCAATTCAAATCACATGTTGCAACGGTCGGAGAAACAACCATTAATAACAAGAGTAGGATCAGTTTGCTTACCAACGAGGAGGATAGCACAGGCGATGTGGAGTCTGGTGGTAGCCATGTCTGAACAATCTCGGCTCTCTTCTGGATTTTGATCAGGAACCGATGGCAATTCGTTGCATCCACTGAAATCCTTATATATAGGATGACATGAACAGTACAGCCCTGTAAACTGACAATAGCCGGTGCCCACGCTGAAACGAGCATTCTTCGTTGCCTAAAGCAGGCTTGAATTTTCGACCATATAACTTCGCAATGTAGCTGTATGGATCAAGTTGACCTTTTAGTGGAAACTGTCTATGTATTCATCTGCAATTATTCAACAATAGAGAACGGCAACTTGTTGACTTTGACCCAGGCTAGCATATTTTTGGAGGCTCGCAAATCTTCTTACTCTGATTAGGTGCGTAAATAGATGTTTTCATTTAGGCTGGGCAAAAAAAAGATATATAGTAGTGACCAATCCATCGATTATATACCAACATTTTTGTTTTTTGGGTAGCTCTTGATTTAACATAGTTAATGACAACAAATACAAATCTGAAGTTTAAATGTGTATGTACTGAAAATTTCAGAACTTTAGGTGTTGTTTTTTACAATTACTGTGTAATACCCCAGCATTTAGGAACTAACGAAGGGTAAAAATATGAATTTGTGCATCTGCATGCATGCATTTGAAAAACTCAAATAAATTTTTCGTAAACTAAAAACCTTGGAGTGATCGAAGTTTGATCATCTTCATGATTTAAGCTTTAGATCATCTTAGGTGAATTTGATAATTTTCGACATGACCTTTAGGAATTTGCTTGTAGAAGGAATTTGAATTCAAATATAATATTCAAATAATTGAATTCATAAAATAATTCAAATTAAAACATTAAAGTAACAAAAATAACAATTAGGTAAATTATTTAATAAATGTTTGAATAATTCAAACCTTACAATAAATATTACAACTTATTGAATTCTTGCAAAGACAAACAAATCATTTTATTGATTAAACACAAATTACAATGTCTTTACAACTTTATTACAACAAACTGAAATTCAAAAAGGAAAATTACAATTATTTCCTAAACTAAAATGTCTTGTATTCTTTTCTTCTTCTTTTGATCTTTATTCCAATCTTGTTTTCCTGCACAATAAATAAGAAAACGGAAACAAATATAAAATGGGGATTAGTGGTTAGTGTTACTCTCAGATTAGCAGTGAGGTGCACTGCTAATTACATCATTGAGTTGTTTAGGCAACATAGTGATGTATCTGCTCTTAATCAGTATGTTTTGCCTCAGTACAACATCCCAGGCTCAAATTCCACTTGACTAGTGAAAAGAAATGAAAAATCTGAAGATAAGATCAACCAGTCGTAGGACACAAGACACACAGCACTGTTTCACCAACTAGCATCGCAATCACCACACAGCATAACTACTTCACTCCCAGGAGGAGGATAAGAGCAAGAGGCAGCCGTAGCAAGCAAGGAGCAAGTTCATTTCACTCACTCAAGCACTCAGCTCGAGTTCATCATCCACAACACACAGCTCATCACAAAACCACCAATCCATCCACTTTTCACCACACAATCCTTGCCAAAAGCAAGAGCAAGATGGAGTCGAAGCTCAAGGCCAAGCAGGAGCAAGGAGAAGGCCAGAAGCTAGGAATAGCAAGCTGGAGCTGGAGGAGCAGGCCCACAAGTTGAACAAGGGAAGATCCACACGATCAGTAGATCAAGCAACCAGAAAAACCACAAGCAACACAACACAACCACCACACCTGACAAGAGGTTGATTCTCTACTTCTCTAGCAAAATGAACTGCTAGTTATATATGGAGTAGGGTGGTGTTTTCCCTCGGATAAGCATAGAAATGCTATGCTAAATCATCACAGGGAATTAAAAGCACAAGCAAGCATCTGTTCTAATAAAGAAAAAGCCTCAGCCTGTGCATCATAGGCAAGGGGAATTAAATCCACACAGGAAAGCAAAAGCATACAAGCAAATATTTCTTGGATTTAGATCTTATTGAAGCACAACTTCAATAATCAGATGTTGGGCACAAAACCCACAAAGGGAGAGGCACCACAAGCACATCTGTGCTCTAACATGAGCACTGGATAGCATAAAAGGAATTCCAAAGCTATAATTTGAAGCTAGCTACTGTGTAACTCTATTTGAGGCATCACAGCAGGCTACACTAAAAGATTTAGCTTCAGAAACTATGTTACACTTGCACAGAGCAATATCAGAGCAAAACAGCACACAGATTTCAGCAGAGGCACAACTCTGAACCAATTGGTTCAGAGTAGCACACACATGCTAAATTACTTTAGCAGATAACTGAATTGAGACACTAACAGCACCAACTAGCACAGCCATTAGCTAGAGCATCCCAGCAAGTAGCTCAACAGCATTAGAACATCACCAGGGCAACAGATTAAGCAGCACCTAAATAGGCAGAAACCCTAGAATCATCACATGCTTAACATCACAGAGCATGGCACGAAGCCTGGGAGAGGAGAAGAGAGGGGAAGAAAGGGAAAGAGAAACCTCACCCTACGCCCATGGCCGTAGCTCCCCGGCGACAGGGCAGTGCCCGTGTGGCCAGTGAAGAAGGGCCACGGGAGGAAGCGTACTTCACCGTCAACACCACGGCGGCACAGGTAGGACCCTGCACCTAGCAAGGGTGAAGCACCGGGGCAGCTCAAGCTCGGCAAAGCCAAGTCCACACCGAAAACCTAGGTTCGGGGGCGGGTCGTTTGCGCCACGGCACGGCGGCGGAAGTCGCCGGACCTCGCCGGAATCGACCGGCGACGGCGGAGGCGAACGCGGAGCGAGACGAGCTCGGGCTGGAGAGAAAGAAGGAAGCGAGAGAGAGGGGATCGGGTTCTGGCTCGGTCGTTATGTTGAACCAGGGGCAAAAGGGTCAATTCACTTTTCCAAAGAATTTAATTCAAAGAAAATGGTTTATTCAATATAACTAGAAATTCAATGGTGAAAAATAAATAAAAATATTCATAGTAATTTTAGGAATGCAAAGAAATTGCTTTGTATTATTAATTTATTTTATCTTGATTTAAAATATAAGATATATTAATATATCCCTAAAAATTATTTTAAATAAGAATTCAAGTTTGAAAATTCAAACAAATTTCAAATAAATTAAGAAATAAATATATTCTTAATTTCCTCATATAATAAAATAAAATTATGTTACATAAATAATTCCTCCTCTTATTTAATAAATCAAAATTTAAGTTTAATTAGTTAAATACTTTCTTCAAACCTCAAATATTCCAAAAAAGGAATTTAAATAAGATAAAATTACTAAAATTCCAATAATGAAAAAATACAAATAATATATCAAAATGAACAGAAAAATAAAATCTATCTATTTGTATAAAGCATACACTTGTTTGACTAAAATTGAATCACTCTAAAATTGAAACAACAATTTACTTATTAATTTAAATATGGAGTTAATTTGAAATGCTATTTTGGATGCATTTCAACTTCATTAAAAATGCTTCACATGTATAAACATCAAATTCTAAAATATGTTTTAATCATGATAGGTCCTACATTGTGAGCATTTTAAAATACCATTTGTGTATATGAATAATTGATATTCCATTAAATGGTTAATTAAAATGATATTTTTTATAAGAAAAATAATTATTAAAAGATGTTTACATAATAAAAAATGAAATCTCTACTTAATAAAATATGAGCACTATTATTATTATCATGAACATTGGATTAACTTTGTGTTATAGTTTTATTCATTCAAGACCATATCCTAAAACTAAGAATTTTATCACAAAATGATGTTAATTTAATTATTTCGTTTAAGTGCGAGACTCAAATAATAAAGAAACTTAAACGTGGTTGTTCTTAATATTTGTTAATACTTCTTCATTTAAATAAAAGTGAAAGACACTTAAGACTTAAAACTAGTATTCTGAAATCACCAAGTGAATCAAATCAAATTCTAAAATCTTAAACATTCACTAATCCCAACTCATTATTAACGTAAGAACTTGTAACAGCACCTAAAGATGATAAAATAACCTAAACTAAATTTATGATGTTATCAAAGTATCATTTTAAAATAAAGCTTACCTAGTTAAGCTTGGATATGATTGGGGGTATTTTGCGATGCATCTCATTACTATGCATAATAGCATCTTGCCAAAGTTTTCTGTAGTCCTTATCGGGATTACGTTGCCTTTTTCAGAACTCGGGGTTTTACCGCAAACCCTAGAACCCCAAACGGTTTGAACTGCTATATCTACCCAAGGCAAGTTCACTCTTGCTCATGTCCTATTTGATTATGTTTATCAAAGTAATTACAAAGTACTATGGTTTATCATTGTATGAAAAAGAAAAGCCTATTTTCGAATGATGTGAATTGCTATATATATATATATATATATGTTGGCTGGCAGATGGAACCATGGTATGATGTGGTTGGTGGAGGTTCCATTTGCACGGGAAAGTATTACCTAGGACTTAATAACCAATGCCGTCAGTGTTCTTGCGCCGTAAATGACGCGTTAACCATGAGGCCTGGTATGGGCCGGGAAGTCATCTGTGACCTTCTTCCTTTCACATGTCAACGGACAGCCAGAGCCGTACCCTGTAGATCTTGCGAGACTACATGCACATGGGTGGGACCCCTTAATGCCCACGGACTCTGGTGTCTAGGATGGTCTGCAAGGGGATGCCTAGGTATCTACCGTGAGGGGTAGAGTATCAGGGGTGATTCTGCTATGAATGAAGGGGTGGGCATGTGGGGTTGTTGAAGAAGCACGGCGAATGGCTTGGATCATCGACTGGGCCCCACACCAAAGAGAGTGTGGACGGGAAAGATCGCCCGGTTGTGCAACAAGGCGTTGATCTCTTATGGGTAAAGTAACGCACCTCTGCAGAGTGTAAAGAATTGTGACATGTTACTCCCTGTTCCGGGAAGGAGCTGCGAACGCTGCAGGAAAGGAACTCCATGAAGTTCTAGCACCTGTGAATGGTTGACGGGCATAGTTTTCTGAAGATAAAATGAATCTTTTGCTAAAAATGTTTTACAAAGATATGCATGTTCATCCATGAACTTTTGGTATGGATGGTAGCTAGTGCATAAAACACCTTATTCCTACTATATGAACTTGCTGAGTAACGCTCGTGTTGCTCACCCTTTCCTCCGTTGACCTCCTGCTTAGATTATTGGAGACATCAGAGGAATGACAGGAATCCATCACGACGTTGGGGAAGGTCTTCAACGAGGAGTCAAATCAATTTGGTGGAGCCTGAAGGAGTCAACCTCTACTTTGCCAACGAAGGAGCGGTGACAACAGTGCAATGGTGGACACGTCGACAACAATGCCTATGGACAAGACTATGATTGGATGGAGGAGCACAACTCTAGACTAGGATATCCTAGATGGGTATATAGAGCTGTGACAACAGCAGTAGTGGATTAGGTGTTAAAGGTAGAGCTGATATTCAGCTTAGTGATACGACTTGAGTCTTTCTGGAGTTTCATTGCACGAGATCTACTTCTGCTTGTAAAGGAGGATCTCAAGATTTTGTATTGAATAGTGTTGTAATCCTATAGTGTTACCTTGGACCAACTATGTTTCTGTTGTACCTCTCTGAGGGATGTAATATTTATGGAAAGGTCCTTCCGTGAGTATTATATCAACGACTTGTACACTACAACATGCAGTGGTGTGCGTGGTCACCACAGATGGTATCAGAGCGAACGACCTAAGGATTAAAACCCTTTTAGGAGACTTGTAGGTTGGTAAGACTATAGGGAGTTATCATCTTTATCTCAACTCTATATTTCTACAACCATGATGGTTACACTTGAGAATAATACTGTCATACTTGAATACACATTTCCTTACCCAACTGAAGTAGATATTCTTAGTTACTATTCTATAAATATAATATTCATCTACCTTATTCTTTTCAACATGGTACGACCAGTTAAGACTGTCCAGTATTAGTTGATATACCAAATAGATTACATCCTAGTCAGTGTTACCTACATGGTATCATTGATAACCCTATCCTATGAAGTAGAACCCTATCATAAGTTCGTGATGGAGGAAGCCAAGAGATGTTTGATGATAGTGAAGAATCATCGACATTCAGCTATGAAAAGCATGCCAATACCCTAATGATGAAGTTCCAAGGGGATTCACCTGAGTATAGTATAAAGTATTAAGGATATTAGGAGATGGCATAATCAATGACAGAAGCTACACTACTACTTCTGATTTACCCTGAGTAACTACATGAAGTATCTGGATATGTTTGCAAATATTTGTTCTAACCAGACGGAAGATTCCAGCTACATGGAGTTTAGTTCCATAAGAAACCAAGCCATGCCACAACTACTCTTTGAGTACTCTGTCTTACGATTATTCCATTGCAAATGGGCATTCGGAGTAAACATTGAGGCAAAGAGTTGGTTTAGATTAGAACTATAAGGTGATATATACCTATCCTGTAGTGTATAGCATCTAAGCCTGGGTACTTGAGATGTTTTTACTCAATGTACTACTTCTTTTACGGGCTTATGTTGCATGATTGATATATAACTGCATTTGTGATTTATTGGATCTTATTGGATTTTTGATTGGCTAGGTTGGTACATGAAGTTAGAATTTGGTGTACAATGGCATGATTGTCACATTGAGTTCTTTTCTTGATGTTACTGATCTAGAGGTAGATAGGATTCGTGTAAGGGAGAGACGTGTTCTCAGAAGTTTCAAACAACAAAGAAAGCTCATGCAGAGAAGGAAGTCAAGATGATCGAAGTAAATGAAGATAAAGGTGGGGATGGACCACAACCCATATCATATTTGGATTTGGAGGTCTATATCATCAGAACATGGAAGGATGGAGGAACTACGTAAGTTCAAAGAAGAGTAACATCACAAGTTGAAGGGAGCTTAACTAACGATGATGACATGAAAGCTACATGAGAAACTCTACCGAAGCAGGAGTATTATGAAGTTGGAAGATTTAAACACCAGGTCTTGTTGTGACAAATCTCTGATTTGGACAGTAAAATTTCCAGTCTTGTCCAAGAATGACGATTATAGAGTGAAGGACATCGAGCGGGAATCGAAAGACGCTGGGTTAAGAAGCTACAATATGTAGTCATATATAGTTGGGAGTTGTCGTAACTTGGTGGAAGAAGTGGTGTTGGAGGAAAATCATAAGGCACAACTGATAATTGAAGAAAGTTTGAGAAGAAGTATATGGGACTTGAATGTCTAAAAGAGCCGTGAAGTTGAAGGTAGAGGAGTATGAAGCAACAATCCAACACTTAGCGGACAACAACAAAGTCTGATATTCAAGCATGGCAAGATAGTAGTATCATCGAGATCAAGGGATTTGACTTCAAGGTCCAACGTTCCAAAGGACACACATCAGACCATGGGAGACGAGTTCTGGATTGTCGATAGTTCAAGGAGTTAGTTCAGTTATATGAATGAAGCCGATAGAGACATGTGATGTCGAGGTACTGAAGTTGATTACCTTGGATACAGAGGGGTAACTATAGAGAAGGATAGATTGCCATAGGATCGACATCCTAGGTCCAATGACTCAGATGGAGGTTGAACCAACATAAGATTGAAGAGTCACATCGTCTGATTAACCAAAAGAAAGGTATCAGTTTCAACAACAGATAGATGAAAGAGTTGTTATATCAACCGAGTTTGGACTAGATGACCAACAACCTGTTCTAGATTAGAGTTAAGATATCACCTATTGCAACCAGTTTTGCAATGGTTTCTTTCTCAAGACCCTAGGGAGCCAACTGGAATGCTACTTAGAGTGAATATCTGATGTACCGGGAGATCTTATTGGTTGTTCACGTCATGGTGGACTTATCAATTGTTCTCCGGGAAGCTATTGATTGTTGGAAAGGATAACTTTTAACCGGAGAATGTTGGGAAATCACAACCTTGTGGAAGTACCCTGTATTCTTCGAGAAACCATTAGGTAAACTTGGTGGACGTTTGAATAGAAAGGTGGAAGGTAAAAGCAGATCCATTCAGCAGTATAGATTTTGTTGTTACTTGAGACTGAACGGACACAACAGGATGAAGATCGACTAATAGATGGTCAGGACGATGGGAGCCATAAAAACTTTCCAAGGGATGCCATAGGATGGCTTAAGTTGTGGGCTCGCTAGGACGTTGGGGGATCCGGGGAGGGTTTGCGCGCTCACGAAGCACGCATGGAGAACAACCAAGAACTCGCAAGAACAAACAAGAACAAGCAGAACCAAGAAGAAGCAAAGAACACCACGATGTACCCTGCTTCGGGGCCCTCTTGTGGAGGTAACACCCCTACTGCAGCACTAGCCTACTCTCTTTATATCTCAAGTGTTACAAGTACAGAGTGCTCCTTGAGCTGTATGAAGAACAATGGTGGGAGCTCTAGAAGAAGATGGAGCTTGGGGAAGATAATGCCTTTCTCTTTTGCCGTCCTTGCCCGTCGTCCCTCGCACTGGAGGAGGTAGTAGCTTACTTATACACTAACCGATTACCATTTTGCCCCTGGCTGGAAGTGATAATGGCATGGACAAGAGGAACAGGACAAGCCTCTGCCCCCTGTCAACCAACGGCCGGACTGTCAGGCCTATCTTGCCACTTTGGGCAATGGCAGGTGTAGCCCACGGGTCTCGGTCACATCCTCTTTCCCGAATTGGCCGGTCAGCTCCTAGGTTGCTGCGCTCCCAGGAATCCCGTGACCTGACCTGGCCGTCAAGTCCCTAGCAGGCCTATCTTGCCACTTTGGGCAATGGCAGCCGTAGCCCCCCGGGTCTCGGTCATCCTCTTTCCCGAATTGGCCAAGTCAGCGCCTAGGGCCTTGCGACCCGGAAAACCTGCGACTTGACCCGGCTGTCTTCTCAGCCTCTGGCAGGAGACCTGCAGACCCGTGAACCTTTCTGACATTACTTGGCCCTTGTGCAATATCCGGATTACCTTATCCGGGTCCTTCCTGACCAACCCGGCTAACTTAACCGGTTTCCTTCCTCTGATTCGGTTAAGCTTTACCGGATCCTCTCTGGCATCTTCTCGCACTTTAGCTTGATCAAGTGCTAACCGACTCTCACGAGAGATCCGGCCCAAGTGACCCGGCTATATGTTGATCCGGCTAGCTCTTTGCAACACTTAACACCACATCTTTGCCCTACCCGGGGGCAGCCCCCCGACAGTAGTCCCCGAAGCTGGTGCGGTTCTACAGCCTCGGCTGAAGAGCCGTAGCAGGTTAAAAATAAACATCACTAACCGAATCACATTCATATAATCTTGTCTCAGGATTTCCCGGGACACTTGGCAGTGAATCTCTGCGCAAAGCCCCATAATCCGGATCTCTGATCTGACATGCCACTGACAGCACCTCATCCGGATTCTCCGGGTACTTGAGTGCATTTGACCAAACGACCGCGTCTTCTCGTTTTCTCCGTTGACCGGCACACAGGATCCGTGCAACTGCTTCCAATTCTATGGCCCAACATGTGCTTGGAACACACGGCCACAGAGGTGGCCACAGAGTTCCAGGATGCAGTTACCGTGCGACGCTCCGAAAACCGTGCAGTAGTGCGCCCGTTACCGCTGGGCGCTATAAATATGGGCGCAGGGGGTTTCCTCTTCTTCTCCGCTCGTTCCCCACTCCGAAAACTTCCATCTGCGCCACCGCCGCCGCCGCAATCTCGCCCTTAACTCGCCGCGCCGGAGACGTTCAACGCACCGGAGGAAAACGACCGGGGCCGCGCACCGTGCCCAGCGCCGCCGTTCCTTCATCGAGCTTCTTCCCCGTCGCGTCATCACCGTGAGTTTTCTTTTTCTCCGGTCATGGCGAACTCGAGGAGTTCATATCCACGGGAAACTCGCATTTGTTTCTTGTAGATTTATCCGCATATTAGTCCGTCGCCCAGCCTCAGTGCATCTAGTAGATCTCCTGTCTAGATTTTGCACTACACTGCCCTAGTTTTGTTTGCCACCGTATGAGCAGTTCAACCATATTTTTACTCTTGATTTCCTTTCTTTTTTACTGCTGCAGTAGATCTTGTGTAACCCTAGACCTTTGCGGAAGGTGTTTGTGATTGCCACCCGAATCACCTTCTCTGCTGAATCCGGCTAGTTTCATCCGGGATAATATTAGCCGAATCACTCTAGATCTGGTTCGATTATACCATTATCCGATTCATTTTGACTCGGCCCTATCCGACCTCTTGCAGGATTGATCCGGATATGGCGAAGCTTCCTCCCGGCAGATGGGAGGGTTCTGATGTGACCAAGGACGATCTGGAATGGCTATTAAGCACCCGGCGTATAACCTCTCAAGTTATATGCCGCAAACCGGGGAAGGAACTCGTCCCGGTTCCCGAACCTGGTGAACGTGTGGTGTTTCTAGCGCATTTTGAGCGCGGATTCGGATTGCCGGCGAGTGATTTCTTCCGGGCTTTCCTGGATTTCTTTGGCCTACAGCCTCATCACCTCCCGGCTAATGCCTTCGTTCTCTATCGGCTTTTAGCTCCTTTTGCGAGGGCTATCTCGGTGTCTGGCCGACCGTCGATATTTGGGCAAAGTATTTCCACCTCCGCAAACATACTATTCCAGGCACTAAGCCGAAGCTGATGACTGCTTGCGGTCCGGTTAGCATCACGCCAAGGCAGGGATCCATCTTTCCCCGTATCACTGGCCTAGACACTGTCAGGAAGTGGCAAAGGTCTTTCCTTTATGTGAAGAGTGCAGAAGGCCATGACGCCCTTAATCTGCCCGAGTTCACGATCGAGCCACCCACAGCCGAATTGAACTTCGGATACAATCCGGCTGAGACTATTGTAGAACTTCAGACTGTACATGAAACTCTGGAGGACTTTCTGAAGAAGGGCCTGGCCTCGGATGATCTGCTCCGGACCTTCATCGGTCGCCGGGTCTGCCCTCTTCAAAGACGTGAACACAAGATATGCCACATGGGTGGTGTGCTAGATCCTACCCGGATCAGCAGGCATGACCTTAGCAAAGTCTCCATCAGGCGACGGGTAAACGCCATTGCCGCCACCGAGATGTCGGATAAATGGCGGTGGGGCGTAAAGCCGTTTTTCCGAGAGCGCCTTCCACCACAGGTTAGTTCGCCATTTTCCGAATCTAACCATATTTCATCAAAATGGCATCGGCCTAATCCGGATTTGCCCTGACTTTTCTGTAGCTGTTTGATCGCCAACTTACGAAGATGGAGACCTCTCCACCAAAGAATGGGGACCGGATCTCAGCCCGCCGCGCGAGGACGAAGAAGATCCGGATACGGATGATTATCTGCCTATCCCGCGCGCCAAGCCAGTCCGCAAGGGTAAGCAATCAACTATTCACAACATCTCCGACGAGGAAGATGATGATTGCAGGATCTTAGATCCCATCGACGCTATTCCGATTTCATGGTCACCACCTTGTGTTCCAGCCAAACAAGATGCTGAAGGGACATCTCGGAAACGCACTGACGCGCCCGGATCTGATTCCCCTAAAGCCAAGAGAATAAAGAAGTCTGGCTCCAAGTTGAATCGCGTCAAGCCGATGCCTACCACCAAGGGGTAATACTGACTTAACTTCATTTGCTTTCTTCCTCTGTTAACCGAGTCATATCTATCCGAGTTAACTGTTTGCTTTGCTTTATGCAGTGATGTCCTCATCACCGCGCAGACTCATTCATCCATCTCTTCTCCCATTCCTCCACTGGATACGGTCATGGAAACCCAGTCTCCTGATCGAACTGCCACCTCACCAATGCGTGTCACAACTGCCAATATTCCTCAGCCGACTCCCATTTCAAGCCGGTTATTGACTTGGAGAGTGAGGAAACCTCGGCTCCAATCCGAGATTCAAGTTGGCCACGCCCTCTCAAGGAGCTGGAGAAGGAAAAGGCCAAGACATCGGCTACATCCTTGCCTAAGCCGGATCCTCGCCCTACTCCCGCAGCGCAAACCCTGCTGAATCAAGAGCAGCAGAAGAAGAAAAAGCAGAAGCAGCAACAGCAACAGCAAGTTTCCGAGAAGCAGCACAAGGAGCCACATCCGAAGCAGACTCCGGGTGCGTCACCGCAACCCAAGCCGACTCAAGGTGCCTCTGGCACAACTCCAACCACCTCGGATAAGCAGGTGGTTGCTAGCAAGAAGGTTTCTGCCGCCCCATCAGCGATTCGATTCGGCCAGTCCCTGTCGAATCCCCGCCCTCCGAGCAGCGATAAGCTCGAGTCCGCCAAGCAATTCATTGAAGCTTGGAATGATGCTGACCTCGCCAAAGATTTTTCTACTTCAGCGCCACATCCGGCTGGGCCTAGTCGGATGTTTCAATCATTACACTCTGTACAGACCTCGGTCACTGAAGCTAACCGGGTGTTTGAGGTAAATTTTTCCGAATCTTGCTTTTATTTCAACATGATCAAATAGTACTATACCCAGTCCCCGAGATTCGGGTCGAACGACTGATACTCCTCCGAGTAAGAAAGTCATTCGGCTTGAATCTCTAAAAAACTTATCATGAATGTTGCCGTAACCGAGGACACCGTGGGACTTCCAGTCCCCGAGTCTCTTTTCCAACTGATTCGGTTAATCTCGGGCCAGTCCCCGAGATTCTTTTGACGCCATTTGCCTGTTTTCTTTCAGGAAACCATGACCGCTCGCGGCAAGCTCTTTAAGCAGCTCGCCCATCAGCATCAGAAGCTCCAAACTTCCTTTGATGGGCTCTGTCTTGAAATGGACAAGAAAGAAGAAGAGCACAAGCGCGCTTTATCCGAGGAAAAATCAGAGGTGACTCGGCTCCAGCGAGAGCTTGACCGAGTTGAAAAAGTGAAGAACAAGGTTAAAGGAGAGCGGGATACGCTGAAGCGTGAAAAAGACACAATCCAGAAGGAGCGGGATACTTTCAAAGCCGGACTTGCGGAGCGGGCCAAACTGGACAAGCAAATTCAAACGAACATTGCCGAATCTGAAGCCGAAGTCAAAGCGGCTAAAGAAGAACTGAGTGCTCACAAAGCGGCCAGTGCGAAATGGCTTGCTGCACTTGCTAGCCTTAATGATGACATGGATCGTAAGTTCACCGAATCTCCTCTTTTCTTTCTGCTCTTAACCAATACATATGCTTGTGTTCCTTCTCGCTGAACTCAGTATTAGCTTATTTGTTTGTAGGAGAGTTTACTAGCATCCGGCTTCAAGCCGCCAAGGCTGTGAGAAACGCCCGAGCTGAGAGAGCTAAATTAACCGAGGCTCCCCTACCAGAGACATGGGACATCGAAGATCATATTACAGCACTTAAGGCTCGGATTGCTCCTTTGAAGGATTCCCATATTGGTCTGCTCAATGCAAGTCTCAAGGCTCACCGAATCTTGTTTCCTGAAGCGCGGCAAGTTGTGCCTGTGGAGGAGCTGATCCGAGACCTGGATCAAGCAATGACCCGGTTACAGCAGTGGAGGTCTTCGTCCGCCCGCGCTGGTGCTGACGCAGCTTTGCTATTCATCATGTCCTGGTATGAGCTAATTGATCTTGCCAAAGTGCGCTCATTTCGCGAGGGTTCTCCGTGGGCTACAGACCCTACCCGGATCAAGATCCGTGAAGAAGCCGCCAACTTCATGGCCGAATTTGCACGCACCAAGCATCTTGATCTGGAGGCTCCGGTCTACTCGGATGGAGAAGAAACTGAAGAAGAGGAATCGGACGACGCCTCCGCTGAAGAATACGCCGATTCTGAGGGCGAGTCTGATGATTCGGCTAACTCTGCCGAACACGCTCCTATCAAGATCCCAGCTTCTGACTCGGCTAAGAATACCGAAGCAACTCCGGCCCAGACTTCGGAGATACCAGCAACTGATTCGGCAGAGATTACTAAACAAGCTTCAGCTGATCCGGATACCTCCGAATCTGCCCAGCCTTCAAGCTCTCCACGCAAGGTTACCCCTGAAGTTCCTCCATCTGAGCCCATCCTTGCAACCGAGCCCCCTGCAACCGAATCTACTCCAACCGAAGCTCCTGTAACCGAGGCTCGCGCGCCCGAGGTTCCTTCAACCAAAGCTCCTGCCACCGAACCTGCTACAACCGAGTCTGCTGCTTCCTGAAGTAACTTAGTGAAAAAACGTTAAATCCCCGGTATGCCGGGAGCAGATGTAATAGACTATTTTAAGTTCTTTCGAGACTACTTTAAATTTGCTTAACATGATCCGGACGAGGTTTATGTTGGATCATTTTAAACCGAGTCCCCGAGTCTGTTTTCTTGTTTACTATTTTTGCCGAATCTCTGCTCTTGTCTACCTTTTAGGTGTTTGACAGTCGAGTCACAAGATAGGAATCATAGCATACAATACTTGAAACATGCGAGTTGTGGTTTAGAATCATTCAACATAAACGAAAAATAAATAACAGGGGTTAGTAAACGACATGTGCCGAATCGGTTTTGGACCGAGTCCCCGAGTCCATTTTCATGTTTCCCATTCCTCATCTCTGCTCTTGACTACCATTTTGGTGTTTGTCAGTCGAGTCACGAGATCAACAACACAACATACATTACTTGAATTTTGGGACGAGGTTCAAAGCAATTCGGCACACGAACGGTATGGACAAAACAGTAAAAAACACATGCATGAGTACGAAGCAGTCCCCGAGTCCAGACTCGGATTGCTGCAATTTCATTTATGATAAACTGAAATACATACATTGCGCCCTTAGGAGTAAAAGGGTCGAAGCAGAGCTACATTCCAGGTCTCTTAGTTTCTTGTCCGGGTCTGTCCAGGCCATCCTTCCTTGGTTCCTGTGCATCTACAAGGTAGTACGAGTCATTGTGCATAGCCCTGCTCACAATGAAAGGTCCCTCCCATGGAGGTGACAACTTGTGTCGGCCTTTGCTGCGCTGCACCAGCCTTAGCACAAGATCACCCTCATGAAACACTCGAGGGCTGATCTTTCGACTATGATATCGTCGGAGATTCTGCTGGTATATTGCTGTCCGAGATAGAGCCAATTCTCTTGCTTCCTCTAGCAGATCCACTGCATCTTCCCGAGCCTCTTTTGCCTCGGTTTCAGTATACATTGCCACCCTTGGTGCATCATGTTCTATGTCTGTGGGTAGCACAGCTTCTGCCCCATAAACCAGAAAAAATGGCGTATAGCCAGTTGACCGATTCGGCGTGGTCCTTAGACCCCACAGTACTGATGGTATCTCGTCTATCCAGCATCCCGGAGTTTTCAGCAATGGTTCAATGAGACGAGCCTTGATGCCGGCCAACACCAGGGCATTTGATCTTTCCACTTGCCCATTAGACTCCGGATGTGCCACCGAGGCTATATCTAGCCGGATTCCCTTATTCATGCAAACCGAGCAAACTCTCCGACAGCAAAGTTTGTGCCGTTATCCGAGATGATGCTATGAGGGTATCCGTATCTCAAAATAATTTCTTTCAGAAAGTTACAGCCGAACGACCATCTACTTTCCGGATTGGTTTCACCTCTATCCACTTGGTGAATTATCCACCATCACCAGCATATGTGTCATGTTGCCCCTAGCCGGCTTGAAATCTCCCACCATATCCAAACACCACACAGCAAATGGCCAAGTGATAGGAATTGTTTCAGTGCCGATGCGGGTAAGTGTGTCTGCTTGGCAAACCTTTGGCATCCTTCACATTTTCGGACTATGTCCTCTGCATCCGCGTGAGCAGTGGGCCAGTAAAATCCATGCCGGAATACTTAGCCACCAGGGCTCTTGTACTGCAATGATGTCCACATTCACCTGATGTATCTCAAGGAGCATCTCCTTGCCCTCGGCTGGCTCCACACAACGCTGTAGCACCTCGGTTGCACTCCTCTTGTATAACTCCTTGTTGATGATGGTGTAAGCCTTGGACCTCCTCTGCACTCGCCTAGCTTCGGTTTCATCATTTGGCAAACTCCCCTCCGACATGAACTTCATGATTTCTTCAGCCCATTCCGGTACTGGATGCAAAGGGAATAAGTGCTCATCTACTTCCACTGGTTCGGCCGCCATTATTTCTTCTATCAGCTTCTGCCCATTCCCTAAGATTCGGTTATCACCACCTTCTTCTCTGCTCCTCTTTCCTAAGATCCGGTTAGCAGTCCCCGGGTCTCGCCATGCAGTCCCCGGGTCTTCCCCAATGTACTCGACATCAACATTCATAGGGACAGCCTCAGATTCTTGCTTTGGGATAAAAATTGACTCGGAATCAGGCGAAGGTTTGATTGAAGGGACCCTTAGGTGATTCAAGGATATCCCGGGTGGAATTGCATCCCTAGACGACCCGAGTTTTGACAGGACATCAGCAGCTTCGTTCTCCAACCGAGGTATGTGCTTGTACTCGCAGCCTTCAAAAAATCCTGAAATTTTCTGGACATGAAACCGATACAGTGCCATATTGGCATCAAGAGCATCCCAATTTCCAGAAGATTGCTGCACAACTAAATCCGAATCACCAAAACATTCTATTCGGCGGATGCCGATGTCCCTGGCCACATTAAGCCCATGGATCAGTGCCTCATATCGGCCACATTGTTTGATGCTGAGAAATGAATCTGCAACACATATCGCAATTGATCTTGCTTCGGTGACGTGAGTACCACCCCAGCACCTAATCCGATTTTGGTTTTGGAGCCATCAAAGTGCAACTTCCAGTAATTGTAATCCGGCTTGGGTGGTCATACTGCATCTCGGCCCAGTCACAAAGGAAATCTGGTAAAGCCTGAGACTTGATAGCATCCCTTCTCTCATAATGCGGGGTGTAAGGAGATACTTCTATTGCCCACTTGGCAACCCGGCCAGTCGCATCTTTGCACCCAATGATTCCGCGATTGGAGCTTCACATACCACGGTAATCGGGTGTTCTTGGAAATAATGTTTCAACTTTTTGGCCGCCAGGTATACACCGTATGTCATCTTCTGGTAGTGAGGATAATTTTGCTTTGAGGTTGAGATCACCTCACTTAAATAGTACACCGGTCTCTGCACGATTTACCCTCCTCTTCTCGCTCTACCACTATGACCACACTTACGACCCGGTTAGTGGCCGCAATGTAAAGTAGCATTGGCTCATTCGGCAAAGGTGACGCCAGAATTGGTGCAGTGGACAACATCTTTTTTAATTCGTTGAAAGCCGAATCTGCCTGCGGGGTCCACGTGAACCCGGTGCTCTTTTTCATCAACTGATACAAGGGCAAGGCTTTTTCTCCTAGCCGACTCACAAACCGACTCAACGAGGCTAAACACCCGTGAATTTTTGTACATCTTTTAGACATTAGGCAATTTCATTCTTTCTATGGCTCGGATTTAGCCGGATTCACCTCAATACCTCGGCTCGATACAAGGAAACCGAGCAACTTTCCAGCCGGGACACCAAAGGTGCATTTATCCGGATTCAATTTCAACCGATATTTTCTCAAGTTCACAAATGTTTCCTCGAGATCCTCGAGGAGAGTGTGTTTTTCTTTAGTTTTGATGACGATATCATCGACATACACCTGCACATTTTGCCCATTTGGGAGTGTAAGCATTTCTGCATACATCTCTGATAAGTTGCACCGGCATTTCTCAAACCGAAACACATGACACGATAGCAATACGCCCCGTACGGGGTAATAAAAGCAGTCTTTATTTGATCTTTAGGGTTCAGTGGTATCTGGTGAAAACCAGAGTACGCATCAATAAAAGACAACAACTCACACCCAGCAGTAGAATCGATCACTTGATCAATCCGAGGTAAAGGAAATGGATCCTTCGGGCACGCCTTGTTTAGGTTGGTGAAATCGATGCACATGCGCCACACCTTGACCACCGCTGGTTCGTCCTTCTTCTTCTCTACCAGAACCGGATTGGATATCCAGTCTGGATGCAACACCTCCATAATGAATCCGGCTGCAAGCAACTTAGCCAGCTCATCCAGCACCACTTTTCTTCGATCATCTGAGAGACGCCGAGTCGGTTGCCTCACCGGTTTTACATCCGGCCTGACAAATAAAGAGTGCTCTGCCAACTCCCTCGGAACACCAGGCAGGTCCTTAGCCGACCATGCAAAGATATCCCGATTCTCACGGAGGAAGTGACAGAGCGCGCTTTCCTATTTCTCATCCAGCCCGGCACCAATGATGGCCATGCGCTCCGGGTTCTCCGGGTCAATGGGATCTTCTTTGTTCCTTGGGCATCTCAAATGTTGCACCTCCATCCGGATTGGTCATAGCCAGCACACCGAGCTGAGCTGACTTCGCCATTGCCACCACCTCATGCATCTTGCTCTTCTCAGCTTGGATCACCAATGATTCGGCTAAGGTGGAACCGATCGTGGCACACTGTATGGCCTTCTTGTAATCTCCCGCAACAGTGATAATACCATTCGGGCCTGGCATCTTTATCTTGAGGTAGGCCACATGGGTGGATATCATGAACTTGGCTAACGCAGGCCGGCCAAGTAGAGCATGGTATGGGCTCTCCAAATCTACCACCTCGAACTCGAGACTTTCAAGCCGGTGATTGTCCTTGGTACCAAACAGCACATCTACCCAGATCTTACCCATTGGGGAACAAGACACCCCGGGTACTATACCATGGAAGGTACAACTGCTCTGCTGCAACTGATTCGGCGAAATACCCAACTTGACCATTGTGTCCCGATACATGATGTTTATGGCACTGCCATTGTCAATCAAGACTCGGCTAAACCTCACGTTAAGCTTGGGTCCTACCAAAGTCGGATCCACCACTAGTGCATAGTTTCCTGGACTTGGCATAATTCTGGGGTTATCAGCCCTGCTCCAAGTGATCTCCTGCTCGGACCAATTCAGGTATTTTGGGACTGCTGGTATGACTGCATTCACCTCCTTCGCCCTTCGCAGCTGACTTTTCTTGTCAGTTGGCTCGGTCACAAAAACCACATAACTTTGATGAGCCTCCTTGTACTCATTACCGGGGTATCCACCTTGCCGACTCGGACCAGCACCATTGTCATTGCCTCCCATGTTTACCAGGTTAACCGGCTTTGTGGCTGCCGGTCTCGGAGCTCCTGCGTTCACCGGGATTGTATTGGCTCCGGTTAAAGGCATATTCGGCCTGAAATTCGGTCTAGGAGCACCTCTCTGAGGTGGTCCTCTCTGACCCTCCGCCTGAATGCGATGATGCCAGCTACAATTCCGAGTTGAATGATTGGCCGGCTTGCGTGGGTCTGTTGTGTGATAACAGCAAGGCCCGTCCAATCTTGCCTCAAAGGTTAGAGGAGGACTCGATCCATCCCACACCTTCTTTGGCCAGGCACCTTGATTCGGCCTCCAAGCTGGACCCTCAGTCTTTTGTCTCTGACCATCTCCTGCTCCAGGATGGTCCATATTCACTGCAGCCACCTGATCTGAACCGTATCTATAATCCGGATCTCTTCTTTTGTAACCGAATTCATGTCGGTCATTGGGCCTCAATGGTCCTACTCGGTTATTAACCGGTTGCCTCCTGCTTGTTCCCACTGCATCCAATGCGGGCTGTGTCGGATCACCTAGAGCATACGTATCTGCTATCCGGATCGTTTCCGCCAGTGTCTTGGGCATATCCCTCTGGAGCTTCTGCCAGAGCGGGGTGCCATGTCGGCAACCCTGCGCAAACCAAGAAATCGCCTGCTCCTCCACGACACCTTCGCAAGAGTTGCGAATGTTGCTCCACCGAGTTAAGAATTCTCGGTCTGTTTCCCGTTCTTCCTGCTTGCACGCAGCCAGGAGCTGAGGTCGGTTAGGCCTCTTGTAGGTGCTGGAGAAATTACTGTAAAATGCCTCCTCCAAGTCCATCCAAGAGTTGATACTACCCGGCGGTAAGTTGTTCAGCCAAATCCGGGCTGGCCCTTCCAACATGTGCGGGAGATACCGGACCGCCCATCGGCGATTGCCCCCCGCAATGTGCACTGACGATACATAGTCTATCAGCCAATCTTGTGGCTTTGTGTTGCCATTATATGGCTTTGTGCTTCGGCCAAGCTGAAATAACGGCACACTCGGCTCGTTCATGATCCGAGGTCCAAAACATGGAGGACCCGGTGGGCCTTGCTCTTCTAGCTTCTCGGACTGGTAAATTCTATCCAACTTGAGACGCTGATCATCGGATCCAATGCCCGAGGTCCCAGTCTTGATGCAAGTGCATTATCATACGTCTGGTATCCGGCTCGCGCCATAGCCGAATTTCCGTCATCATAGCGGTAACCCGCCTGGCCACCACCTTGCTGTTGCGCTCGCACAATCACTTGCTGCCCAGGAGGACGAGGTGGTTGACCTCGGCCAGCCGAATTGCCCCTTCCAGCTCCCGGGTAACCTCGTCCACCACTGTTTCTACTTTGGCCACCTCTTCCTTGAGCGGCTAGCTGCTTGCCGGCATACTCAGCATCATAGGTCTGCAGCTGCTTGCTCTTACCCGAGTTCACGCTCTGGGCCCGGTCAACTCCGACGTGCGGGGATGACGCCTGCCCCTTGGATCTCTGGCTAACAGCCTTAACCGACACTACTACCGAGAAACACCTGCATCCGGATTAGCTTTCCGGTAAGCCTCATTCTGCCGGTTACACACATCTACTAGCTCATTGACTCTCTCTGCCTGCTTCCGCCAAGCGTCCCCGGTTAGTGTGCTCAACTCGGCTCGCGCTGCCGCTGCAGCCCTAAGATTCTTAGCCGGGGAGCTATACACCGGCTTGCCTGTGCCAGATCTATGACTAGTAGCCTTACTGGAGCTCGATCCTGCAGCTCTAGCTAACTCGTCATTGAGGTCCTTACCCCGGTTACGCAACTCGGCTTTTTGCGTGAGCGATGCACTACAGGAGTAAAGCCCTCGGTGATACCATTGGCAGCATTGTACTCTCTCATATCTCTATCAAAGGCTTGCCTAGACTCCACCACTAACCGGGCTTCTTTTTGCAACCTCAGGCGCTCTGCCTCTAGCTGAGCTACAGTGAGCTCTACATCTGCCCCAGGTGCCACTGGCCGAGATAGCTTCTCCAGGACATCCTCTAAGGAGCCTCCCTACTTGACATGCCAAGCGGGCCAACCGGATCTGGTCTCTCCTTTGGGAACTTAGCTGTCCGAGTCGGCTTGCCAACCGGATCAACTGGCGTGGCCAGCTCCTCGGGCATGCTTTTGCTGGCATCTCCTTTGCCAGCTGCTGCACTTGGCCCGGTCATCATCACCTCCACGCTACTCCCGGGGCGAGCGCTACGCCGTCCGAGAGCTGCGCGGAAAGAGGGAGGATCCTCAGCCACGAGCACCTGCGCCGGGTACTCGCGGACAGGCTCGGTGGCGACGTAGGTGACGAAGCTGCCGAGCGTCATGAGGAAGCCGTCAGCGGGGAAGGGCTTGTTGGCGAAGCACCCCGCGTTGTCGCTGATGAAGTTGAACTCGCCGATCTTGCAAACGAGCCCAGAGAGGACCCGCTCGCCGGAGCCAGCGACGGTGCCCGTCCGGAAGGAAACCCCAGCCAACGCCACTGCTGCCCCACGGTGGGCGCCAACTGTCGTGGTGGTGTCACGGCAGATGCCATAGGATGGCTTAAGTTGTGGGCTCGCTAGGACGTTGGGGGATCCGGGGAGGGTTTGCGCGCTCACGAAGCACGCATGGAGAACAACCAAGAACTCGCAAGAACAAACAAGAACAAGCAGAACCAAGAAGAAGCAAAGAACACCACGATGTACCCTGCTTCGGGGCCCTCTTGTGGAGGTAACACCCCTACTGCAGCACTAGCCTACTCTCTTTATATCTCAAGTGTTACAAGTACAGAGTGCTCCTTGAGCTGTATGAAGAACAATGGTGGGAGCTCTAGAAGAAGATGGAGCTTGGGGAAATGCCTTTCTCTTTGCCGTCCTTGCCCGTCGTCCCTCGCACTGGAGGAGGTAGTAGCTTACTTATACACTAACCGAATTACCATTTTGCCCCTGGCTGGAAGTGATAATGGCATGGACAAGAGGAACAGGACAAGCCTCTGCCCCCTGTCAATCCAACGGCCGGACTGTCAGGCCTATCTTGCCATTCGGGCAATGGCAGCTGTAGCCCATCGGGTCTAGGTCATCCTCTTTCCCGAATTGGCCGAGTCAGCTCCTAGGTTGCTGCGCTCCCAGGAATCCCGTGACCTGACCTGGCCGTCAAGTCCCTAGCAGGCCTATCTTGCCACTTTGGGCAATGGCAGGCGTAGCCCCCCGGGTCTCGGTCATATCCTCTTTCCCGAATTGGCCAAGTCAGCGCCTAGGGCCTTGCGACCCGGAAAACCTGCGACTTGACCGGCTGTCTTCTCAGCCTCTGGCAGGAGACCTGCAGACCCGTGAACCTTTCTGACATTACTTGGCCCTTGTGCAATATCCGGATTACCTTATCCGGGTCCTTCCTGACCAACCCGGCTAACTTAACCGGTTTCCTTCCTCTGATTCGGTTAAGCTTTACCGGATCCTCTCTGGCATCTTCTCGCTCTTTAGCTTGATCAAGTGCTAACCGACTCTCACGAGAGATCCGGCCCAAGTGACCCGGCTATATGTTGATCCGGCTAGCTCTTTGCAACACTTAACACCACATCTTTGCCCTACCCGGGGGCAGCCCCCGACAGGGGTAGTTGAACTCTGGAAGTTAAGAGTCACAAGGAGTATGATATTCATAGGAGTTATGACGGGAGGATCTGAAGGAGATTGAACGAAAGAAACTTGAGTTCAAGGATGAGAAAACGTACCTTGTCAACACCTGAATTCAAAGGGTTCGACAAACTTTTAGATCGAGAAGTTATGGAAGAAGTCTGATCTGGATGAAAATCAAGAGCTCTATGCGAGTATTGAGACTACAACAACTGATCGAAAAATTGCTCAATGTCAACGACAGGTTAGCCCAATCAGCAACAGATACATACCAGATTTGGATCATGGATCAATTATAACCAAGACCACAACAAAGAAAGATTTGACAAGTTGATGTCGGAAGAAGTACTTTATACTCATCAATACGTGAGGGAACCTGTAACTTCGGGACGAAGTTTTTGTTAAGGGGAAAGACTGTAATACCCCAGCATTTAGGAACTAACGAAGGGTAGAAATAGGAATTTGTGCATCTGCATGCATGCATTTGAAAAACTCAAATAAATTTTTTGCAAACTAAAAACCTTGGAGTGATCGAAGTTTGATCATCTTCATGATTTAAGCTTTAGATCATCTTAGGTGAATTTGATAATTTTCGACATGACCTTTAGGAATTTGCTTGTAGAAGGAATTTGAATTCAAATATAATATTCAAATAATTGAATTCATAAAATAATTCAAATTAAAACATTAAAGTAACAAAATAACAATTAGGTAAATGATTTAATAAATGTTTGAATAATTCAAACCTTACAATAATATTACAACTTATTGAATTCTTGCAAAGACAAACAAATCATTTTATTGATTAAACACAAATTACAATGTCTTTACAACTTTATTACAACAAATTGAAATTCAAAAGGAAAATTACAATTATTTCCTAAACTAAAATGTCTTGTATTCTTTTCTTCTTCTTTTTGATCTTTATTCCAATCTTGTTTTCCTGCACAATAAATAAGAAAACGGAAACAAATATAAAATGGGGATTAGTGGTTAGTGTTACTCTCAGATTAGCAGTGAGGTGCACTGCTAATTACATCATTGAGTTGTTTAGGCAACATAGTGATGTATCTGCTCTTAATCAGTATGTTTTGCCTCAGTACAACATCCCAGGCTCAAATTCCACTTGACTAGTGAAAAGAAATGAAAAATCTGAAGATAAGATCAACCAGTCGTAGGACACAAGACACACAACACTGTTTCACCAACTACCATCGCAATCACCACACAACACAGCTACTTCACTCCCAGGAGGAGGATAAGAGCAAGAGGCAGCCGTAGCAAGCAAGGAGCAAGTTCATTTCACTCACTCAAGCACTCAGCTCGAGTTCATCATCCACAACACACAGCTCATCACAAAACCACCAATCCATCCACTTTTCACCACACAATCCTTGCCAAAAGCAAGAGCAAGATGGAGTTGAAGCTCAAGGACAAGCAGGAGCAAGGAGAAGGCCAGAAGCTAGGAATAGCAAGCTGGAGCTGGAGGAGCAGGCCCACAAGGTGAACAAGGGGAAGATCCACAAGATCAGTAGATCAAGCAACCAGAAAAACCACAAGCAACACAACACAACCACCACACCTGACATGAGGTTGATTCTCTACTTCTCTAGCAAAATGAGCCGCTAGTTATATATGGAGTAGGGTGGTGTTTTCCCTTAGATAAGCATAGAAATGCTATGCTAAATCATCGCAGGGAATTAAAAGCACAAGCAAGCATCTGTTATTATAAAGAAAAAGCCTCAGCCTGTGCATCATAGGCAAGGGGAATTAAATCCACACAGGAAGGCAAAAGCATACAAGCAAATATTGCTTGGATTTAGATCTTATTGAAGCACAACTTCAATAATCAGATGTTGGGCACAAAACCCACAAAGGGAGAGGCACCACAAGCACATCTGTGCTCTAACATGAGCACTGGATAGCATAAAAGGAATTCCAAAGCTATAATTTGAAGCTAGCTACTGTGTAACTCTATTTGAGGCATCACAGCAGGCTACACTAAAAGATTTAGCTCCAGAAACTATGTTACACTTGCACAGAGCAATATCAGAGCAAAACATCACACAGATTTCAGTAGAGTCACAACTCTGAACCAATTGGTTCAGAGTAGCACACACATGCTAAATTACTTTAGCAGATAACTGAATTGAGACACTAACAGCACCAACTAGCACAGCCATTAGCTAGAGCATCCCAGCAAGTAGCTCAACAACATTAGAACATCACCAGGGCAACAGATTAAGCAGCACCTAAATAGGCAGAAACCCTAGAATCATCACATGCTTAACATCACAGAGCATGGCACGAAGCCTGGGGAGAGAAGAGAGGGGAAGAAAGGGGAAAGAGAAACCTCACCCTACGCCCATGGCCGTAGCTCCCCGGCGACAGGGCAGTGCCCGTGTGGCCAGTGAAGAAGGGCCACAGGAGGAAGCGTACTTCACCGTCAACACCACGGCGGCACAGGTAGGACCCTGCACCTAGCCAGGGTGAAGCATCGGGGCAGCTCAAGCTCGGCAAAGCCAAGTCCACACCGAAAACCTAGGTTCGGGGACGGGTCGCGCACGGCCGCACCTGGCTGGGGAAACCAAATCGATGCGGTGGAGAAGGTGGAGAAACAGCCGGCGCATCGTTTGCGCCACGGCACGGCGGCGGAAGTCGCCGGACCTCGCCGGAATCGACCGGCGACGGCGGAGGCGAACGCGGAGCGAGACGAGCTCGGGTTGGAGAGAAAGAAGGAAGCGAGAGAGAGGGGATCGGGTTCTGGCTCGGTCGGTTAGGCTCGGGTTTCGTTCTGGTTCAACCCTATTGAACCAGGGGCAAAAGGGTAAATTCACTTTTCCAAAGAATTTAATTCAAAGAAAATGGTTTATTCAATATAACTAGAAATTTAATGCTGAAAAATAAATAAAAATATTCATAGTAATTTTAGGAACGCAAAGAAATTGCTTTGTATTATTAATTTATTTTATCTTGATTTAAAATATAAGATATATTAATATATGCCTAAAAATTATTTTAAATAAGAATTCAATTTTGAAAATTCAAACAAAATTCAAATAATTAAGAAATAAATATATTCTTAATTTCCTCATATAATAAAATAAAATTATGTTACATAAATAATTCCTCCTCTTATTTAATAAAACAAATTTAAGTTTAATTAGTTAAATACTTTCTTCAAACCTCAAATATTCCAAAAAATGAATTTAAATAAGATAAAATTACTAAAATTCTAATAATGAAAAAATACAAATAATATATCAAAATGAACAGAAAAATAAAATCTATCTATTTGTATAAAGCAAATACTTGTTTGACTAAAATTGAATCACTCTAAAATTGAAACAACAATTTACTTATTAATTTAAATATGGAGTTAATTTGAAATGCTATTTTGGATGCATTTCAACTTCATTAAAAATGCTTCACATGTATAAACTTCAAATTCTAAAATATGTTTTAATCATGATAGGTCCTACATTGTGAGCATTTTAAAAATACCATGTGTGTATATGAATAATTGATATTCCATTAAATGGTTAATTAAATGATATTTTTTATAAGAAAATAATTATTAAAAGATGTTTACATAATAAAAAATGAAATCTCTACTTAATAAAATATGAGCACTATTATTATTATCATGAACATTGGATTAACTTTGTGTTATAGTTTTATTCATTCAAGACCATATCCTAAAACTAAGAATTTTATCACAAAATGATGTTAATTTAATTATTTCGTTTAAGTGTGAGACTCAAATAATAAAGAAACTTAAACGTGGTTGTTCTTAATATTTGTTAATACTTCTTCATTTAAATAAAAGTGAAACACACTTAAGACTTAAAACTAGTATTCTGAAATCACCAAGTGAATCAAATCAAATTCTAAAATCTTAAACATTCACTAATCCCAACTCATTATTAACGTAAGAACTTGTAACATCACCTAAAGATGATAAAATAACCTAAGCTAAATTTATGATGTTATCAAAGTATCATTTTAAAATAAAGCTTACCTAGTTAAGCTTGGGTATGATTGGGGGTATTTTGCGATGCATCTCATTACTATGCATAATAGCATCTTGCCAAAGTTTTCTGTAGTCCTTATCGGGATTACGTTGCCTTTTTCAGAACTCGGGGTTTTAACGCAAACCCTAGAACCCCGAAGGGTTTGAACTGCTATATCTACCCAAGGCAAGTTCACTCTTGCTCATGTCCTATTTGATCATGTTTATCAAAGTAATTACAAAGTACTATGGTTTATCATTGCATGAAAAAGAAAAGCCTATTTTCGAATGATGTGAATTGCTATATATATATATATGTTGGTTGGCAGATGGAACCATGGTATGATGTGGTTGGTGGAGGTTCCATTTGCACGGGAAAGTATTACCTAGGACTTAATAACCAATGCCGTCAGTGTTCTTGCGCCGTAAATGACGCGTTAACCATGAGGTCTGGTATGGGCCGGGGAAGTCATGGTATGGGCGGGGAAGTCATCTGTGACCTTCTTCCTTTCACATGTCAACGGACAGCCAGAGCCGTACGCTGTAGATCTTGCGAGACTACATGCACATCGGTGGGACCCCTTAATGCCCACGGACTCTGGTGTCTAGGATGGTCTGCAAGGGGATGCCTAGGTATCTACCGTGAGGGGTAGAGTATCAGGGGTGATTCTGCTATGCATGAAGGGGGTAGGCATGTGGGGTTTTGAAGAAGCACGGCGAATGGCTTGGATCATCGACTGGGCCCCACACCAAAGAGAGTGTGGACGGGAAGATCGCCCGGTTGTGCAACAAGACGTTGATCTCTTATGGGTAAAGTAACGCACCTCTGCAGAGTGTAAAGAATTGTGACATGTTACTCCCTGTTCCGGGAAGGAGCTGCGAACGCTGCAGGAAAGGAACTCCATGAAGTTCTAGCACCTGTGAATGGTTGACGGGCATAGTTTTATGAAGATAAAATGAATCTTTTCCTAAAAATGTTTTACAAAGATATGCATATTCATCCATGACCTTTTCGTATGGATGGTAGCTAGTGCATAAAACACCTTATTCCTGCTATATGAACTTGCTGAGTAACGCTCGTGTTGCTCACCCTTTTCTCCGTTGACCCCCTGCTTAGATTATTGGAGACATCAGAGGAATGACAGGAATCCATCACGACGTTGGGGAAGGTCTTCAACGAGGAGTCAAATCAACTTGGTGGAGCCTGAAGGAGTCAACCTCTACTTTGCCAACGAAGGAGTGGCGACAACAGTGCAATGGTGGACACGTCGACAACAATGCCTATGGACAAGACTATGATTGGATGGAGGAGCACAACTCTAGACTAGGATATCCTAGATGGGTATATAGAGCTGTGACAACAACATTAGTGGATTAGGAGTTACAGGTAGAGCTGATATTCAGCTTAGTGATACGACTTGAGTCTTTCTGGAGTTTCATTGCACGAGATCTGTCGTGTCTCGATGCACGGACACCGGGAGTATAGGATACCCCTTTTAGGTTTGGCACGGGGCACGAAGGAGGCTGAGAATTGTCTTCTCGGGCGAAGTCTAAATCAAGCTCTCCTCTCCACGATCAAAGCATGCAACCAAAGGGACACAAGGAGCTACCCAGGTTCAGGCCGCCCGGAGGCTAAAAGCCCTACTCCTTCATGTCTGGATTGATGGGTTCTTCATAGTGTGGCTTACAATGGAACCTCCCGGATGGGGTACCCGGAAGGGTTTTGACTGGAGGTAGAAGAAGGACAAATCCTGACCGGGAGGAGATCACCTTCCCCTTTACCTTCGCAGCCTAGTGTAGTCTTGCTCTGGTTTGACCTTGCGTTCCCTCCACCTCTCCTCCTCCGTGCCTTGGTCCTCCTTTTATAGGCTAAGGGGTTGCCACAGGGTCACGTGAGGGGCACGAGGGACCTTCGGGGTGAAGGACCCTCCTCATCTAGTTTAGGGGGAGACGTGGCCTCTCCTCAGCCTGGCGTCTCCTTTGGGTTAGGTGGGAGCGTCCGCCTTGGGGTGGACAGGGGCTGACACCACCACGGGCTGTGCTTCCCGCCCGCGCTGCCTTCGCCTTGCTTCCCAAGTCTTCTGAGGTCTTCCAGCGTGAGGTGGAGAGCTTATCTACAGTGACGTGGGGAGGTACCCGAGAGGGAGCCTGGCCTCCTGCCGGGAACTCGGGCTCTCGGGTCCTTCCTTGCCTTCTTGTTTGATTCGGGTACCCGGCAGCCCCCAGGACCGGAGCCCTTTGTCGACGTAGGCCTTGCGTGTCCTGACGGTGAACCCGCCAGCTTGACTTGAGTCTTGGTCTTGTCCATATTCATCTTGGGCCCACATGGAGTGGACCCACTTTGGCAGCACTAGGGGAACCCCGTGTTCCACTGCTGCGACAGTAGCCCCCGGGCATGGTCCCGGCGGCTCTTGCTCCAGCTGCCGGGGCTATGGCCTAAAGATAGGCCAGAGTGGGTCCCCGGGAACCTGGTCTTCCTTGCTCTGCTCCGTTGGGGACCCGCCGAGGCGAGGTAGAGACGAGCCCCCGGGTCCTGTTGACTGAATCGCGGCGAACGTTGCGATTCAGACGGACTCCGTGCTTATCTTGGAATCCAACGGGCGAAACGCGCAGAAATCGGCACGCCCCCTCGATCCCCACGTCCGTCGGAGCAATGAGGCCGCGACGCGACGTGTGGGATGCCTTATAAGCCACGACTGGCTTCCACTGTAGCCGTTACTTCTCCAGATTCGCCGAAATCCCCAAATCGCCGCGCAGGAGACTCCTTCTCCCTGACTTCGCCAAGCGCTGCCCCCCGCCTTGGCCGCCGCCGCTCCTTGTTCTTGCCCCCAGCCCATGCCGCCTAAGCGGGATAGGATAGGAGTGAGGAAGGTGTCACAATCTGCCGGTGAGAAGATGGCGATGGAAGCTTCTCTGGCCGAGGCGCCGCCTTCAAGGAGGGTGACTCAAGCCCTCTTTTCTCCCAGCGAGTATGCGTCAGAGGAAGCCATTTAACGCGTCCGCCAATCCTGGCCGCGAGCTTCCGCGGTGCTGAGGGAGTGGTGGTGCGTCCTGGGAGCGGTCCCCAACGAGAAGGAGAGGTGATTACTTTCCACGACTTCTCCGTCGTCGGCCTTCTTCCTCCGTTCTCCGAGTTCTTTGTGGCAATCTTTGAGGCTTATGGACTGCACATGCTGCACTTGCACCCCAACGCCGTGATGATGCTTGCTACCTTTGCCTATGCCTGCGAGGCATTCGTGGGCGTCATGCCCTCGGTGGCCTTATTCCGCCACTTCTTCGTTCCACGCCTGGGGAAGTCCAAGTGGATCGCTGGCGGTGTCTCTTTCTGCCTCCGGAGTGATGCGGCGCACCAGTACCCGGAAACATTCACCAAGGCCTCGGTTGGAGAATGGAGGCACAACTGGTATTTTGTCGAAGCTGATGGGACCAACCCCCTTCTGATGACTCCATTTTATCCGGCGGAGCGACTAGCACATTCCAAGGAAAGGAGCTCTCAAGGGGAAGCCCTGGCTTCGGCCATTAACAGGCTGACTACGCTCCGTGCAAGGGGAGTGACGGGCGCCATGATCCTGGCAGACATTCTTCGCAGAGGGATTGCCCCTTTGCAGTTCCGGAGCCGCCCGCTCTGGGAACTCGCTCAGGTGGGTAGCAGCCTTCCACAGTCCAGGTTCCACTTGACAGAGACTACCTGGGCTTTGACCATGGGCTACGTATTGCCATGGGTACCCTTCGAATTCCAGGATGAGGTCTTGCCGCTGTTCGAGGATCCAGCCACCGACGGCATCCGATCTTCAATGCCAGCGTGCAATGAGTACGGGGTGGCGGGTACTACCAAGATTGAGCCCCCGCCGGCACCCAAAGCACGCAGCCTTCGAGGAGAGAAGCCAAGGGGGCAGAGCCTTGCCCGCGGGGACGTTTCCCCTGAAGAACCTGGGTCTTCGGATGATGAAAGCGACGAGGCGGCTCCTCCGGGCGTACCTTGCGGGCGCGGAGGCCCCGGTGCTCCTTCCGGGGCGGCGACAAACCGGCCGGGAGATGAACCTCCGGAGCAGCCAGTGCCGCCAGGCTCGCCGTCGATGCAGGAGTCTGACCAGGCGTCGGAGGCTATCCCTCCTCCCCTTGTAGACGTGGAGGTTGGGGAAGAGAGCCTGCCCTTGCCTGACCTCTTTGACGACTTGGTGAAGAAGAGATGGAGCTTCTCCGGATCGAAGAGAGCCCGCTGATAACCCCCAAGAGCAAGGGATCACTGTAGCACCTCTCAATGTGGAAGTAAGGTATCGATACGCAGGAGCAAGAAGGAAAAGTTATCTATTCCCTACAACTAAAGTGTCACAAGTTTTAGTTGATTATGCACTAAACAAGTTTAGAGAACAAGATGGTTGGTTTGATGGATGTAAAAGTGTCCCAATCCTCTTCTTTTCAAGACGACAAGACAAAGGTAGTAGCAAGTGAAAGCTCTCAAAGAGAGAAAGCCCAATCCTCTATGTAGCAAGAGTACAAGCTCAAGTGTGTGTTTCTTATAGGAACAATGGACATGGTTCATGGGTTCACTTAATCCTCTCTCTCTCTCATCTACGGTGATCATCATGTTATAGATAAAGTATACACAATTGTCATGTTTTAATGGTAGCTTTTTATGACGGCTATATGTCCTAAAACACATAGTTGAAAGAAATACTCATTTGTGTTTCTAGGTCACCCCTCGTAAGGCTAGCGTGGTTTCTCTCACTCCCACATCATACTCTTTCTTTTTACCCCCAGAAAAAGGATGTTGGACGGTACTGTGTCACTCAATACCTATGCCTTCTGTCACATTGGCCACCCAGTACCCACATACATCATACTTCATAATAGATAATATTCTAAACACTAGTGCAATGATTTATATTTCGTGTGTGTGACCACATCTCTCTCATCTATCTACACTTGGTGGTGTCAATCACCTCATGATAAAGATAAACAAGGCATTATGCATAAATCAAACCATCACATGCATCATAGAATATCTCCAAAGTATGACAAGTCATAAAAGATCCAACACAACAGTAAATGCATAAAAAATATTATCTCACACCACAATATCCACCATGGGAATTACATAGATGACCGTAATCATGTTCAGCAGCTCATACGGTACTAATTAGTGAAGCTCAAGAGAGAGGAGAGATACAAAAGTTACCACCACAAACCCTAGTCCAGGGGTGGACTACTCCCCCTTCATCATGGTGATGATGGTGAAGAAGTTCTTGCTGTAGATGTTGATGATGAACATGCCGGAGGGGGGTGGAGCCCTCCGGAGGCGATTCCGGCGGCGTTTCCCCCCTCCGATCTTCTCCGGCGGCAGCCTTCTGTCTCTCTGTTTCGTGGTTTTGTGTTTCTCCGCCGCCTCTTTTCGCGAAACGTCAGGGGACCTTTTTTATAGGCGTTTTTAGGTCAAGACGGAGTCGGTGGACGAAAGATCGACGGCCACGGAGCTCCGAGGGGGAAAAGAGCTGGGCCCACGCGGCCAGGTACAGTAGGCCGCGTGGGACCCTCCCATTTCCAGCCTGTTGGGCTTCTGGTCTTCAATTTAAGCCCATTGCGTTCGTCTCGAAAATTCTGAACCGTGCTCTTTGGCCTTGCCCTTTTTGGAGTCCCGAAGCTCCCGGAAAGTCTGAAACACTAAAAAAGACGTTTTCTGGAAAAACAGGGTTAATTCCAAATAAATGGGAAAACTATGAAATATTCCCAAAATCATTATAAAACATTGATATAACCCTTATATGATGCAAATATGATTGGAATAGAAGTAAAATAATGCAAAGTTCATGTATGCATTTTACATGCATCAACATCCCCAAGCTTAACCCATGCTCGTCCTCGAGTATGAAGGTGATAAAACTAACATGGACTTTGCATTTTAATACTAACAATGGATATCAAAGATGATTACTATTGCTACATAGAGTCAAATGATTCATTCTTCAAAGGAGTAGCAATATGCAAATAGTTTATGAAGTGATATCAAGTATTCAATGTAAGGATGTTCATTGATAGTTCACAAAGTGTAACATAGTAGCAAGTAATATGGACATTCTTACTTTTGCATACATGTGGTCCATAGAGTGATGATGAAAATCTGAATATGTTTGGTGGACACTTTGGAAAGATGAATAAGTGAGTAGAGGTAAAGCATGCATAAGTTTCATCTAACCTCCAAACTCTTCTACTTAAGTTAATGATTGCAATGTGGTAATACTTGGTGTCAAGCTCTCATTCCCCTATCATAGCATCTTGAATGATTATAGTTTAATGTGAGAGCAAATATGAGTAGTGTGCTTGACAAAGTAAAGGTTAGGTGTCTCATGCCCCTTGAATACAAGTACCTACACCATGATTACTCAACTTAGGAAACAAAGCAAGTTCAAGTTATATCATTGTAAGTAATAATAGTATCATCAAGAGCGTCAACTGGGGTACCTCTTGTCCCAGGATATGGAACAAGCCCATATCAAAATGACAAGACAAACAAACAAGATGAACAACCTCAACACCCTTTTTATTTACCATTGGAATAGCTTTTTATTGTAAGGTGTGTCATAGATAATTCACCATAGCATGTAAGTAAATTTCCACCATGAATAATGCATGGCTTAGATTAGCGGCCCAGGCGTCTCTCTAACCATTTATACAAACTCATTTAAACTTCTTCATTTCCACCTCATTTCACCATGATAGGCATCCATAAACAAAAGTACATGATATCAACTAAATGAGATGAAGGAGCATGTTGAAAGCTTTGCATGTGACAGCACATATGGGCTAACTCCCAACCTCGAACATTTATCAAGCCACTAGCATCATAATCTTAATCACAATGGGTCATGTTTTATTTATTGCAATGATAGTAAAATGTGCATCAAGTTCGTGAGAGCTATATAACCAACTTTTCCCATGGCAATCAATAACATAATCATTTTCATTCAGAGGTATAGATAACACAAATATCATGATAAACATACTCGGAATAGCATATAGCTAGTAGGTAGATATGGTGGACTCACTGGAATAACTTTGGTTGAAGGTGTTGGAAACAAGTTTTGACTTGTTGGAATGTTTGGGCTAGCAAAAGGGAGAAAGTTGACCATCTAGATGCATGCATGAGTGTCCATAGAACTAACTAATCCATGTTAAACCAAGTAAAATAACAATCAGCACCAAAACATGAATAAGTGATAGCTCTACAAAAAGAATTTGCAAACTATTACTCATAAACAAGCTCATGAATCATGCAACT
This sequence comes from Poa pratensis, assembly GCA_947311845.1. NCBI lineage: Eukaryota > Viridiplantae > Streptophyta > Magnoliopsida > Poales > Poaceae > Poa > Poa pratensis. Next base: position 9,407,509 of record CAMZMU010000106.1, read on the forward strand.
ATATGTATCATTAAAAATCAAGTCAAACATCCCTTTTCCCAATCTTATAAAAGCATCCAACATATTTCAACCCATATTTCCAGTAGCTCTCTCATATATAAATGATAGTGTGGTGGTCTCTCAAAACTCAAACAAAACAAACAAAAAAAAGACGCTCCAAGTTTATGCGATAAAGTGTTTCGATCGAAAAACAGAAGTTGGACGTGTGCAAACCGAGAGTGTGTAGGTCCAGCGGGGTTGTCTTCACATCCCCAAGCTTATGGTCTTCACCATCCTTGGATAGCTCTTGGTGCATCTCCTCCAATCCCTGTGAAAAAACTTCAAAACACCGTTTCTCCCATTTCTTTTCTGTGGGGTGCATTAATAGTGATAAACAAATAGGTTCTTGCTGCATATAATCCTTGAACAAAAATTCATATGAGATGTCCAGAAAGTGTATAATGTTGTATGCCTACTCATAAACTCAATTGGATCAAAAAGATTCAACTTAAAAGCTCAAAGCATGCATCAAACAAAATGGGACAGAATCTGTCCAGAAAAACAGCAGCAGCAAAACGTATTTTTCTACCCTACCAAACTTTCTCGAAAAATTCCGAAAAAATTCATGCATACAGAGGATGAAAAGTTGCAACTACAGTTCAAATATGAGCTCATTCGGAGTTACAGAATAAGAATTAAAAATCATACCGTGCACTGACTCGTGCAGGAATAAAATCTCCGAACGCTATAAGCAACTTTTTCAAACCAAAAAGGGTAAAACTTGGCACTTTATTGAAAATCCAGAACCTAAACTATAAACAAAGTCTCTTGTACAGCAAGAGGACACAAAGAAAATCACACAAAAAATAACCGGGTTGCCTCCCGCAAAGCGCTTTCTTTATAGCCATATAGCTAGGCTTGATAGTTTTAATGATGCTCCATAGGAATAAGAATTGAAATAAAAGAGAGCATCAAGAGAAAATATGAAACACATTTAAGTCTAACCCACTTCCTATGCATTGGGATCTTGTAAGAAAATAAATCAATAAAGCACAAAGTGACTAGCATAGGAAGGCAAAGCAAGTGCAACTTCAAAATTTTCAACAAAAAGAGAGAAGACTTAATATTTTTGAGATATATGAAATCATGTCTCCCTCTCTCATAAAAACTTTCAGTAGCATCATTGATAAACTCAACAATATAGCTATCACATGAAACATTCTTATCATGATCCATATGCATAAAAGTATCATTACTCTCCACATAAGCATAAACAGTTTCATTAGGAATAGTGGGAGTAAAACATTCATAATAATCATTGTAATCATCATATATAGGAGGCATATCATAATCACAATAAACTTTATACTCAATAGTGGGTGGACTGAAAATATCATATTCATCATCATAAATGGAGACATAGTATCATCAAACAAGTCAAAGAACCTCCCCAAGCTTAGATGATTGCAAGATATAAAAGAAACCTCCCCAAGCTTAGTCTAGTGCACACAAGAATAGAAACTTAAGCGCTACGCTCCCCGGCAACGGCGCCAGAAAAGTACTTGATAACCCCCAAGAGCAAGGGATCACTGTAGCACCTCTCAATGTGGAAGTAAGGTATCGATCCGCAGGAGCAAGAAGGAAAAGTTATCTATTCCCTACAACTAAAGTGTCACAAGTTTTAGTTGATTATGCACTAAACAAGTTTAGAGAACAAGATGGTTGGTTTGATGGATGTAAAAGTGTCCCAATCCTCTTCTTTGCAAGAGGACAAGACAAAGGTAGTAGCAAGTGAAAGCTCTCAAAGAGAGAAAGCCCAATCCTCTATGTAGCAAGAGGACAAGCTCAAGTGTGTGTTTCTTATAGGAACAATGGACATGGTTCATGGGTTCACTTAATCCTCTCTCTCTCTCTCATCTACGGTGATTATCATGTTATAGATAAAGTACACACAATTGTCATGTTTTAATGGTAGCTTTTTATGACGGCTATATGTCCTAAAACACATAGTTGAAAGAAATACTCATTTGTGTTGCTAGGTCACCCCTCGTAAGGCTAGCGTGGTTTCTCTCACTCCCACATCATACTCTTTCTTTTTACCCCCAGATAAAGGATGTTGGACGGTACTGTGTCACTCAATACCTATGCCTTCTGTCACATTGGCCACCCAGTACCCACATACATCATACTTCATAATGGATAATATTCTAAACACTAGGGCAATGATTTATATTTCGTGTGTGTGACCACATCTCTCTCATCTATCTACACTTGGTGGTGTCAATCACCTCATGATAAAGATAAACAAGGCATTATGCATAAATCAAACCATCACATGCATCATAGAATATCTCCAAAGTATGACAAGTCATAAAAGATCCAACACAACAGTAAATGCATAACAAATATTATCTCACACCACAATATCCACCATGGGAATTACATAGATGACCGTAATCATGTTCAGCAGCTCATACGGTACTAATTAGTGAAGCTCAAGAGAGAGGAGAGATACAAAAGTTACCACCACAAACCCTAGTCCAGGGGGTGGACTACTCCCCCTTCATCATGGTGATGATGGTGAAGAAGTTCTTGCTGTAGATGTTGATGATGAACACGCCGGAGGGGGGTGGAGCCCTCCGGAGGCGATTCCGGCGGCGTTTCCCCCCTCCGATCTTCTCCGGTGGCAGCCTTCTGTCTCTCTGTTTCATGGTTTTGTGTTTCTCCGCCGCCTCTTTTCGCGAAACGTCAGGGGACCTTTTTTATAGGCGTTTTTAGGTCAAGACGGAGTCGGTGGACGAAAGATCGACGGCCACGGAGCTCCGAGGGGGAAAAGAGCTGGGCCCACGCGGCCAGGTACAGTAGGCCGCGTGGGACCCTCCCATTTCCAGCCTGTTGGGCTTCTGGTCTTCAATTTAATCGCATTGCGTTCGTCTCGAAAATTCTGAACCGTGCTCTTTGGCATTGCCCTTTTTGGAGTCCCGAAGCTCCTGGAAAGTCTGAAACACTAAAAAAGACGTTTTCTGGAAAAACAGGGTTAATTCCAAATAAATGGGAAAACTATGAAATATTCCCAAAATCATTATAAAACATTGATATAACCCTTATATGATGCAAATATGATTGGAATAGAAGTAAAATAATGCAAAGTTCATGTATGCATTTTACATGCATCACCCGCCGGTAAGCTTTGCTGGCAACTGGCCTTGAACGTGGAGTTGCTTCCCTTTTGCCATCGTCCTGACTTCTTGTTCTGGTCTCTTGCATAGGAGCCCGACACCGGAGTGGCCAAGCAAACGGCCCCGGGGAGGCGAAGATGCCGAAGCGACGAGTTCCACTGACACCTCCGATGGAGGCGACTCCGAGCCCCCGAGCCCCCGGTCCGCCCCAAGGATCAGGGAGGTGGCTCCAGTCGCTGCAGGCGAGGCCGAAGCTGTTTGCGCGGAAGGCCCTGGGGAGAGGCGCGACGTGGATCCCCAGGCGACCTCTGGACCGCGCAGACTTGAAGCAGGCGGGTTCATCCCCAGGCGCTCGGCCCTCGGGAACGCTGACCCCTGCCATGAACCCGGGAGAGTTGAGGAAGGCCCCGGGTTCTCCAAGACATTCTCCAGCGTCTCGGAGTTCTTGTCCTTTGCCCACGCCGAACTGGCGCGGTTGGTGCCCCCGACCTCCGGCGGCGGGGAGCATTCGCAAGCTCGCGAGCTGCGGCTTTCCTGGGGGAGGAGGCTCTTGGCGCCAGAGAGCTGAAGCTGGCGGCGGACGAAGTGCTGCTCTACGCTTGGGAACAGAGAGTGGCCAACCGCGAGAAGGAGCTGGAGTGACGAAGGGCCGAGCTGGAAGACGAAGAGCGCTGCTACCTCGGCACCATTGAGGAGCTCCAGATCAGAATGGAGCGGGACGAGGACCGCTTTGAGCAGGGCCTGGAGAACGTGGCTAGCTGGGCTCGCAACGAGGTCGAACATGACCTTCGAGCCAAAAGCAGAGCCGTCTCGTCACTAGGCAAGCAGGTCTCCAAGCTCCAAGCGAGCTCAAGAGCGAGAGGGAGAGGCGAGAACAGGCCGCCAAGGATTTCCAGAGAGCTAGGGGCGAAAGAGACAGCTTGTCCACTCGGGTCGAGTCGATGGCTGCCACGATTAAGGCGCAGAAGCAGGCTCTCAATACAGCTGAGAAGTTCAAGCAAGAGGCCACGGCTGGCCGCGTCGCCATGGAAAGAAGGATCCGGGAACTGGGCGAGGCGAACAATTTCTGGAAGGACAAAGATGCGCGCATGAACGTCCTTCGCAAGAAGGAGGCAAAGGAGCTGGCTGACGGGCGAACGGCGATGGAAGCGTCCAAATCTCAAGCTCAGATTGCGTGGCATCAACACGAGCAGGTGTCCAACCAGCTGAAGGTAGTGCAGGTCGAGCTGGCGGAAGCAAAAGGCGCACTTGAGAAAGAACAGCGACGATTCACACTCCACCGCCGCGATGATAACAACATCTTGCTCCAGATGAACCACGGGTCCTTGGATATCGTGAGGGAGTTCACGAACTTGGGAGTGCCTTCTCCGCCTGTTCTCATGGCCGACCATTCCACTTCCTTCGTCCGCTATCCCGGGTTCTTGAAGTACGTGGCCTCGCTCATCAAGGGTATCAAGGAGCAGGCTAGCAGAGCCACTCGCCTTGCTGGGGAACAGGCAGTGAGGCAGGTGACGACCCGGTTTGTCACAGCGCTTCGTCAGCGGCATCCGCAGCTTTCTTTGCTGTCCGAGCTAGAGGCGCCTGAACCCGAGACGCCGCTTCCTCCAGACGTATCCCGCCAGGTGGAGGAAATCTTGGAGCGCCTTTCCCGCGAAGATGACCCGTGAACCTGTGAAGTCCTGAAAAGGACAATACCAAGGGCCGTGAACCATGCTTTTGTACTGATATTGCCAACTGGCTTATGAACTCATGCTTTTGAATGTAAATAACTTCTTCCCAAAGTATATAAGTTTTGTTACTCGTGGGGGCTTAACGCTCTCGGGAAGGATCCAAAGGTGTGAGCGCTAACCAGCCGTGGGCACTCAGACTGGTCCGAAATGCTGACACAGGGCGCAACCCCCAAAGGACCCACCGTTTCCTGACCGCACGGACCTCAGCCCACGACTCCACTGCCCGAGGGAAACTGACAGTGTCATCGCGAAGGCGCTGCCCCAGGAGAACGCCCGCTTTCGCCTTAGCCAAAGCACATAAAACAGATGTACCCGGGAACAAGCCCGTGCAAGCACGTTTATACTTAGCTCGCGTTTTGATTCCTTCAGGCTACCTCGGTAATCGTTTGTCGCGCTGCCGCCAGGCGGGTCTTCTATGCCGTATTTCAGACATAATTCTGCCTTGCCCAGCAATTCTTGGCGGGGACAAGGTTTCCAACCGAGATAGCCTCCAATGCCGACTAAGGGCATGACTGGCTGGCTTGCGCCGGTCCGGAGACCATTGTGTTACTTGCTCGAGTTACCCGGAGACCACCCAACTGGTGATCCGGCGACTTGCTGGCGTATCAGAGACGCCGGTCCGGAGACCCTACGGTTGTCTTAGCTTTCTGGACCCGGATGTTCCTTGCTTGATGACCCGTCAATCTTGCTGGCTCGTGCCGGTCCGGAGACCCTGAAGCTGCTTTACCCGCGGGATCCTGATGCCAGCCACTTAGCAATCCGGTACTTCTGAGGGGGTCCACTTGGTCCTGGCTGTATTGTGACGATGTGACCCGGGAGATCCCATTCTCCTGGGCCAAATCTCCGCAGATGAAGGTTTGATCCCAGCTAGCTGCAGTTTGCCCTTGACTGCTTTGTGTCTGTGGGGGCGCCGGTAGTGGGCAAGGTTCCGGGGGCTCTTCAGTCTGAGTGGATGCATTGGCGAAAGTCCGGAAAGATCTTCCCTTTTGAGGAACCCCAGCTGTGGCGCTCCCTTGGCTTTCTTGGGCTTCTTGTTGAGAGGGCAATCTCGGCTGATATGTCCTGGTTCTCCACATGTATAGCAATCACCGTTCTTCTGGCGTATCTGGATGTCGTTGAACTGTCGGCAATCTTCCAGACTGTCTATCAGATCTGTGGTACATGCACCACACTCCGGGCTGGCCATCTTTGCGCAGAGGAATCTTGAGCTCTTGGGGCACGTAGATGAGAGGATCTTCTTGCCGAGGCTCGCCTTTTGTGTCTTGGTCGAGGTTTTCTTCCTCCGGAAGCGGCACTGTGATTGGTGCGTCGGAACAGAGTTCCTCCTTCACTCCATGCGTCCATGGGGAAAGAGGGACATCAATGTTCGTGGCACCTTCCTCAGGTCTTCCCTTGCTGACCAGAGAGCTGACATAAGCGGCGGAGGAACGAAATGGACTCCAAAGGCGCGATTTCAGCTGCAGGTGCTGGCGAGGACTCGTCAAGAACGAAGCCGAGGCCAGGGTACCGCAGGAACTCCAAGGCTGCCTTTCCCTTTCTCTTCTTTGTCATCTTGGCCGTCGGATTCGGCACCTCACTTGTGAGAGCCGAAGCTAATGCTGCTCCGAAGGCGCTGGGGGTCTTGGAGCAGATCTTGCCACAGACGAGAAGCTCGACGCAGAACTTGACGATGAACTTGACGACGAACTTGGCGCTGAACTTGAGGTCGATGAAGAAGAAGACGAATCCAGCGCTTGCGCCCCCTACCTGGCGCGCCAGATGTCGTGTCTCGATGCACGGACACCGGGAGTATAGGATACCCCCTTTTAGGTTCGGCACGGGGCGCGAAGGAGGCTGAGAATCGTCTTCTCGGGCGGAGTCTAGATCAAGCTCTCCTCTCCACGATCAAAGCATGCAACCAAAGGGACACAAGGAGCTACCCAGGTTCAGGCCGCCCGGAGGCTAAAAGCCCTACTCCTGCATGTCTGGATTGATGGGTTCTTCATAGTGTGGCTTACAATGGAACCTCCCGGATGGGGTACCCGGAAGGGTTTTGGCTGGAGGTAGAAGAAGGACAGATCCTGACCCGGAGAAGATCACCTTCCCCTTTACCTTCGCAGCCCTAGTCTAGTCTTGCTCTGGTTCGACCTTGCGTTCCCTCCACCTCTCCTCCTCCGTGCCTTGGTCCTCCTTTTATAGGCTAAGGGGTTGTCACAGGGTCACGTGAGGGGCACGAGGGACCTTCGGGGTGAAGGACCCTTCTCATCTAGTTTAGGGGGAGACGTGGCCTTTCCTCAGCCTAGCGTCTCCTTTGGGTTAGGTGGGAGCGTCCGCCTTGGGGTGGACAGGGGCTGACACCACCACGGGCTGTGCTTCCCGCCCGCGCTGCCTTCGCCTTGCTTACCAAGTCTTCTGAGGTCTTCCAGCGTGAGGTGGAGAGCTTATCCACAGTGACGTGGGGAGGTACCCGAGAGGGAGCCTGGCCTCCTGCCGGGAACTCGGGCTCTCGGGTCCTTACTTGCCTTCTTGCTTGATTCGGGGACCCGGCAGGCCCTCAGGACCGGAGCCCTTTGTCGACGTAGGCCTTGCGTGTCCTGACGGTGAACCCGCCAGTTTGACTTGAGTTTTGGTCTTGTCCATCTTCATCTTGGGCCCACATGGGGTGGACCCACTTTGGCAGCACTAGGGGAACCCCGTGTTCCACTGCTGCGACAAGATCTACTTCTGCTTATAAAGGAGGATCTCAAGATTTTGGATTGAATAGTGTTGTAATCTTATAGTGTTACCTTGGACCAGCTATGTTTCTGTTGTACCTCTCTGAGGGATGTAATATTTATGGAAAAGTCCTTCCGTGAGTACTATATCAACGACTTGTACACTACAACATGCAGTGGTGTGCGTGGTCACTACGTACTGCTATTTTAACAGGACTAGAGGAGCCCGGGATCAACTTGAAATATCCGGCTGTGACATAGGGAATAGCAAGAACGAGTGGACACAGGCACACAGCTCGCTGCTGCAGGACGGGTTACGGATTAGGTTGGTAAGGTCTACTATTCCTTTTTTCCATGCAATGACGTGTGCGATGATGCAGTCCTTCTACATCTAATTTTTCTACAAGTAGGGAATCGACCGTTTATTTGACAGACTCCCTAGAATCGAGACGAATCGTCACGAGTGAGCATTAGCTATGGCGTCTGCTGAAACAGGATGCGACAAGTACAGGTCGTTCATCCATGGCGAGGGCGAGAAGAACACTGTGTGGAGGCTCGGAGCCACTCCGAACTACGACCTGGTGAACAAGCTCTTCGAGGAAGAGCGGACCAAGGTACTTAACCTGAATCCAATGCTTCTGCTCATATCCATGATAAGCAACAGCTAAATATAAAAATCTGAACCACTTCAGCGTCCAGATTGTTAGCAGAGTAAAGTCCTTCAGTCCACCTGAATTATTCGTTTGGACCTTGGTTGACATGATTAATACTGCAACAGGAATGGCCTGAGGGATCTCTGGAAGAGAAGGTGCAGCGATTGCTTTTCGGTAGTCTAGGTCGCTTCGTGCTAGGTGTGGCGTCTCCTGTTTTCCTGTTCGGCTATGAGTTGGTGGCTCGCCCATTCTCTGTAGTTGTTTTCTTTTTTGACTTGCTTGTATGGGGATTTCCTCACCACAATGTATCGTTTGGCCGGTTGGGCTTTATTTATAAAGCGGGACGAAAGCCTGTTTCGTGGTGGATTCCTTATGGCCCCACAAGCCCTATAATCCTATTTTTCAGGTCCTGCAGATCCACTCCTTGCCAACGGGTTGGACTGTTTTCTCCCGGCGATCACTGCTTTGGGCAACTCACACGCCTATTTCATCCATCTCCTATGTTTCCATCCGTTGTCCAAAATTCAGCACCCAACGAATCTCTATCTCTATCTCTACTCTTTATCTCTATCTCTATCTCTACTATCTAAAAAGCACGAAGTGTCCCTTCGTCAAGCCTCCAGATTTGTTTTTTTCTCCACGCATTTTCCTTTGTCAAGCCTCACGGTTATTTTTCTCCCCGCAATTCCTCCCATCATCAGCCTTTTCTTTTTTCGCATGTCCTCTCGCGACACGCCACAGACCGCCGCCGCCGCATCTCCAACCTCAGTCTTCTAGGCTACAAGAGTCGCCGCGACCCTCACGGCCAACCCCACCGCCACCACCTCACGGCCTACCCCGCCGCATCTCCGTCGCTGGCCGTCGCCACTGCGCATCTGGAGGGCCGCCTCGATCCGCACGATCGACCGTGGGGGATGTCACTGCGCATCTCCGCCTCGGGTCGCCGCCACGGAATCGTCGGCTGCACCGTCTCTGCTTCGGGTCGCCGCCACGGAACGTCGGCTACACATCTCCGCCTCTGTCCGCCGCTACCTTACGGCCGAACCCGACGCGTCTCCGCCTCGGTCCGCCGCTACCTAACGGACGACCCCGACGCATCTCCGCCTGGATCAGATCATCAGATAACAGAATCATGGGATCGGACGCCGATATCTATCTTCCCACCGGACTGCTTCCACACCACACGATTGCTTTCATCTCAGACGTGCAATAGGCCAGCAAAAGGCGTTCCAAGTTTAGCATGCAGCGGTTGTACTAATGACAATTTATTTCGTAATAATTACTCCATTGATTCACGCCATGCAATTTGCTTCCATGTAAAGGTGGTTTATCTCACGATTTGTTTCCTAATCTCTGGGTAAATCACGCCAGATTTAATTCCCTACGTTAATTACGTGTACAAATTACTCCGGTTTAAACTTTTGTGTACTTGATTTTAGGAAACGAATTCCAGATTATGTGTAGATTAATTATTTGAATATTTCTACTATGCTTCCTTGGGAAGGAAATCTTGTTTTCAACAATACCGCAATTTGCTTCCAATGCAATTGAAAGTTGCTTCCATGTAGGAATCTATTTACCTCGGTCTAAGGAACGTATGTCAGTAGTAGAAACATATTGTGTTTAAATTCGAAGTTTCTCATGCCTTGTTGAAGCAATTTTTGGGTAGGAAGACACTGGAATCACAATTTGACGTTCCCTGAAGCATGAATAAAATAGAAGCGCTTCCTTTGCTAAAATTGTTTCCATCAAATGGAGTGTTCCCCTTCGTAAAAATGGTTTCCAAAAATTTGCTTGGATCAAATATTATTTTGTTTCAATGTATTCTCGTATTTTTTTGTAGCCCGTCGATAAATTGTTTTCTACTATACATAATCTGCTTCGAGTACAAACAATATTATTTGTTTCTTGATTAAAAATGCTTTCGTTTCCCCTTTGTAAAAAAAATGGTTACCAATGCTACTGAAATTTGCTTCGATCTAATATTATTTTGTTTCATTGTATTGTCGTATTTTTTGTAGCCCGTTTTCTACCATACACGTAATCTGCTTCGGGTACAAATAAAATGTGTTTCTTAATTAAAAATAAAATGCTTCGTTTCAATGTATGTTAACTTAAGATGCTACAAAATGACAGTGGATCGCTGGATCCATGATAAATTTGATGAAACGAAGCATTTTATGCTACTGAAATTTGCATGGATAGCTGAGATCGCAGCTGCCAGCTGGTGCCGAGAAGGGGCTCGAGTTGGGGAGGCACATAATGATGCGTAATTTTTGGGATTTTTATGGGGAAGGTGCAGTTTTAACGGCCCATGTTTTTTTTTTCTGCGGGAAGCAAAATGAATCTCAGGCCATGGGATGGAAACGAGCTGGACGGCATCGCATTGGTCCGGAGATTCGTTTCCCATCGGACTAGGATGTATAGTATTTACCTTTTTTCCCACTCAGGTTTATTCCCCTGCGGTTTTTTCCTCGCTAAGGTTTTTACTCAGCACATTAATACGAAATCAAATCTCTGTATGAAATCTCAGTCACCCGTCAGTCAAAATTGAAGCATCAATTATCTCCCCACGGATTGCACGGAGCAAAAAGCTACCAAAAATGCCCCAAATTATTAAATGACATCCCCCACGGTAATTATTCCGAGGTTAATGCACCGTACAGGGGAAACAGAGGATTGCACGGAGCACAATCTACCAAAACTGTCCCGACATTGTTAAATGACAGTAATTAAATGGCAGAGGATTGTTAGAAAAACGGTTTTTCCCAATGTAACAGAGCGGACAGGTCAACCAACGGATTAAATGGCGCTGATTACATGCTGCGTTTCAATGTCAAATCTCGGCCAAACAGCTCGATATAAGTACCATGGTTGTTTTGGGGAATTTCATGTAGGTAGATTTATTGGTCAATTATTCTGGGAATTACAGCATATTGGTGGTTGCACTTTTGTACATACAAATAGGCCATTGAGCTAACGTGTTTATCTTGCTAACTCAAATAACATTCTGGGAGGTCCCAGTCATCAAGTGAAAATTAAACTGGTCTGATGCTCGCATTGGTCCGGAGATTCGTTTCACAAGGATATTAATGTATGTCGTGCTTGCAAGATGCTATATTTGTTCAACATATACTAGCAAGCATGTTGTTAAAATTATGTAAGCAGTCCAATAACAGGGTAAGTTTTCTTGCAAGAGTTGTCAGGTCCCAGTCATCATGTAAGCAGAGATGCCACCGAAGTTTAAAATGCAGCATAGTAAGTTAAAATTAAAAATACTACTTGCAACTCTCGATAAAGCTTAATTCATTTGGACAGAAGTGAAGCATAGACATTTGATATAGTTCCATAAGCACATCGTTCAGTAGATCACATGCCAATATGACTTCGCTGGATCAATTAATAAACTACACATAACCACTTCCGAGCTTATACCTTGTTGTAGCAGCAGTTAATTCTCCTAACACCAAAAGTGAAAGCAAGGACAGCCTCATCACGGGTACTGTAGGATCTTTAGAATTTTATCTCCAGAGTTAGTAACTATTAGAGCTCAATCGGATGATCGGTGTTCCAGAAAGAAGAGCTGCAGAAAATATGAAATGTCAGAGATAAGCAATCAAGCTAACTACAATAATGTTGAACCTGCCAAAATGGAGCTCATCAGCAAGTAAAGTGCACAACAAAAGTAATGAAGTATATGATGCAAAGCATACCTTGGTATACAGTGCCAACGCAAGCATAATCATTTTCCTTGAATGTATCATTCCCTTGCTCTTTGAAAGCACATCCATAATTTGCATGGAGGTGAGGATCCTGAATCAGATGAACAACTGTAAGTCAAACACAAGTTTAAAATGTAAACTTACTCTTGAATTCACATAGTTTGCGTGTTGAAATATTAGATCAGTACCTATAGATCTAGCTACCGAGGATGTGAAAGGGGAAAGAAACTCAACGATTCCATCCATCCTTGGATTGCAGCAAAACAATGTTGCTGCTCTACCAAACTGTTCAGAGGGATATCAAGGGTAAATCTCACAATTAAACAGGGGAGACTATATGGAATGAAGAAAAAAACATTTTTTAAAGAAGATCTCACATAGAAGATAATTAAAGCAACTGTTATAAGTTTCAAGCCGTATGTAATCAAAATTTCGGCAAGTCATACAAAACAGAAGCAATTCAAATACCACGATCAATGAATAACATGGGAGAAGATCTGAGACATCCAAGTAAATTAAGCCTTGTATCAGCAATCAGAGCTAAGAGGGCTATTTCACTTGCTTCGAAATAATCACCAGGGGCCTAGAAATATGATACTACAATCAAAAGTCAACATTTGTAATATATCAGAGGGGTATCGTTCATAGACGGTGAGGGTCGAGAGAGACGGGCATACGCCTTGTCTACGGGGAGGGGCGCTGCCTAGACGAAGGCGTTGTTGTGAGCGCAAGAAGCGGGAGAGATGGGACCGTAAGCGGTGAGCATAGCCAGCTCGATGCCTAAATGGTCGGAGATGCGGAATACCTTGCGCTGATGGGGGTGGTAGTCATTGACAAAAATTTTAGGTGCGGAGGACGGAGGAGCGGAGGCAAAATACTCACCGCGATCGAATCTACGACGCGTGTGGACCGTCGCGGTCGTGAGCTGCTTGACAACAACCCAGTCCGGAGGCGGCCGTCGTGATTTGCACGAGGACATGTGGACGAGGGCCATTGCGTTGATCTAGGGCCAACCGGAGGTGGCGGCGTCGATCTGGGACGGGGGAGAAGATGGGCGAGTGGGGGAGGCCATGGGAGGGGTTGTGCAGGTGGGTGGTGCCTAGGTGGCTAGCTCGCTGTGCAGAGAAGACGAGTGTGCATTGAGAGAGGAGAAGAAGGAGACAGAGTCTGAGAGTGTGAGGAGAAGTGAGTTTTTTTTTCCAGAAAGAGAGATTTGGTCGGCGTCCGAGCTATGCATACACGGTCAAAGCCGACATAGGCCCAACAGCGTGCGGCCCATACGCCCAGCGACAATGTATATGGTCGGATCCATTTGATCGATTTATTTGTCCCAAAATAAAATTTGATCGCCTGTGTGGCTTCCGCGAACCACCTGGACAAGTTTATAAAGTCGCCAAATCGCATATTTGATATGATATTATGATTGATCGTTGACACTCTACCTAAAGCGTGTAAGAAAATAGATATTAGTAAACCAAATATAATTATTTGGTTTCTTATTTTATGTTGATAGATGTCAAATTATAGCTTTTATCAAAATACACTTAGGTGGAGGCTTGATGTTTTAAGAATACTCTTTGGCCATCTTTTGCATACTTTGCGGTGCATTATATTGACATGTGATGCAAGAAAAGAAAAGAGGCCGTGGCAACACACGGGCATCCAATTAGCATCCCCTTTCGACGCAAATTATAAATAGTTCTAATTTATTCTTATTGTATCGTGTTTATAGCTTATATGGACAGTCGCCTTAATTATTGAGGGAAACCTGTGTCATGGAGTCTAGATCCAAAAAGCATAAGACACAACATGTTAAGGAGCGGTATACGAATATGGATAAACATAAGATGTGAACTAATTAAGAAATGTGGTGTATCGTTTACTTGCGTCACCCGTAGCAACGCACGGGCATTCAACTAGTTATTAAAATGTACAAAGTGTTCACAAACTTTCGTTTGGCCTTGGAGCCGTTTCAGGGCAAACATGTCACAATTAGGAAGGAAGCGGAGCGGATACGAACGGTACCGAGTGGTTTCTGTTTCGTCCTGACGCTGTTCCGTTTCCGTATAAAAAGTTTCATTTATGTTTCGCAAACTTTTGTTTGATTTCTGTATTTCTATTTGGTTTCCTTTTTTCGCCAGGAAGTTGGATATTTTTGTTCCGTTTTCATCCCTAGTCACATCACACCACACCCTTTTCACAAGGTTCACATTTTTGTTGTCTTCCTCCTCCCCCAACTCAAGTCGCCGCTGTCTGCCCTAGCATAAGCCGACCATGGCCGACGCGCCGCCTCCCTTTCATGTCTCCGCCGCTCCATGATCGTGTCCAAGAAGGAGCAAACCAAGGTGCAAAGCCAGCATCGGGCGACTCAGCGTCGAGCCATGAACCAAAGCATTTGTGATGGTTTCAACTGCCCCTCTAACATGATAACGGTCTAAGAACCATGAACCAAACACGTTCCTAGTGTTTTCAGCATGCCTTCACGTGCCTTGATCGGGACAACATTTGTCAAGACCTTCCCCTGTCTTGTAGCAGAGTTGATGGCTGACCTGATGGTAGTACAAATCACTTTGTTTTATAGTGACTTGATGAGTGTGACGAAAGAGAAGCAGTAGCAATCTATGTTACCACGGGGAACACATGCGAGGACCACCGCGGATCGACTACCACACACATGATAATACCTCGTCGTGAGATGCCTCGTGGGTAAAGGGTAACAAACTACAATTTTTCAAAACAAAAATGTGGAACATGGGGGAAATATCACAAGACATGGCAGGTACGACCAATTGTGACAGAGAACGCAAGATGTAGTAGGAATTTGACATTTTTTTCACTTGTTTGGTTTGTATTTGAAAAGTTACCATCTTGGGATGCAACTACAAGAAATACGGACGGTCTGCATATAATAGAGTTATAATAGCCCATATTAAAAGAATCCCGTAAAAAAATTTGCTACCATGGCAATGTTAAAACAACCCTCCGAATGCATATTGAAAAATAATTTAGAGGTACTATTGTGACTCCGACGACGGAAAAGATGCCGGGTGTGAACAGGCTCAGACCAAGAAGCGAGCGCCCTGCTCAAAAAAAATAAACGATTGTGGCTCCAGAACATTTTCAATTTAATCTTATCTGGATATCGATAAATTTAAATTTGAACCGTGTTGAGTAAAATATATTTTGAATTGCATAACAAAGTTTTACTTAATATGATCCGTACTTTAAAAAAAATGCTCAACATCTACAAAAAATTATATATGTTAAATTTAATGGGGGTTCGCGCTAACTAAATCTTCTTTGAAGATATAAAATGCTTCTATTAAGTTAAAAAAAATTGAAGTCTAGAAACGTTAGGAATATTCATATATGTCAAATATATTGTTTCACAACCTCTAAAAAAACTTCCTCCGGATACAACTGTTACCAATTATATATGAAAACCGTATGTGGATGTCAAATAAAAGTAGTCACAAAACTTCGATTTTTTTTGTAAAAATATAAAAATACGCATGGACTGAATATTAATTTAAATAACTTTGTTAACACCCATGAAAAATGTCAATGAATGTCAAAATAACATGCTCATGATTCTCAGCAAAAATATGTACGTAATCAACATGAATTGTTTCCAGGAAAAATGCGTACCAAATAGAAAATGTATTTTAAAATATGTCTCACCATCCATTAGATATGCAATCTATTTTACAAAAGTTGTAGGTAACCCATTCAAAATATTAGAGCTCCACGAACAGACACGATAAAGTTCTTTGTGTTACACTTTATTTTATATTAAAAATTAATGGTATCAAAGCAAAATATATAATTCCATGATTTTTATTTCATAATCATTTTGTAACGTGACATCATAGAATTATGTACTAGTAGAAAATATAGTAAACTATGAAAAAAAGATAAAATAATAAACATACACTCAAAATATAAAATGCGGAAATAGACCAAATTATAATTATTAGGAATATTAACATGGGAGAAAATGGATAAAAAAAATAAGCTAGAACAAAAGAGATTTTTCTTATAAACAAGTATGTGTGCGTGTTTATAGGGGTGAGTTTATGCGCGTGTTTGTGAGTGCCTGTGGTGTATTGTGTTTCGCCAAAAAAAAAAGGAAGATTTTTTTTTTGTTGAGATAAGAAGAGAATAGAAATGAGAACAAAGAACAGAAAAACCTCCAGAAGTGCTACTGTCCGGGCCACCGAGAGAATAGGCCGATTGCGGTATGCGGGCGGACGTACCACTGAAATCCTGGAGTCCACAACGGCAAGGCACTGGATTTTCTGGATCGCCTAAAGAATGTTCTGGTCAATCGATCCTAAACCCAGTTGATTGGATTAGAAATCCTCAAAACAGCCGATTTCATGTTTGTGACCAGGGATGTCTTTCATGTTACGTTTAAATATTTTGAGGGAGTTCAGTTGATCGTTGCTTGCCTTATTTTGTGCAAGTACCATGCATTTTTTTTTCGAACTATGGGGCAAAAGATTTGTCCCTTTTTCATTAACTAGTTGGCATGTACGTGCAACATACGTATTTATAATTAAAGGGACAATTTACAACTAGAAAAGACTGTACCATGGCCTACATGTACTACTTCTTATTTTGCATCGATTATAGATTTTATATTGCAAAGAGAACGATACTTATGTAATCATCATAGAGCACATAAACCACACACCGAAGCCAACCGAACTGGTGCCCTGGGATAAAGGCGTGGTCCTTGGGCGGATTCTCGGCACAAATTATGTCACACCCGTTTCGTTCAGCACGACCTTCGGCGCGGCATGCCTCGGGCATCATCGCCTGCGTGTAGAGGGGAAGAGAAAGAGCGACGGAGCAGGCAGTGAACATGAAGGTTGTCGCCATCCTCATCTCTATCGTGGAATATGCCCTCAGCCCAGTGGTATTCACGTAGCGCTCGCCGAAGCTAAAACCGCGGGTAAGGAAGGAGGGGTACTTGAGGCTAGCTGGAGCGGCATCACATCGCCGCATGAGCGTCGGAGTGTAGGGTCGTGGACTACTCATCGCAAAATTTCCATGACTATATACGACCTAAGATTTGATCAGAACTTCGTGTCAGCGAGGGGATGCCGACGGTGATATATTTCGCACCAAGATCCCCTAAAAAATTACCCAGATCCACATCGCGTGATGCCACCGTCAGTCTCTCATGCTCCACATCGCTCATCCTCCGTCGACTTCCCTACTCTCACCTCACGTGCAAACGCCACCGGCTTCCCTGCTTTGCCTCGCACGCTGCCGCCGCATCCCTCGCTCCCTTTGTGTGTGGTCATCGCCTCTCCTACTCCACATCGGGCGCATCTACCACCCTTCCTATACAAGAACCTATAACCGGAGCATCCTACTCCCGAACACAAATCGACCATTTAGCAAGAACGTATACACTACAAGCAGGAAGCTGCCGGAACGGAATACATAATATGGGCGTGCACGTCGATGATATTCGTATTACGTGCCATGCTTTTTATTGCCAAACCTACAGGTCGGTTTAGATGATGCCTTAACTAGTACAAGGTCTAGTACATATATGAAGAAGTGAAGTTACAGAACTTGTTGAGCTCGTTTAAGGGCATGTTTCGCTGGTCCCGTCGGAGAGATGAAGCGTGCAGCCTTTCGGAGCCATGCAGCAGTTGCATCTCGCCGGTAGCTTCTCCGACCCAGAGGACGGGCATGTTACGTAGTCGACTTCCAGGCAGAACTGAGGGCAAGCCACTGCCCCCATGCCCTCTTGATTTTGCCCCAGTAGCACAACACCTGAGTATATAGATAATTAGTTACATCTATACAAAATTCAATTCAAATCACAAGTTGCTACGGTCGGAGAAACAGCCATTAACAAGAGTAGGATATGTCTGCTCACCAACGAGGAGGATAGCACAGGCGATGTGGAGTCTGGTAGTAGCCATGTCTGAACACTCTCGGCTCTCTTCTGGATTTTGATTCGTTGCTTCTACTGAAATCCTTATATATAGGATGGCCTGAACAGTACAGCCCTGTAAACTGACAATAGCTTGTGGCCACGCTGAAACGAGCATTCTTCGCTGCTTGGAGTCAACTAAAGCAGGCTTGAATTTTTGACCATATAACTTCGCAATGTAGCTGTGTGGATCAAGTTGATCTTTTAGTGGAAACTATCTATGTATTCATCTGCAATTATTCAACAATGGTGAACGGCAACTTGTTGACTTTGACCCAGGCTAGCATATTTTTGGACGCTCGCAAATCTTCTTACTCTGATTAGGTGCGTAAATAGACGTTTTCATACAGGCTGGAAAAAAAGGGATATATAGTAGTGACCAGTCCATCGATTATAGACCCACATTTTTGTTTGGGTAGCTCTTGATTTAACATATTTAATTACAACAGATACAAATCTGAAGTTAAAATGTGTATGTACTGAAAATTTCAGAACTTTAGGTGTTCTTTTTTATAATTACTAGTACTATTTTAACCGGGACTAGAGGAGCCCGGGATCAACTTGAAATATCTTTTTTTTTTTTGCGAAACACAGTACAACGCAGGCGCTCATATACACGCGCACACACTCACCCCTATGAACACCCTACCCCTATGAGCACCTCCGAGAGACCGAGTCGGCGGGTCGAGTCTTGAAAATGACGAAGTCACCACGGGCGCCTCGATTTCGACGGGAACGTCGCCTCCCACTGAAGAATATTCCGCCTTAAATGAGAAACACTAGCGTCAAACCTGGGGTTTGAACTCTGGTGGGCTAGGGGTACAACCACCCACCTAACCATCTTGTCACAGGCAAGCAATTTGAAATATCCGGGAAGTGGTTTCTCAGACCGAAAGAAAGTTATCTAGTCGTGGAAACTGGAAAGAGACAGATGCACCGAATCCGCGACTAGCCCGAACGCGACAGAGCGCTATGGATCTGTAACGTGATCATCAACATGTGGCTAGCGAGTTTTCTGCTTGTCAGATTGTGCATTTTGCTCCCATTTTTAGTTCAGTGCCAAAATGGTTGTAAAGGAGTTGGAAAATTTTGCCGACTGTGACATAGGGAATAGCGAGAACGAGCGGACACAGCTCACTGCTACATGGTCGGGTTA
Organism: Poa pratensis; assembly: GCA_947311845.1. Lineage (NCBI taxonomy): Eukaryota > Viridiplantae > Streptophyta > Magnoliopsida > Poales > Poaceae > Poa > Poa pratensis. The sequence goes on from CAMZMU010000106.1 coordinate 9,426,577, forward strand.
CGGATTGGGTTGGTGGGTTTTTTCCCATAGAATGACGTGTGCGATGATGCAGTCCTGCTACATCTTATTTTTCCTACAAGTGGGGAATCAACCGTGTATTTGATGAATCGAGACGAATCGTCACGAGCGAGCATAAGCAATGGCGTCTGCTGAAACAGGATGCGACAAGTACAGGTCGTTCATCCATGGCGAGAGCGAGAAGAACACTGTGTGGAGGCTTGGAGCCCCTCCGAACTACGACCTGGTGAACAAACTCTTCGAGGAAGAGCGGACCAAGGTACTTAACCTGAATCGAATGCTTCTGTTCATATCCATGATAAGCAACAGCTAAATACAAAAATCTGAATCACTTCAGCGTACAGATTGTTAGCAGAGTAAAGTCCTTCAGTCCACCTGACCTTGGTTGACATCATTAATACTGCAACAGTCGTTTAAAAAAAAATACTGCAACAGGAGTGGTCTGAGGGATCTCTGGAAGAGAAGGTGCAGCGGTTGCTCAAGACCTGGGAGATGGAGATGGTCCACAAAGTGCGCCCCGAGGACCAGAAGAGCGTCAACCATAAGAAGTACTCCATGAGCACCAACGGTGATACATGAATCATGATGCGTCCACACTATCAGTCGGTTCCGCGCGGCATAAAAATGAAAGAAAAAAACATGCGTTCCTGCAGGGATGAAGCCTCTGACGTGGAAGGAGACGGCGGCCATCGGCGGCTACAACGCGTTCTTGGCGACCACTCTGCCACCGGAGCACCGCATCTACGACCCGGACAGGGAGACGGCCGAGTCCGGCATGTCGACGTTCCTGACCGCATTTCCCCGTGGCTTCGCCATCGAGGTGCTCCAAGTGTACAGCGGCCCGCCAAGGATCGCCTTCAAGTTCCGTCACTGGGGCTACATGGAAGGGGCGTTCATGGGGCGCCCTCCTCACGGCCAGCGAGTAGAATTCTTTGGAGTCTGCAGCTTCCATGTAAGTTGGACAGCAATGGTACTTATATCATTTGCCATTGCTGTTCGAAATTCAGATTTACAGTCACAGGAAAACACCACTGATGCGCTTATCTGCAACAATGTGATGATAGGTTGATGAGGAGATGAGGGTAGAGAAGGTAGAGCTCTTCTACGAGCGTGGCAACTTCCTGGCGGGCTTCTTGAGTGCGCCTGCCTCTGCTGCTGCAGCATCGGCTTCAGGCTGCCCTGTGATGAGAGGAAATTAAATCGCCGTGGGATTAATGAAAGCCTGAAACGTTCATCTGTATCTGTGTACTGAAAGGTCACTCCAGCATTTCGGATTGGCTTGATTACATGTTAGCAAGAAAATATTTAAAAAAATTGATCTGTGCTTTATTGTCTACTTAAATACTAGATATTTCTAGATCCCTTAAGTGAAAGAACCATATAGATTTGGTCACTCGCTTTGCTAAAAGCAGCTTTTGATTGTGACGATGGTTTCACATATCCTAATGACCGGAATCTATAGGGCTGATATACCTAAGGTTTCTGCATTAGGAAATAGAAGTCACGCGTGATCATAATAAAAACAAGAGAAAGAGGCATATGTGTGATCCTGACTATCGACAGCAGCACACATGCAGCAGAGCGTGCCTCAGACAGCTGCTTTTCTAATTGTGAATTTCATGTTTCAATATACCCATTTCAGTCTGATATCGAAGTTATTTTAACTAAATTCAGTGTCAAAATCCTTTTTCCAAACTTCACTGACATAACCTTGGTCAGTAGTCTGAACATTTTCCAACAAATACGAGTCACAGGCTCACAGCCTTAACCATAAGGAGTGGAAGCTGTTTTTTTTTTTTGGGTGGACAGCATATGCTATTCTTGTTTTTCAATGGAGTGGCGTTTGCAATGATGCAGTTCTTCCCTGATTATTTGACTCATAGCTTCCAAATAGCAAAATCAAACTGTCCCTTGAGTTAAACGAAAGCAATTAGCTATGGCGTCATCTGCTGAAACACGAGGCAACAAGTACCGGTTGTTCATGCACGGCGACGGCGAGAAGAGCCCCGTGTGGAGCCTTGGAGCCCCTCCAAACTACGACATGTACACTGGACCGCCGAGGGTCGCCTTCAAGTTCCGGCACTGGGGGTACATGGAGGGGCCGTTCAAGGGGCACCCTCCTCACGGCCAGCGTATAGAGTTTGCGTCTGCATCTTCCACGTAAGTTTGCCAGCTTGATATACGTCTCTGCAGCGATCGTGTTGCGCAGTAAAATTTTGTTCAGAGTTGGGAATGTACACTAACGAGTAGACACTGGTATGGTACGCTGCAACAATGTGATATGGGTTGATGAGTATATGAAGGTGGAGAAGGCAAAGTACTTCCACGAGCGCGGAAACTTCCTAGCAAGCTTCTTGAGCGTGCCTGTTATTAAAGCAAACTGAAGCAATGATGAAAGAAAACTGAAGCATAAGGGATTTAGAGAAAACATGAAACTTATATCAATGTATCAGATGATTACCTCCAGATTTTGAATTGGATTTCATTTCACGTTGTGACATAACAATGTTTTAATAAAGTAGGAGTAGCTTATTTGTTACAAACACCACTTCTGTAATGTAGGGTTAGCCCCACTTGACTTGGACAGAACATTCGTAAGAGCCACATGAAAATGACTCGATCATCACTTAATATTTAGTGAACTAAGCTTGGCCTTCTTATCTTCGAGCTAAATAACGTCTTCATTCATTGTTCCGAGGTGCATTCAGATTGTCACCTGAGGCTTTATGTGAGCATTATAAGGAACACGCACTGGCCACCTTCTTATTCATAAAGGTATAAAATGGGGTATTTCTATGGGACCCTAACAACTCCCTTGTCCTATTCGCTCCTCTGTTGAAAATAGTAGATTATGCTTAGATCAGAAAACATGAGCTTCACAGAAGCATTACAAGCTGAAAGTGGTGGAAAGGATCTTACTTGTAGTACCTTCATAACTTTGATTTTACTGACAAACTTGTTTTCAACTCATCAGCAACCGCATCAATAAACTCCACGGTGTTCAGATACTTATCTCGGCTAACACTGTACGATGTCAACAGAATCAATTAAATAAATCAACAGAAAAGAATCGATTAGAACTAAGTCATGTGTATAATAGCTATAGAATACAGAAGATATTCCAGAATTACGTTGGCCCATGTATGAGAAGAGCTAGATCCTTTGTCATTTTTCCATATTCCACTGTTCCCACACAAGCCGCTTCCAGTTTTTGTGTGAAATCCAACAGTCTTTTGTTGTCATCGAGCTTTGCCCTGTACAAGTGTTCAACATTAAGGCAGCTACAGATACATCAAATAAACTTATTGTGGCATATATAGTGTTTACGGAAGTACCAAAAAAGAACATATAAGATAGAACAACCTTCCTAAATTGAAAACTCCGACCTAAGTTTAGAAAACAATTTTCTCAGCAATCGATTTTAACAAACTAAGGATTGTGTATGGCTGAGAGTGGACAAATAGCTCCCGAGCCACATGGAGCTCGTTTTTTGAAAAATTCGAAAATGATATTTTAAAGTTAGTAAAAATCGAGAAAAAAAATCCCAGTTGTAGATAGTGTCTAGATCTACAAACGTGCAAAATTGTAACTTAAAATTTATTGTATTTTGGGCTGCACAAAAAAGAAAAATCGGGGAAAATTTGAAAACTTTGTACCACCAAGATTCACCCATTTGTCTTTTGTGCAGCCCGAAATACAACGAATTTTGAGTTACAATTTTGCACGCTTGTAGATCTCAACACTATCTACATCTGGGATTTTTTTCTCGATTTTTGGAAACTCAAAAGTGTCGATTTCGATTTTTTTCAAAAACGGGCTCCGTGTAGCTCGGTTGCCGTTTTCAGTTTCCTTGTTGAATAAGATTATTACGAGAAATTGTATGTAAAAATTCACAAGAATATATATTCAAAATTACGAGTAAAAGCAATATCATCTAATTTGCATGGTTTATATCACCCTTGATACCTGTGTGCTAGTCCAGTTGACCATGCAAAGATTGAAGCAATGCTGTTTGTACTAGTTTCGCCTCCTTTTTGGTGGACTCTGTAATGCCGTGTGACTGTACCGTGTGCAGCTTCAGCTTCAACTGTTCTACCATCAGGGCACACCTAAAGCAACGAAAATTATACCTGTTAAGCTGAGCAGAGAGAAACACATACATATTCTCAATAGTAAAACACAAACATTATATTTAAAAATGGTGATAAAGCAACCATTAAACTTTGAAATACGAAGAGTGGCATGAAGCATCTGTCAGGGCATATACTTACCAGAACCGATGTCATGAGACCCAGTGATCCAAAACCTGCAGCAGAAGTGAAATCGTTCTTCGCTTAGCAAATGAACTGTCATCCTTCTCAAGATAAGAGGTCACAAGGCACAACATCCACAAATAATGAGCACAAACCTTGAGCAATTAGATCGCTCTGCACATCTCCATCATAATTCTTGCAAGCCCAGACATAGCCACCTTCACTCTTAAGGGCATAGGCTACCATATCATCAATCAGCCGATGTTCATACCTGTTACAGCAACAATTAGTCTGGAACAGAAGGAAAACTAACATATATATACTTATCTGTTAGACAGACCGCAAATAGACATACCATATTCCTGCATCCTCAAACCTTCTTCTCCAATTTGTTTCGTAGTTTTCTTGGAATATGTCTTTAAACCTGAGATATGAGATAACCAAGCAAGGAGGTTCATATTAAGGCATACATGGATTCAAGACTATCTCCAAACAAAATAGATAACGTCTGATAATTGAATATTGACCTTCCATCATATTTTTTGAGGATTGTGTTCTTGGTACTAAGATAAAGTGGCCATCTTTTCTGGTAAGCCACGTTCATTGAAGATTCAGCAAATGCCCGAATAGACTATTTGCAACAATGAGATAAAATATGTCACGTTTAAACCCCAATTTGAAAATACAGAGCATCAAAGCTAGCTTGACAAACCTCATCAGTATTATACATAGACAATGCTACTCCACCAGCACCACTAAAGTTGAACACATCCAACTCTATTTGCTGCTCTACGCCATCTGTGGCAGTTTTAAGATGATAAGAGTGCAAAACATGACATTCACAAAATGCGTAACTTATATTTAGTGATTGGAGAAAAATATGCTTAATATTTTACCATATTAGTAAGGTTCAATCACATATATAAAGTTATTTTACTACGAGACATCGATTCTATTCAGTGTATACACGTATGGACCATTAACAGTCCTGACGTAGTGCTCATGATTACAGTGATAGCGAAGCTTATGTGCCAATATGGTGACACATAATGTCTCTGCCAACAATCATGTGTCTTCTGAGAACAAACATCTTTATCGCAAAGATGCCCAGAAGAAACAGAAAGCAGAGGTTATTATCAGTACAACAAATACGATATGAAGATTAAGCTACAAGTTAGGCAGTCCTAAGTTCTATAAATTCTGACTTGTAAGACCAATCACAACAGTGGCTGAATAACTAGCTTTCTTGGGTTACATACCAAATATCAATTTGAGCTTCCCTGGCCCTCTAATGATTATATCTGTTGCTCGGTATTGATCACCAAAAGCATGTCTTCCAATGCATATGGGTTTTGTCCATCCTGGCAGAGTAAAATATGCATAAATATCATTGAGCTCCAAGTATTGGCGTGTACAATACAACCACCGTACCAGGCACAAGCCGAGGAACATTCTTGCAGATGATTGGTTCTCGGAAAACAGTTCCTGTAGAAGTCAATGAGTTCCAATGATATAAGTTAAAAAAACCACAACAGGTGCATCAATGAAAATTCAGAATAAAATAAAGACAGGATTCAAAGTCCTCAATGCATATATGTGAAATAAAAGATTCACCAGTGACTCGATTACCATTCAAGATGTTCCTTATTGTCCCATTTGGACTCCTCCACATAGCTTTTAAATTGAACTCTTTTACGCGCCCTTCATCTGTAAGCTCACAAGTAGGGGTGCTCCAAATCAGAATTAACATATGTGTGCAAAGTTGCTGTTAAGACATAATGCTCGTAGGTTAATGAACACAAAATTCTTATGAACATCACCTGGGGTGACGGTTGCGCATTTGATGGCCACGTTATACCTGAAACAAAAATAGAATCACTGAAGCAGCATAATGTAAAAGGCTACAAATATAGGGACCACAAGTAATATACATCCATTATGTATCGTCATAAAATGAATTTTTTTTAGATAAAAGGCTCGTAGAGCCCGCCTTTAAATTAATAAAGACCTCAGGTCCAGATTACAACACCGATCAACGCCTGGGTTACCAGCTTACAAATTGGAGAGTTGAGATTAGGACCAAGAGGTTCAGCATAAAGCACTAACGATATCCATTACAGTATGAAATATACGAGTCATTAAAGAAAGGCATAACTATTATAGAAAAAAGGGAAACTGAAGTCAAAGTAGCGTCACGGAAACAAAGAATGACCCAGAATTCGGAAGCAGAAATACTGAGGCTTACTTTAGGGTAGCTTCTGCGCTTTCTATTGTTACTTTGTCCCCGGTAGCGTCACGGTTAGGTAGACCTAAGTCAAAGTATTTTATGTCCAAGTCCAGGAAAGGGAATATAAGCTGCATGATCAACAAAAATATTTAAAATGCCTCTTAATGAAGACGTGGGCAATAAGAAACACTAAAGCACCAACAACTGAACAAAACGAAATAAGAAAATAAGAGATGCTGAACACAACCCTATTGGGTAAGTATTCCATCACAATCAAGAATGAACAGGACTGGCAATAACTAACCTTATCTTTGATCCATTTCCATATAATTCGAGTCATCTCGTCACCTATGCAAAATGAATATAAAGTTTATGAGTTACTTAGTCTGCAGAAGAGCTCTCTCTTAACGTGAAAAAGAATGATATGCGTGGAGGAAAACATACTTTTTTTGTATATCCTAAACATAAAGTCTATCCATGGAACTTTTCAGCAACTACTAATTTCTGAATGAGGATGATATTGGCCTGACATTTGGTATACAACAAGGGCCCGATCAAACAGGCCTATGTAAGTTCTACTGTCAGATAACTTTTGCAGATAAGTTCTGAACTTGGTGTCTGGATATAGTTTATACTGCATGCCATGGAAGAGGATTTGGAATGTTTTTGGGTCTTTCATCAGTGTATCTGCCGCGTGGTTAATCACTCTTCCATGTCACTCAATACAGGGGCATCTAACTAAATTTAGCGCATTTTCTACTCAGGAAACATCTGCTCTTCAATACACCTAACATCTCAATAAATCAAAGATTTTCTGATGCATAGATAGCGAATGGCCAAGTAAACTAATTAAATTGAAGAACATAAATAACCAGAGCACCCAACAACTTCGCCCAAAAATCACATTTCCCAGCACAAGTGAACTAGGCCAAGGGTGCCAAGAATATGAAAATGTAAGGTAAACAAATTATTCCAGTGGCACCGTAGCACAGCAACTACGTCCCAGTTCCGCTGCAGGTGTTCCAAATCAGAGCCCAAGCGAAACAATTCCCAAGCAAAGCCCAGCCATACAGTCCGCAAAGCACACGCGACACCGAAAACCCAGAATCTGGGCATGCTCTCCTGGATCGCGGCGAAATACGAGAGAAGAAAATCATGCGCGGGGCGTCTGTAACTTCCGATCGGGAAGCGGGGATCGGGGTTTCTCACCGTCCATCTCGACGATGGGGTTGGCGACCACGATCTTCTGGAACGCCATGGGCGCCGCGCTCGGCTGGCGGAGCAGCTGGCCTGCTCGGGGCGAGGCGAGGTCAGAGGGGATTCGAGCTCTTCCGGACTCTGAAGACCGGAGCGCGGAGAGAACGAAGCAGTTTCACACGGCGGAGCTCGGCCGTAGTTTGTGGACTTGGTCCACAGTGCGGTGACCAGAACAGGGCATGTTGCCCTCAGTGCCACGTCATCTTCACATTCGTACCATCAATCAAAGACTAGGGATCTTAGCGCGGCTGGTTAAATTTTAATTTGGAAATGGTGATATTTAATAGGTGTGAAGATTTGAAATTCTTTGAAATGGAAAGAAATTTTGATGGTTAAAAATTGTTTGTACTTCGAAATGTTGTAGTTGATGTGAATATCATGTTTAAATCAGTAGAGTTTTGTATAAAATTCATAAACTTTCCTTAATTGTTGTTGTGGTAAAAAAAATTATGAAATTAAAACTAAAAATGTGAGGAGCTTCATATTTCTATGTTATTGTAAGATTGTAATAATTTTATTAAAAGTTGAGAAATATAATTTTGGAAATACGTTTGGAAAATAGGTAAAAATTAGTGGTATTCTAAATTTGTGTAAATTTGGACCACTTCTTACGGTCATTTCGATGTATTTCTGTTTATTTTAAAATATTTAGCAAGTTAAATTATTTATATGTGCTTATATTTATTTATTTTCGGTTTTGAGGCATCCATCATTTATGTGAGACAATATGTGAGGTATTTATATTTTAGAGCATCTCTTTTTTTGGTTGTTTTTTTGTAGCAAATTAAAGTTGAATTATTTATATGTGCTTATATTTATTTGTTTTCGGTTTTGAGGCTTCCATTATTTATGTGAGATAATATGTGAGGTATTTATATTTTGGAGCATCTTTTTTTTTTGTAGCAAATTAAATTTTAGAATAGTTCTTTGTGTGGTAAGCTTGATAATTTCCAAATTTTTAAATTTAGATTTTTTTTTGTATGCTGTCTATATTATTTTGCATTGGAGTTTTGAATATATGAATTTTTTGAATTTTAGTACTTTTATAATTATTATTTTGAATTATAGATTGAAATTTATAAGTTTTGCTATTTTTCCTATAATTGTTGATATGTTGTTTGTATTATTTTGAAGTGCAGTTTGAAAGGTAAGCAATTTTTTTTGAATTTTAACATTTTTTATAATTGTTGTTTTGAAGATATGCATTCTTTGAATTTTAGTATTTTTTTTTTAATTGTTATTTGGAATTGTAGACTGAAATGTATAAATTAAATTTAAAATTTTGAATTTGTAAAAAAATTGTAAGTAAGTGGGGCCCACTTGACAGGAATTTCACAATTTTTTTGGATTTTTTTTTCTTAAAAAAAAAACCAGCCTGGGCCCACGCTGACGTCGCAATTACGTCAGCAGGGCCCTGGGCTGCCACTGCCGCGGCGGCGACCACGGCGGCGACGTCGAACGGCGGCGCGTCAGGACGCGCGCCTCAGCGCGCTGGACGCGCACGAACGCGGGGGGTCCGGGAGGGGCAGCGCCGCCCCTTTTAGGTCGCCGGAGCGGCGCCGGCAGGCTCGAAACGCGGCGGCGGCGTTTCCCGCGCGGCCGCGGCGCCCCGGGACGCGATCTGCGGTGAGGAGGTGGAGGGCGCGCCGGCGGACCGTCCCGTGGCGTGGCGGCGGCGATTTCCGCATCGCGGGAGAAGAAGAAGGGCGCGGGGAGCTGCGGTGATGTTTTTGCAAAAAGGCCCTCAAAGTTTTTTGAATTTGCGGACAGATCCTTTGCGGGCGGTTTTTTGCAAAAGGGTCGCTGCAGCGTGACGTGTCGCCGTCCCATTGGTAGAAATTGGTCAGCTACAGTATTACTGTAGCTGCGCGAATTTTGACGCGATCGCGGCCGTTGGAAGCGTCGATCGGACGGCTGTCGTCATTCATTCGGCGACGTGGACACTCGATCTGGGGGTGAATCCGACGCCCTTTTATATATAGTAGGATTGGCCACCTTTTTTCTTTTCTTTTTTGAGCATGGAGACTTGGAGAAGAAAATAAAATTACAGCCAGGCTCCTAACTTTTACAAAGAAGACCCTAAAAAAGAATATGGAAAAAGTGATCAGGCCCCATCCAAAACCACCAAAGAGCAGAGCGCTCGAGTCGCGGCCATCTTCACCAACACCGGGGACAACACCATTTGGATCCGAATAAACGTGGAGTGCCACGACGAGCTTCTCATAGGGCCTCCCTTCCAATTTCTTCCCGCCGTAGTGTCCCATCCTGTAGCACCCACTCTGTTGCCGCTCTCATAGATCGGAACAGGGTGATGTTGTATTGTGACCCAGAAAATTGCAGCTTTGCAGCACGCGAAGGCATAAGGTGGTTGTGTTTCCCTTTGTAGGTATCCCACAAACCATTCTGAAAACACGCCTGTCGGTAGCCCACGTCGCCTAACCCTATGAAACACGGGGCAACCTCGTCGGTAGCCCTCGCACCTCTCCCCACCCTCCCTCTCCTCCACATTGTCATCAGATATCATCGATAGGCGAAGCCCATGCGCCTTTTCTTTCGGGCGACGACTCCTTTCTCGTGTCGGTGGCACCTGTGGACCAGCTGGACCTGGGCGAAACTGTGGGGCCGGGCCTATGGCCGCCGATGGCGTGACGAAGCCTGGTTGCTTGGGACCGTAGTGGTGTCGGGGCGGCAGGCTAGATTTTTATTTGAGGGGCAAAAAGTGGGACAGTTTCCCACTAGAATTTTTATTATTTATAATACAAAGTAATAGGGTAATTTTTTACAGTAAAAAGAGATACAAAAATTCTAAGGCTGCTAAGGCTTCTTTTCAGGATATTTTGAAGTACGGAGACAACATTTCTCGAAGCTGATCTGCAACATGCCTGGTTTAAATTGTACTAATCATTTCCCCTTCGATCTCTCGAGAAAGGCATTGATGCTTCTGGTGCAGGCGTTATAGCTCGATTATAAGGACATCAGCATCAACTTCTCCTACTGACAAAGTAGAGTCAACCTGCAGAAGAAGTCATTTAAGGTTTCAGCTATTCTTTCTATCTAATTAAGCCATCAAGTTTGGTTTCTTAGATCGAACCTGAAGCGATTCCGAAGTCATAAGAGTTCCAAATTAACCGGCCTGTCGAATGTTCTGAAATGAAAACCTGTCGAATGTGGACTACATGATGAGTACATATGTCACGCTGAAGCACATATGAGACGAGGAACTAACCAAGTAACAATGTTGCTTGTCTCTAGCTATAAACTAACACGAGATGCCTTAAAATATAAAACCTATTATTTGCTTCTAGACGACAAATGCCGTGCATTAGTCTTGGTGATCGTGGTAAGTGACCCTAGAGACAATTAAGTTCCCGGCGCCGACAAAGTGCCCCTAGAGGGAGCTGCTAGCAGCTAGCCACGAGTTTGATCACCGGACGCAAATAGCGGCAGTACGTGTAGTCCTAAAAGTGCCACGATTATATTACGTACGGTTAGTCAACGCACTTATGCATGATCAAATGTTGAGTGTGAACGAATGATCAGTCGGCCCTTGGCATATTCCTGCCCCCCTCCCAGGAAAATGAAAGGACGCAACACCTATGCACGCATAAGATCACCATCGCAAGCATGGAGCATGTTAAAGTTTGCTGAGCGCCACAAATCAGCCAACCCAACCTCGTCTAGCTTGCAGCCCACAGCCTTGTTGCGCACACTCCCTCCCTGCACTCCAGGCTTTTGCCGTGCAAATCAACCATGGCGCCGATGCACCATTGACTTTCGCCAGTTACCGGCCGCATAGCTGCTATAGTATAAGCACTCCCCCTCCCTCCCTCCTCCCCCCATTTCATTCCTCATAGAGGCACCTGCCAAGCCCACAAAACCATACGCGCATTGCCACGAACCTCCGCTTCGCCGTCCGTCCACCGCGAGCCCATCACCATGGGGAAAGCAACCGTCTTTCTCATGGCGCTGGCCGTCGCACTCACCGTCGGCGCGTTATCGGCCGACGCCGCACCTCCGGGGCTCCGGAGAAGCCGCTTCCTGGCCAGCAAGCTCCCGCCGCCGCTATCCTACGACAACTGCGACACGACGCCCCAGGTCTGCCATGCGGCCGGGAGCCCCGGGAAGGATTGCTGCAATATCAAGTGCGCCGCCACCGACCCCCCGAAGAAGCAGTGCTTCAAGTGCGTCGACACCAAGAAAAACGTCGCACACTGCGGCGTATGCGAGAAGGTGTGCAATCACGGGGAGACCTGCTGCGACGGCAAGTGCGTCGACCTCCTCAACGACAAGAAGAACTGCGGCGACTGCGACGTCGTGTGCTCCAAGAAGAAATGCCGGAACGGCCTGTGCGGCTACGCGGGGTGATCCATATGCGACCCAACCACGCCGATCATGAGCATATACAGTTCTGCATCTATCATCAAGAAATAAAATCGGCAGTGCGTATATACGACGTGAGTGCATCTTAAGTCCAAAATTGTTTAAGGTATTTCAATTGTTTATCTCCTCATTATATGTATACAAAAAAGGTATATGATCGAAGTCGTACAGATGATTTATACGTCTCATATGATTTACGTGTTTAATTGTTGGACTACACACCATATCTATAAGTGGTCACGTCGTATTAATAAATCAAATACTAATATCTTGTAATGTGTTATATATGTTTTTTTGGCTACGTGTAGCTACCATCTTATATATAACCATGTATATATGGATTCTTTAATTATTATATACCGAATAATGGAACATCGTCTTCCATGAGCATTTGTTAATCGAATAAGATGTACTTCCTCTGTCCCCAATTATAAGACGTTTTGGTAGGCCAAATATAATTAGGGACGTAGGAAGTATTTGTTAATTGTTTCAATTCTGTATTTTATTAGATTAGTAAATATATTAGCCATATTTACCTAGTTTGTACTACTGTACATGCGTCAGTCAGAAACTATACCAGCTGTCAGAGACCTTCAGACTTGGTGTACATTGAGGGCTGATTAAAATTAGGACGCGTACAAACTGGAAAGAAACTTAACGTAGATGCTTCAAAGGTCAACTTAATCAACTCATTTGCATGTGGCAGCATACATTCTTGCGTTGGACACCACGTTCTCCCGCCTCCCGGCACTCATGTCTACGTGAGGCTGTGCGCGCGCATACCAGCTGCCGGTAGTGATATGCAATGGATCTAGCAGTGCAAGTACTAGTATAATTACGTCATTAGTTTTACCACTACGTTTGAAAAGTTCATATACAGATTCGAAATTTTGGGTATTATTAACCACAACAAAGACTTGCATATATAATTCTAAGTGTAAGTAGTATAGCGAAAATTATACTCGGCTGAAGGATTTATACGATTTTTGTTATTTCAGTATCAGTTGGTCCGGAACCACGTCGCACGTCACCAATGCAAGAATCAAAGGGCCGAGTCTTGCAGTAGTAGTAGAGAGGCACTAAATGTCTAATGCGCAGAACCTTTTCTCAAGTCAAGTTATGCAAAGTACTTTGCAGTATTTGTCAGTCACTCAGTTGCCATGATCCGCAAACGCAAACCAACGAGCTATTTGTAATTTGTTCACATTGACTCTGTTGCTTGCATTTTCGGAAGAAATCTGGACTGATTACTCTGAACTTTAACGCAACGGTTCCTCTCTTCATTCTCCACTAAGCTAAACGTTGCTGCTTGCTACTCGCACTAGTAATTGTAAATTCCAGTACATGTGATTGTACCGATACAAAATGTGTGGTGGCGGGGGCTAAAACCGGAGAACACATTGATTGATTTGGCAATTTTACCGGGCGGTGTCCTTGTACGTAGTCGGTACTCCTAATTGCTTTGTAGCCTATGGCTATATTCAAGAAAGATACTTCGAAGCCGAATTATGAACTCTTTGTGTGCAGACGTCCAAAAATTCCAGATGGAGCCGAATTGACCTGTGCGATACGCTTCATCACCATGCTCCATGCATATGCACAAGAATTCCATAACTATACGTATGTACGTCGTCAATGACCAGTGCACATATCACATATGCTTCTTCTCGAGTCTTAGCGTGTGCAACCAACACGACCGGGTAATTGAGTAATCGAATGGTTGACAGCACAAGGACACCGCTTGCCCATTGTATGCCGTCGTCGTCATCGTCATCGTCTCTCTCTCTCTCTCTCTCTCTCTCTCCTTGTCTGTCATCACCCACTTCTCCCGCTTCTTCCTCCTTGCCCTAACTCATATGATACAAACAAGTGACAAGGTAGCAACCACGTAAAATTTACTTCTCTCTCAGACCAAACAGCTTTATTACTCAATCGATCATAGCATCTGTTACAAGACAATTGAGAAGGAAACCAAGAGGATCATCACCCTCCAAACAATGTAAACAACGTACTGATTTAGATTCATTAGCATGCTTCGCCTGATCATGGGCTACGTGATTAGCTTCTCTTGAACAATGTTAAGAATTGCTTCATTGAATTGACCATCCAGAAGGGAGCATTCAACAATAGTTGTCGAGGACCGGAACATAAATCCATAACAATCCTTCACCAGTGAGATAACATCCATGCTTTTCGACTCAATCACCATATGCATCCTGTAGCAGCCATTTTTTTTGGCGAAATGGATTTTCCCGATTTCATTAATGAAATCATAGAGATTCATTACAAGTCTGGAACGAACAAAAAAAATGAATATGTCGCTAGAGGTAAAAGCATGAACAGAAGGTGGCAAGGGCCCCGTCTAACAGCCTAACAAGCAACAAAACAGTGAGGGGAGGTGGCACAATCTAAAGCCTCAAATACACCACAAAACGAGAGAGAGATTCTCAACAACAAGGCGATAGCAGCTCGCCATCTCAATTTGCCAGAATTCCTCTTGATTGGCTAAACACCATTGACGTTACCTCCACGAGTTTTTTGGATCCTTTTCGGAGAGCCCTCGCTTCCCTTTCCTTATGTAACCAGCCCAATCATCAATAAAATGAAAAATATATTGAATAACATAAATTGCACCACGAGGAAAAAATACCCTAGAAACATGCTCTATTTCGCATTTTCGTCATTGCCCAAAAAAGGCAGCAAAGGCATTTAGACGCTATCGAAGAAGAGATGGAAAATTTACTAATATTTTGAGCATAACGTCTGTAGTCAAGATGCTACGTTTGGACACTAACCAAGAGAAAACTTTCACCCTAGGATGGATTTTCAATGTCCACAACATCCTATTATCACTTTATGGGCAAATGTAATTGAAGCTGAGTATACAAGATTTGACTGAAAACCCTAACTGGATCATGGATCCAGATGAGAAATTCTTCTTCATTATTCAAGTTAATGTAATCTACCAACATACTCCAGTTCATACACATATCAATATATATCCCCAATAATGTTTTTTAGAAATGCAACATTCCCATACCCCTAGATTTGATTGTGTGCATTGCTATGTGCTCCGAGATAGTGATGGCAGCCTCTCAAACCTCTTTGTTAGGGGATATTTCCAATCCATTTATCTTCCCAGAATCAAGTATTTTAAATTATGAATTGTACTCTTGCAAAAAGCAAAGAAACTATCTTTGATGTTCATCAATGAATTCCAAAATTGGGATAGACCATGTTACTTGCTAGCTTGAGTAAGAGTTTGGTAGTGCAAATATTTTCCATGCAACAAGTTTTGCCAAGTCCCCTACTGGGTTTCTAGTCACCACAACGACTTTGCCAACAAACATGCATTCATTATCCTCAGACTGAGCACACCCAGGATTGAATGTCCTAGCGCCAAGGTCCTCTTGCCAGAGCAGCCTTTTCCTACAAATATCAAAGTTGTTTTAGCGGAAACATCAACATTTATCAGTCCAATAGGTAGCCCATAGAAATACATCATATAAATACGTAAATTAATAAGACATGAATTTAGCAAATTAGCCCTTCCCCCAATGGGTACAAGTTTCCCTTGCCAACATTCAAGCTTTTTACCCATTCTATCTTCAGCAGTATTCTATTGTTTATTTAGAATTCTAACAACATCAATAGGGATAACAAGATATGATAAAGGCATTTTCCAAGTTTATAAGTAAAAATATCCTCATAATGACCAACATTCTCTTATTCCTTTCCAAACCAAAACACCTCACTTTTATGGAAATTGATTTTCAGACCAGAAAGATGTTCAAAGAGACATAGAAAGAATTTAGGATTTCTAGCATTCTCTTCTCCTTCCTTAAAACGAGTAAGGGTATCATGCATATGCATATTTTAAAATATAGACCCCATCATCCACTGAATCTCAAGCTAGGCCATAATAACAAACCACTTTCTATTGCAATATGAACTAGATATGCAACTGAATCAACAACAATATTAAACGGGAGGAGCCGGGAGAAAGTGGGTTCCCTTGTTTTACACCTCTATGGGTGGTAAAGTAGGAACCCTGTTCTTTGTTTATTTTTATACATACCTTGTTGTCGACGGTAATTCTCATGATCATATTCTCCACTTTATATGAAAAATCTTTCATTTAATAAAATACAATTAATGTTATCATAACCGCACTATTTTTTTCTTATGGATATCATGCTAAATGTGATGTAAAAAAGACTCCATTCATAATGAACCTGCCTTTCACAAGGCAGTTTGAACTTTACTGATGATATGCTCAACAACACTTCACATTATCTCATTGATCCCTTTGGTGATTAATTTGAAATTAGAACTTAAAATACATATAGGGATGAACATTTTAATAGTATCAACACCGTGTTTCTTAGGAACCAAAGTGATAGTACCATAGTTCAAATGTATCACATCTAGTTTTGTACCGACAAAAATCATAAAAATGTTTTCTATAGACCCATAGAGGATGTCCTAGAAATTTTGATAAAAGCAATGGGAAAAACATCATGTATGTGCTTTGTTATGGTCAATATGGAAAACCAGTTTCTTAATGTACTCTACGAAAAAATCATCTAAAAACATTTTCCCCCTCATCAATCATAGTATCAAACTTAAAATATGCATTTAGAGAAACGATAAGTGTCCAAATAGGTTCTTATAAAAACTTGTGATGTGTTGCATCAGGTTATCTTGTCCCGCAGTCACATGATCCCCATTCCTGCGAGATAAAATCAAATTCTGCATCGTCCGCCCAACGAATTTGCTCATTTTTCTACTATTGTATTCATTTAATTATAAGTCATTTTCTTTAACCTTCTCCATCCATTTGATATCATCATCTTTCATAGTCTTATTAAGATAATCAGTCCAAACCCTTTTCTATTGTATCTCCAAAGTATCAAGAGCATAAATTTAATCTCACGTATCAAGAGTTTCAAGTTGGTCAAGTAATACCTGCTACCTCTCCTTCTAACTCTAGGCTTTATACTACTGGAAGTAGCTAAGTTTCATTTCTTTTTTCCTCTGACGACTATTTACAAATAGTTTTTGTAATACGTTGACAGTCACCAATTAATCTTCACTATTGTTTGGATCGAAAATAGCCTCACCACCAGTCCGAGTCAAAATGCTTAGAAGGTATCTTATTTTCATCAAGTTTTTCAGCAGTTTCAAGCCTGCCACTCCTATAAATATTTTTCCTAACTTGCTCCATTTCTTTATGAGCCTTTTCCATCTCAAATTCCACAATAGTACAACTATTTTTTCATCAATATTAAGTAAATCATTTGCATGACAAAATTTATGGGTTTAGAAGAGTTGTTGATTTTGAATCCACCTTCAATAATCTTCTTCTCCATCTCGTGTAGCATTAACAAAATTTATATCAACCTCCATTTCTATCATTTTTTGAATCCTCTTAGAATACAACATCTCCACATCACTCACCAACACTTGAGTAGCCACATGAGCATCAATTTTTTTCCAGTAAGAGCATCAATCATCACAATATCAGGATTACTTTGTTATTTCCCATTGGACACACAAGTTTTTGAGAATCAGCTGGGGTGAGTAGTAGAATTTGCACTAGATTCACTCATATTATGTCCTCCATCAGGGTTGCATTTGTGTTTTATCATATTGAATATGGCCTTGCATTACTTTATCACCAAAGGTAATTATTCTAGCATTAATAGGAGTTGGGCTTGTGATAGGCAGTTGAATGGTAGCACTGTGGGTGTTCATAATCCTCCCCTTTCCTCTCTAGTAAAATTTCTTGAACTATTTCCTCCTACGCATCAGTATTGTTGTCACTTAAAACCCCATCTTTTATGAGGCCACCTTCGTCAACCACATCCCCATTACAATTTGAAATGTCATAGATAAAAGGATCATAAGCTATATCTTGCACTAATTCAACATATCTGGACCCAACACTTGTTATATCAATCCAACATTTCTCCATAATCTAGAAATATACTTATCGGATACCTCACAAGCTAGAGGTTGCCTCACAATTCCCTTTTTCGTGATAGGGCTCCTCGGGAATCCTTGTGATCCTCACCCAAATGGAATGAAGCTTAGCCTTTTCTCTAGTAGCACATGTCCACAAGGATACCTCAACATAGATGGGCTTTGTTAATTACCATCCCTTTCTCTATGGGCTTTGTCCCTTATTAGAATATCATCTACCATAATCCTTCTATCATCACACAACAACCCATATGATCAAAACATACTACAAATTTGTTCATGAAAAAATGCTTCAACAATTCCTAAGTTTAGAGCATTGGACGATAAATAATTTCCCTTCCTTCCATTTATTTTTGTAGCTAACCCGGTTATTTTGATTCTGAAAAGCAATCACTTCGTTCCACAACCATCAATATCGGGAACCTTAGAAAATTATTGGATAGCGCTTTAGTTATAAAATTGAGTGTCACACAAATATGTTCTCAAATCAACACATATGTATTTGGGCTAAATATACACTTTGATTAATATAACAATGCTAACTAGTTGGCCAGAATTTAGACAGTCGTCGTTGACTTGTTTTAGACATGCTATCAATATATACTTCCATAGGAATCAACGAATGGTCATCCAATCACAAATGACAAATAGAGGGCACTCCTACATGCAACGGCGAGTCCAGGAACAAAATGGAGGGTGGGATCAAAGTTAACCGCGAGTAAACTAAGTAATTTTTTTAAATAGTCGTTATATCCTAACACTTTAGCGCAAATAAGCTCCAACTTTTCTAGATTTAACGTAAAATAGAGGGTGTGTTGCCTGTCCTGTGCGTGCGAACTATGTATAAATTAAATGGGTTGGGGAGTTGAGCTAATGGGTTGAGTAGTAGTTAAATATAATTTTTACTTTTTGGAGGGCAGGCTTCAGCCCTGTTGAAGCATGTCTAGTGGACTCGTGGTTGGCCTACATGCACTAAGACCTTGCATTCCTCCCCTTTCTGCCTAACACGACAACAGAGTGTAAAATTCTATAACACATAAAGATGAATAGAATGGGAGAGAAGGGGTCCCACCATCTCTTCCTCATAATTTGGTTAATTGCTAAAATTTACTACTCCATCTGGTTCGGTGCATAAGCCCCCACCCCCCCCCCCCCCCCCCCCCCCCCCCCCCCCCCCCCCCTCAATTTTTAGCCCAACTTTGTTTATTAAGAAATTATATAATATATGACAAAAAACATATCATTGGATTCGTATTCGGAGTATCAAATTGTATAATATTTGTGCCATATGACACATATTTTGTTCCTCAAAATCGTGCTCAAAGTTTGGCTCGAAATTTTAGGAGGACTTATATATTGAACCATAAAGAGATGTGTTTCACCAAGGAGACACACTTGATGCTTAAATCAACCCCCTGTTCGGAAGATTAGTCTAAACATCATATTTGTTAGAAAGCAACATTTCATATTTCTTGCGCATATCAAGCTTAACCACGGATGGATCTTATGACCACTACTGTTTCCTTAATAGAATGAAAGCATTAACAACCAGCTAACACATTATTAGTAATTAGTCTCCTAGGTATATAAGCACTTTTAAAAGGCGTGATTACCTCCAAAAATCATTTTTCAATCTGCCCATTCACATGTTTGAAATCACCTTATAAACCACATTACGCAGAACGATAGGTCCATACAGCGTAATTATTGTTTATGAGAAAACATGTAACTTTTTTAGAGCATCTACAACATATGGCTTAAAATGGGGCACCGAAAAGCAGTTTTGGGATACCAAAAAATCGGTTTTTGGTAAAATAGGGCACCAAAATTTTGCCATAACATATGCCCTAAAATAGGATACCATAAAAGGTTTGATGTAACATATTCCCTAAAACTAGTGCCCTAAAATTTGGAATGAAATTGGAACATTAAATCCGACTGTGGAGATGGAGGAAGGCACATGTCGGGAGCCGAGCTCAAATTTGGCGATAGGAGATCACCGGAGGCCGAGGAAAGGTGGCCAGGGCGAGATAGGTGCCGGAGCAGAGCCGGGGGATGCGACGATCGACGGAGGAGAAGTTTCACCGTGGCAGTTGGGTACCCGCCACAATGCTTTTGTATAGTGCATAGAATAGGTTGTAGCCACCTTTGTCCCCGAAATATGCATCACTTGCAGCAATTTTTAGGCTATGCGCAAAAAAATCTACATCACAATATAGGAATCGCAACACGTGTGGAAGCTATGGTCTTGGCTCCAACTGCTTAAAAACTGTTTTGGGGGAGCTGCCCTAAAAAAATAGTGCATCGGCTGGAGATGCTCTTACGCTGAACCGACTCGGTCAATTGATTTGGTGGCCACCTCGTATGGGAAGAAATATCCTGTACATGTGCGGTACGATCGCCGTTCGTGATTAATTAGTTAATTAATCAATCTCGTCCGCGGTTGCTTCGTTTCTTTCAGAAACAACATACGCATAAGATTCGCGGAAGAGAAATTCCGGTGCTAAACCTTGTAGTGCAAACTATATACCTCTTGCATCTGATACAGAGGTTCAAAATGTAAACTAGTCCGGTTGAAGTACTTAACACGCACACATGACATGATTAGTCGTCATCACATTCTCTGAAGCTGTTTCACTAGCTAGCCCACTGTATTTCCTAGCTAGGGTCAACGTCAGAGTGAAACATTGCGTGTGAATCCGTTATACGTACGGCAAGAGCCAATGATTTGCAGAGGGATTTTCCTGTGTCAAGTTGCAAATGATAAATACTAACTCCTACTCGACTATTCTAGTAAAGTCTTTTCCTTTTTTTTTTGAGAATAGTGAAGTCTTTTCCTGAAAGCGGAAGAACACCTTGCAAAAGAAGTAGCTTCAGGTAACAGAACCCTGAACCTCTGCTTCTGCCAAACCAAGCAGTAATCGTTCCTGTCTCGCTCGGCAGTCGCTACAAAATTAAAAAGGCAGAAATTCTTCCTGTCTTTCAAAACCAAATAAAACCTGCACTGCTCCAATCGTTCGTGCATCGATCGGTCAGGTTTGCTTCTAGTTCTACTTACCCCGGTGCGAAGGAAACGAATCATTCGAAAGTTACACTGACATTGACGAACTACACATCTATCTAGTCTAGTATAACGCACAGCCGTGCGTCTACGCGTAAGCTGTACACATACCTAACCGTAGGGAGAGGCATCACGAAATCCTCAGCAGCTCCGGCTCCTTTCCTTCGTCTGCAAGTCCCAGTCTTTACAGCCGCCCGAAGCTGTTCTTCCTTCTGCGAGGGCGGCAAGCAAAGAACAAATCAGAGCTGCTCGAATGCACCGGTCTCCGTACCCCCTGCATACATGTATATAAACAGGAAGACCGTTCATCTTATGAAAGCGTCAGGGATTACACTATTTACTGCCTCAATCGTCAGACAATCAGAGAGGCCATACTACAGACTGTGGTAGTTTACGACAGGAGTACGTTCAGGGAAACAATGGCCTACATGAAGCCCGTTGCCTTCCTCCTGCTGCTGCTCAACTTCTGCATGTACACTATCATCACCATCATCGGCGGGTGGGCGGTCAACTTCGCCATCGACCAAGGCTTCATCATAGGTACTACAAGAACTGAAGCTGTAAACAGAATAGAAGGACGGACAGTTATAGCTGTAAACTGAATAATGTCCATGTTTTCTGCAGACCCCGAGCTGCGTCTCCCGGCTCACTTCCACCCCATATTCTTCCCGATCGGGAACTTCGCCACCGGCTTCTTCGTGGTGTTCGCGCTTCTCGCCGGCGTCGTCGGGGCGGCCTCCTGCATCGTGGGCTTCACCCACCTCCGGTCCTGGAGCTACCACAGCCAGCAGCCCGCCGCGTCGCTCGGTCTCGTCGCCTGGGCGCTCACCGTCTTAGCCATGGGGTACGCACGCCCCCGAGCGCGTCTCAAAACAGCATTCTCAGACCATCGATACTCAACGTTGGACCTAATTGTGGGTTAATTGCTGCAGGCTGGCTTGTCAGGAGATCTCTTTCGACCGAAGAAACGCGAAGCTGGTAAAATTTCATTCGTTTTTAGTTCTCTGTACTTCGTCAGGCATGCATGGTCTCCGTGAGCTGATCGAAACTCTGCGGGTCTTGGCAGGGGACAATGGAGGCTTTCACGATCGTCCTGACAGTGACGCAGCTGTTCTACGTCCTCGCGATCAAGAAGGGAAGTCACGGACCCGTCCCGGTGGAACGGCACAACGCCTTGGGCCGCTGATCCTGGCGGAACCTCGGATCGGAGGATACGTACGGAGAGAACATGGAAGCGAAACAGAGCCGCCGGAGAATATTTACTCCTTGTCTTTTTCGTTTGGTTTGGTGATTCTTTGAGTGGGATTGGTGAGAATGGAGGGCTTGCGTTTCCATTCATCTGTACATTCGTGCATTCCTTTGGCCTTTGGGTTTATTGATGATGATGAATTAATTCAAGCATCTTGAATGAAAATCTTATTCGCTATAGCCCATGTCCTCTCAGCGGTCTAATAGCCCAAGTTAGCTACTTTGCGAAGCTAACCGGGCGAATCGATGCCTTTCGTCGTGAGGAGTTCCCAGGTGAAGGCCGAACTCGCCGGACTCAGTTTGCGCCGGGAAGAACGTAATAACACAGGAACCAACCAACACCGCTCCCACTTCGTCGCTTGGCGAGAGAGATGGACGTGCGAGGAGTTGGGAAAAGAGAGAGAGGAACATGATTCTCGACGATGGTGTCGGCCGTGTTCGTTCTTCTCCTCTTTTCTCCTCTCTGCTCGCCGTGCCAACTTGAGCCTGTAGATCGAAGCATTCGAATTGATTCAGGAAACTTCAAGTCACTTCGCACCGTCGGAGGAAGAAAAGTTGTTCGGTGCAGCCCAAGTTTGGTGGCACCACCGCGGGAGGTCCTATTCTGCGCGTTTTGCGTAGGTTAGCAACCGTACGCACGCAAGGGCACCATCGTGGGCCGTGAGCCACCATCTTCAACCTCCCGCCGTCGTCTTCCTCAACCGCGTCATAACTCAATCCCCCCGCCGCCGCCGCCGGCCAGACCGCCTGCTACCGCCACCCGCGGCCGGCCCCGGTCCCGCGGTGCCTCGCCGCCTCGCCCTCATCTATCCGCGGCCCACCGCCGGTCCGCCGCCGCCCCCGGCATCCCTCTAAATCCCCCCCTCCGGCGAACCCCCGAACCCGAAACCGTAACTTCTCGTCGGCGGCGAGCTCCCCGCACCCACCGAACCCGCGTCGTCCCCGTCTCCGGTGAGGTCCAGGCCTCGCCTCGCCGGGGACGTCGCGGCCAGCCGCGCCGCCCCCGTGTCCGGCGAGTATGCTTCTTCTCCGGCGAGGTAGCCTTCGGTCGACTCGTTTTCTTCCTCGAACAGTTGCGACGGATTGAAACGGGCCAGGCCCAGAAAGCGAGCGACACGAGAGAAGGGCGTAGGCGTTTTGTTGCTAACCTTTGCGATGAGTGTAGAATAGGATTTGTCCATCACTGCACCATGCCTTTGCAAGCCGGCTATTCATCGGGAGCCCTTGTACAGCGCTCGTTGCGGACGCAACGCCTGCAGCGCACGACCATGTGGGCCGGCCCAGCATCCCGCTCTCCCATCGCCTTGCCTGCTCATGTCGTATTTTTTTCCCCTCGCCTGTTTGTCTGTTCAGGAAAATGGTTACGTTTTTCTGTCCGATTTTTTCCTGTCAGTTTTGAATTTTTTGGTGAAATAAAATAGATGTTAACTGATTCAAATAATTCACAATTTTTCAAAAGAAATCATGAATTTGAAGAATGTATTTGAGAATTCAAAAACTGTTCATGAATTTGAAAAATGCTTCGTGAATTTAAAAATCTGGATTTCAAAACGTTCACCGAAAATGTTCATGAATTTAAAAATGTTTTAATTATTAAATGGTTCATTAATTAAAAAATGGTTCATAAATTTGAAAATGGTTCATGAATATACAAATGGTTTAAATTTGAAAATAGTTCATGAATTAAAAAAATGTTTCATGAAGTTAAAAATGGTTCATGAATTCGAAAATGGTTCATGAATTTAAAATAAATGAATTTAAAAATGGTTTAAATTTTAAAATGGTCCATAAATTGAAAAATCGTTCATGAATTTGAAAATGGTTTGTGAATTTCAAATCTAAACATTTTCAAATCCGAACGTTTTCAACTTTGAACATTTTTCAATTGTGAACGTTTTTAAAATTTGAATATTTTTCAAATCCAAACTTTTCGACTTTGAACATTTTTCAACCGTGAACTTTATGAAATCTGGACATTTTTTGAAAAAAAAACTTAAAAACGAGACTGAAAAATGAGCAAAAAAATCGAACAAAAACCAGGAAACTAAACTAAAAAAGAACTGAAAACCCAACAACAAAAAGAAAAATGGACAGAAAATAGAAAATCCGGTAACCAGAAATACGAACCATCTAAGAAGTTTGTAGAAACTTCCCAAAACCGAAAGTAAACCAAGAAACTAGAACGCTACTGGGCCGACTCACTTACAAAGAATAGGAGCGACGGAGGGTACGTGTTGCCTCGATTTTTTGACGCAACGGGCGTCCGTTAGGATTTACCCTATTCATCGCTTTTTGCGAGTCCTACCGTGGTATCGCTCACTCTGGGCCAGCCCACGAATCACGTCCGCCTTTCCATAAGAGTACACGACTCCTCGCTTGTCTGAGCACACGCATATCTACTCGAACTTTCTCCAAAAAATCTACTCGAGATCTATATGCCAACTATGTGATTTTAGTTTAGTTTGTGTCCTCTATGAAAAAATGGTAGCTTTCAAATCTAACGTCCAAATTTATCTCCCAAAATTAATTTGGATAATAAAAATAGAAAGGTTAAAAGTTTGTTCTCCCAATATAAATATAAATCACGTATTTTTTTATAAACTGTACCCCAGTCCGAAAAAATATTCAGATGTACTAACAAATGTGTTCTCTTTTTATTCGAAAAGTTTCACGCTTAAGAAAAATATTCGGGATTGCAAAACTGTCCCAAAATTAAAACAAAACAAAAATCCGGACGAACTAATTGGGTGAACCGTAGTAATAGTGAAGCAAAAAAATGAAAGTAACAAGGTAAAAAAAAGCTAAAATTCGGGTGAACCAGAAATAACATTGAACCAAAATACCGGCGAACTAAAATTAATTTGAATGTTTTGAAATCTGAACATTTTTCAAATTCAAACATTTTCTAATCCGGATATTTTTTTAAATGTGAACAATTTTCAAAACTGGACATTTTTTGAATCTGAATACTTTACAAAATCTGAATAATTTTCATATTTAAACATTAAATATTTTCAAAAACATTTTGTGAATAATTGTTCACAGGGTTACAAAAAATTGAGCATATGAGAAGAAATTTTGTACAAACAAAATAATTCTTGGCGGTCACGTATTACACGCAATATTCGTATGATTTTCGAAAAATAAAATAAAGAAGAAATAAGAAAACAAGTACAAAAATGTAAAAAGAAAAAATAAACAGGAAAAGATAAGGTAAGAAATAAATGAAGAAAATAAAAGCTAGAACAAAACACATAGGAAATAAAGAAAAAACCTTGGAAAAAATGAACGTGAATGGAACAACAAATACTATGTGATCCGTCTAATCGTACTTGCGGGAGTATCATAAACGAACCTTGCTAGACGGAACTAGAACTTGGGCCGGCCCACGGATGGAAAGGTTGCAGGCAGTCGGGAATACAACTCGCAAGAAACGGGACCCCTATGCGACGTTATCGTCGCGTCGCACACCCGCCACTCCTTCTTCCTCCTCCCCCTCGCCGCACTTCCTCCTCGCCTCGCCGCGCCACTGCCACCTGCGTGCAGCCGGCCAGGCCGCCTGCCACCGCCACCGCGCCCGGCGGCGCGGCACCGCCGCCGCCCGACCTTCCCTCTAAAGCCCCCCACCTCCGGCGAGCTCTCCACCGTGCCGGCATCCCCCACCCCGAAGATAATTTTTCTTGCTCGCCTCCGCCGCGGCCAGCCGCGTCTCCGGCGTTCCGGCTCGCTCCTGGCTCGTCGTCGCCGTCGGCCGCCACGGCCAGCCGCGTCGCCCGCCCGCCGCCGACTCGTCTCCGGCGCCGGCACCTCCCCTCCCCTCCCCTCGCCGCGCTGCGCCGCGCCGCCTTCTCCCTCAGCTCCGGCAGCCACCGTCGCACGGCGTCGACGAACTGGGCCAGGCCCACTCGCACCTCTCCTTCTCCAGCCGGGGTGTGCGACGCCGCGCTATCGTCGCACTGGTCGATAAATAGGAAACGCCCAATAAACGAGATATAGTGGTGCAAGTTTCCGTGCCCCGGACCGCGTGTTCTGTTGGGCCAAGCGGTTCCTGTTGAACTTATCAAGGAGGTGGTGAAACCCAATGGGGTCATGAAGTTGGGTTCCTGTTGAACTTCATGATTGAGCCATGTAAGGACTTGGGTCAGTTGAGGTCATGTTGTGGACCACGTAGGATTTTTATTTTTTTGTGTTATTGTTTGGGCATGTCCGACTGACTAGTTTTATGGTTGCCTATGTAAGGAGGACGAGGTTAGCTCTAGGTGTGGTTGAAAATTTAAGGTATTGAAGATTGCCCTGGTGAATGATCCTTCCGAGGACGGTGTTGGTGGTTATCTAATAAAGTGAAGGTTGCGTAAAGTTTTGTTTGATCAGGGATTGTCGTGTCGTGGTGTGAGGCGTGTTGATCATCAATACATTGCATGCTAGTTAATCAGTTCAGGCGTGTAGTTCGTCGTTAGTCGTCGAGTTACATGCAAGATTGGTTTCCCGATCTTTAGGTTGTGTGAATAGCTTGCACGATTGGGAATACTATATCGTAATCAATGGATCAAGAGCATCGTGACAGATCTTGAAAAAACAATCTCTAAAAAGAAGGCCTTTGATTACTCAGAAGCATATCTCACCTAGGTCGAAAGAAGGAAATTAATTACTTGCCAAAGCCAAGATCATTTCGGGTTCTTCGCGAGGATAAACATAAATAGATCTATCCTATTTTAGTTAGACTTGGTTTAACCTTTGTCTCGTGGTTTGTATAGTCCATTTCTTGCACGGGAAGTTTAGCCGACTCATATCTACTCTATCTAAATAGGAGCACCCCACTCACTGATTTTTCTGCCCTTACAATCAGCCACATCACTACAAATTCGTTCATCCGTTTGATTGACCACGGGTGGCCAGATTTGCAGTTGAAGGGTTCAACCTGCACACTCCACCCCTGCGTTGGCCTCGCCTTCCTCGCTCCTCACCTCCCAAAAAATGCCCGCACCAACGAACCCGCTAGATCATGTCGTTACGCTTCCACTTCCCTCTCCTTAAACCAGTCTAGCCTCCCTCTTTTCGAAAAGAGGGACGCATCAATATCGATGCAGAGACTCATCCTTCTTTTCGAAAAGAAAACCATCGAGGATAGCACTTGTGACAACGAGAACCGTGTTTGAGATTTCTGTCACCAAAGTAATATATATAAGAAACCTAGTGACACAAAGTACCTTGCATCAAAGCTGACAGGGTTGACCCAATCATGTTCTGTTGACTGCATGAGTGTTAATTCTCCCAGATGTTCCTCCAATTTCAATCGAGTTGGATGGCAAACATAGAATATGCTTGAAGTCTGGTCATGCGTGAACCTAGGTTTTATGGAAAACAATTAATGTCTAAACACCAAAACAGTCCGCGTAAGTAATTTGTAACCACAATGTTGCTTCGTGCATTGGTTATACCATTAGAGTCAATGTTCTCGCCATGATTCAGGTATTCTCTTTGCTTGATTCATGGAAAATATATCGTACAAGAAACTACATTTCCACCAACGCGTTGAACGAGAGATGGCAGCGACTAACCCTTATGGTGTACAGATTATATATACATCTAAGCTAGCTGGATCCAATTACATCCCCATATAGCTTAGCTTCGTTTGTAGGCAAAATTAGGTCATGGGCGTATATATAATATATATACATGCAAATCAGGTGTAGATAAGCTATCTAGCTATACCTCTTCAGGCTGGCCAAGCCATGCATGCAAACGTTGATCACTTTCTGAGAAGCCAGTTTAGCAAATCGTACATTTCTTTTGCATGGATATGAGGCAAGATAAGAGCACCGAATGGTAAGTTTTACCTAATTATCCCATATCGTGCCATTTGTTTGGTCACTCCACAGCGTGACGTGGCCACCAACTCACTAGCAGATCTTTGCATAAAAGAGTTGGACGCAAACACTCGCTGACATGTGGGTCCGTGAGCACTAGATGGATTCTTGGCCGGATTTCATACACCTCTCATTACGCAACGAAATCCCTTTACAATGTCATAGTAACTTGCACTCGAACTAGCTAGTGCCCTTGATTCTTTTTCTTATAGTAATGAGTAGGGTTATATTGCTTTTTTTGAAACGAGGCAAAAGCTTTGCCTTTTATATTGCTAAACTTTATACTACCAATGTAGAGTCACTTGGCTGAAACATCTTAAAAAAGAGAGAAAACAAACGGTAGCTTGCATGAAATGAGCAGGTCGCCATCAGAGACCCAATATATGCACGCACAAACAATGATAAGGCGAGGAGTGAGAGTGGCAATGGTCTACCGGCCCTATCTCATCCGTGTGGAGTCTGCGTTGGATACTGGAGACATACAGATACAGGTGTGAAATAATCTCTGCAGGCCACAATACTATCCGTGTGCTGTGCTTTCCAACTCCACCCCATGATTTAGAGCGTCTCCAATAGCTGCCCTATAATAGGGGCACCAAAAATTGATCGGTTATTTATATTCATGCCACTGGTTTCTTAGTAGTACTCACTTTTCCCCATTCTCTTAACTTTTGCTCACTTTTCCCCATTGGGTTATTTTCATGCCTTCATGAATGCTCAAAAAAGCCCCTGGAAAAGCACCTAGAAACCTTCACAAATGAGCAGATGGGGAAAACTGAGTACAACTAAGAAACCAGGGGCATGAAAAACTTTGGGGCACAAAGAGTGATTTTTAGGGCACCAAGTACTAAGCATCTCCACAGCTCCACTAAAATAGGAACGAATGTGTTCAGCACTTGCTAGAGATTTTGCGAGACAGTGTGCACAACAGCAATCACGCCAGCGCATGTAGCTGTCATGGCCAGTGTCGCGTAAGCCAGCAGCTAGTCACTTGAGAAGGCCGCCATAACTGCCCACCTCGTCCTTACGCCACGAGATGACCGTATTTGCATGCGCTCGCGCTCGAGGGAGGGGGTGGGGGCGCCGGTGAGCTGCCCAAGCCCCGGTGTCTCGACGAGGTGGTGTGTATCCCTGTTGACCACACCGACGAGTGCGAGCGGCAGCGGATCCCCACCGGGACGGCATGCATCGAGGTGGTGGTCGGCGGCTCGTGGCGGTAACCGACCCAGGCGGAGGAGCTCACCGGGGCTAGGATGGCCAGCGGCGAAGGGGAATCAATAGGCCAAGTTGAGGCGGCGGACAACAGGGTGGGATTCAGCGGATTTGGAGGCGGCAGCGCTGCGGGAGCCCGGTGGTCACGCGGGCACAAAGAGAGGAAAGTTCCAGGTGGCGGTTGGGGCTTAGCGTTGCTGCTTTTTGTTTTGCGCAGCAGCCCAAGTGCAGCAAATTCGCTGCATTTGGTGATGTATTTTGCGGCTTCCCTAAACTTGGAGTAAAAACAAATTGCAGATATAGGGAAGCTCTTAGAGGCCTGTTTTTGCCCCCTCCGTGTCCTAAAAGAAAGTTAAGCTCTATTTTAGGGTGGCTATTGCAGATGCTCTTAGACTCTACTTTAGGGTGATCGAAGAGCCAGAAATTAAGTGAGCAACCCGAATTAGAATGCTATCACGATCTTATGGTGCGGAATTTTTTCTTTATTGCCTGACAAAAAAAATCGTAGAGGTGTGAGGGTACATAGTTTTATGCATAAAAGTGGCACATATGTTAGATATTCCACACCACTTTCCCTTTGTTGTTCTTCAGCCGATATACGCCTCATTTTTAGATCCAGAATGGACCTTTCAATGATGCAGAGAGTTTGTGTCGGCCTTTAGTTGATTGTATCATGTGTAGGACCAAATCACTGCGTAGGGTTTGTTGGTACATGGCCGAATGTGTGAGGGCCACCTCAGGATGTGTGTCGACTTGGCGATGGTATCTTCTCTTGCTGTCTCGAACTTATCTTCTAATATTAAGTAAGTAATCAAAATTACTGTCAGTTGGAAGGACAACTTCTGCGATATACACCATGAATAAGGGGGTGTAGCCGGTGGACCGACTGGGTGTAGTCTGGAGACTTCAGAGTAGCGAAGGTTGCTCTCGGCCCACCTTTCGGCACATCCCTTCAATTCATGTTGTAAGTGCAACTTGAGTCCTTGGAGGACGGCGCTGTTCGCCCGATCGGGTTGCCATTTGTGTGTCAGTGAGCTATGTAGTCATTGTCGAGGCGGATGTTCCATGCTTAACTATTATCGTCGGAGACGCATATCGATCATACGAAGACAAGCAATCACATCAATGACACTGAGATTTGGTAACGCGGTTCATCGATCGACGCCTACACCTGCGGGGCATACTTAACAGACGGTCCTCCCCTTGTACTAATCATAATACTACTGAGGACAAATCAGCCGGTGACGAGGGGTAGACTCATCAAGACCCATGGTTAAGGTCCCTAGGTTATGAATATGGGGGAGAGAACGTGGTAGAGCTCGAAGTATCGTCGGCTGACAAGCAGGGCAAAGATTTTACCCAGGTTCAGGGCCCTCGTGTGGAGGTAACACCCCTACGTCCTGCCTGTCTGTTATTGCTTTGTGAATATGATGGTTACAAGGGTCCCGGCGAGATGTCGATCTCGCTAGGGTTTTGGTGGCTCTGAAAGTATGTGTCCTGGTTCGATGGCCCTCCCAGTCCTTAAATAATAGGTTGGGTCTCGGGTGTTCGTAACCGACTCGATTTACAAGTAAGAAAACTCTAAACCGACTATTGCTTCGCCAAACTTGGAGGATACTCCATCTTCGTGGGCCTCCCTTCATGGGCTTCATGTAGGCTCTGATAGTTGGGCCTAGTCGATACGTGCACCAGGTACCCGATAGGCATACCCATGTCAGTAGCCCCGAGTACTTGTCTGATTCGAAGAGTCGGGCATGGACTCATACATCATGCACGTTATATTTCTTACATCTGTATTTAGAATTCTTATGAAATAGCACATGTTGGCTATGTCGAGTGTTTCATCGACTATGAGTTTTTGCTTATGATAGTCAAGGGATATTAGCTTAGCAGGCCCGGCACATACGACGGATCGGGGCCAGTTAACTACCATTTGTGGCAAAATCATACTAGCTTTCAATCAAACTCGAGTCCCCGGACTCGAATCTGGAACAAACTGGACAGACTCGAAACGGCCGTTGAGGTCTTACGGAATCGAAATGCAGTATAATTTTGAATCAACCCAACGCGTCCGTCGGGGATAATTCATCATGTCTGCTGACACGGAAGATTTAAGGATAACGCTGCTGGAGCGGTCCTTAGCCCAGCTCGACTGATCAGTGGGTCTTACCTTTGCACTATGCATGCAGCATCCAAGGATCGTCGGATCAACTCGGGAATATTTTGAGTGTGATTTTGCTTATGAACTTAGTCGAATGTTTCGTCGACTGACACTTTTGCCATTATTCTATCGGGTGCGCGACAGCGCTCCCGATGGGAGTAGCCCCGAGATTGTGCTTTATTGCTTGCAATGGAGGATAATCTCAAAATCTTTTACCCTGCACATTTTAGTCAAAGAAATTTTTGATACGCTCCCGATGGGAGTACGATGCTACAGTCGAAAGAATTTCGACTGGCCTCTATGACCTTTGCTAAAATACCAACCGAGACTTATGCGAGAGACCACCCGAAGATATCATCGAGTGACTTTTATGCCAGTTGTGAAAGAGAGAACAACGTCAGCAATGACGCATTTTGCGACTGCTATCTCTGACAAGCGGTGGCGTGCTTGGAGAGGCTTTGATAAGACGTGACCCTCTATGACCTTGGGACAAGTAGTGGGCGGAGTGGCCGGCGACGGTTGCTCTCCATGGCTGCCACGTGTATGGCTAGATTTCGCGCGGAGCGTATGCATCTGCTTTGACGGTTACGATCATTTTGCGATCTGTGGTAAATAGGGGGGACGGCGCTGGCAGAGTTTTTTACTTGCCATTTGCTCCCTGCGCCGCCCCTCGTCTCATCTTCTTCCTCGCGCCCACCTCCATTGTTCTGCGCCCAAGCTCTTTGCCTCCACACCCTCCACTGCTGCATGGCGAAAGGTGGGGGCTCCAAGCGTGGTGCTGCTGCTGCCGCGACCGATGCGGCCAAGGGCAAGAAGTCGTGGCGGGTACATCTGCATCCGCCGCGCTGAAGAAGGGCAGCGGGGACTGGGCGAAGTCCACCATCAAGGACGCCCATTTGGTCAAGTTCCGCGAGCAGGGGTATCTGCCACCCGCGGAGCAGCTCGCCGTCCGCGCGCCGTCGCCCAAGGAGGTACTCCCCGAACCACGCGCCAACGAGCGTGTTTGTTTTGCGGAGTTTTTGCCTAGGGGCTTTTCGCTTCCCCTCCACGATTTCGTTCGTGGTCTTCTTTTTGCCTACGGGGTGCAGATCCATGATCTCACCCCAAATGGCATTATGCATATCGCGTGTTTCATCACGCTGTGCGAGTGCTTCCTCGGCGTCGCACCCAGCTGGGCGCTGTGGAAAGCCATCTTCATGGTGCGGCCGAACAGAGGAGGTGGTCGCACCTACCCCGTTGGCGGCTGTGGAATCCAGGTGCGCAGCGACACCCGCTACTTCCGCCTGAAGACCGTCGACTCCGCCCAAGGCTGGAGGAAGGGGTGGTTTTATGCGACTGTCGAGCAGGATGCAGCCGCCCCTTTCTCGACTGCTGCTTTCACCAGGACCAAGGCGTGGGATCACCAACTCTCAGCCGAAGAAATGGAGGAGGCAAGCCCTTTGCTGGCTCGGATCGGAGGCATGCTGGACAAGGTCACAGGCATCCATTTGATCGCCACCTTTGTGAAGAGGCGGGTGTGGCCACTCCGTGCCCGAGCGCACCCCATGTGGGAGTATGAGGCGCGGGTGACTCCACTCGGATGAGCCCAGAGGAGCTGTCAAGGAATGAGCTGCTGACGCATGTGCGGCACATCACCAACTGACGACAGCCGACACTTGCAACGTCGACTGCCCTGTTGAACCATATGGGTTGGAGAACCCTTTGCTTGAGGTATGTATGTGTTATAGCCTTTGCAATGAAGAGTTTGCCACTCGTATGTTCTGCGATATGCGATTTTTGATTCTGACTTTGCAATTTGTGATGCTATGCAGGGTCACTCGACTGCTGCCTCCCTTCCTCCTCTGCCTGAAAATGGCGAGACTGAAGAAACAGGTACAGGTGGTGGACCCGAAAGGGGATCAGTCGCCCATCCCTTCTGCCACCACTTCACATGTGGAGGAGGTCGAGGAGGAAGCAGCAGAAGAGTCCAATCTGAAGACAAGGCCACCTGACCAAGAAGTCGATACCGCGCCACCGAAGCGGCGTCGACTGGCCAAGAAGGCGCCTTCTGCTGTGAGTTCACCCGCGAGGGGCAGGGCTTGGAGGATGACGAGGAATCAGGCTCACCACCTGTTTTCCAAGCCGCTCCTTTGCGTGCGTGCTCAACAAGCTCAACTCTTCCTCTTCAGTCGAGTGGTACCCCAGCCTTTGGGGCCAATTTTTGGCGACTCCGAAGATGAGGAGATGAGGACACAGGTATGTGTTTTTTGAGTATGATATGAAATTTTGTGCTGTCACATATTTGTGCTGACCACCTTTTGTTTTGTTGTGTTGCCCACAGCGCTGAAAACAATCAGCCTGGGACTCCTCCAGTCGAGAATGTTCCAACCCTGGAGCACTCGAATTATGCACCGACTGGAAACGAGGCTGCCCAGCCAATGGCCACTGACGCTGTCGTTGAGACAGCCAAGGCGGCAACTCCAGATGTCGGGACATCAGTCGCGGCTCCTGAGCCGTGGATGAACCACGTAAGTAGCTTTTTGCTTGACCCGTTTAGTTGTAGGTCTGTGAGAGTTTGAATTTTTGCTGAATTCGTGTGCTTGCAGCCCTTCTACCACACCTTGGCAGATTCTGCCAAGGCTTATGTCCAGGTGGAGCAGGAGAGGGATACCATGCGCGCCGAGCTAGAGCGGCTCAGTCGTGAGTTCTCCTTTTGCTTTTGTTTTGCTAATTTCTTTTTGCAATGCTTGATTTTGTCGAGTATTGAATGCACGTGATTTTGCTGGGCCAGGCGAGAAGAAGGAGCTGGAAGATGCACTCGCCGCGCAGCGCGAAGAGTCGAAGAAAGAGCTGGCTGCCGCCACCAACTCAGCCGCTGCACGCGAGCGAGGATATGCTGACCAGCTCGCGGCACTCGCGCAGGCCATGGGAGGTGAGTAATCTTTTCTCCTTTTGATATGACGATATAACTGTCGAGTGTCATGAAATGACTTTTGCCTTTTTGAATTGTGCAGAAGCTGTTGGCGCACCGGCCTCTGCGGACGTGGCGAGTGACGATCTTTCGCTGGAACAGGCTGTGGGCGGCTTAGGCGCCTATGCAACCAGGCGAAAGAAGCACTCGCCAAATCGACGAGCACACTTGGCGCTGTATACCAAGGTGGTGTTCCCGACTGGCGTAGTGCCGTCGACGGTGGATGACTTCGCCGACGTGTTTGGCCCCGGGACGTCCACCATGGCGGGTTTCGCTCGCGCCAACACGGTACGCGGATCCGA
The DNA here is from genome assembly GCA_947311845.1 of Poa pratensis. Classification (NCBI taxonomy): domain Eukaryota; kingdom Viridiplantae; phylum Streptophyta; class Magnoliopsida; order Poales; family Poaceae; genus Poa; species Poa pratensis. The sequence goes on from CAMZMU010000106.1 coordinate 9,461,498, forward strand.
GTCCACCATCAAGCTTCTTATGGGACATGGGATAGATTGCGACTATGAGGCAGCACTGTCTGCGTTCCCTCGGAAGCCAGATGGGAAGCCCATTTCTCTGAAGGGGGTGAGCGGAGCCGCCGCGCGACTGGCCGAGGTTTTTATGAACACCATGGAGCGCCGGGCACTCGAGACTGCCAATCGTCTGCTTAGGAAATCGAATCTTAGGTTTAGGGTAGCTGTACCCTTTTGTTTTTTATGCCTTGTAATGATACCTTCTGAACTGCGCGAGTCTGCGCTTTGTTTGTGCTACCTTGTTTATGCAAATAGTCTTTTGCTAATGTCTTTCACTCGAAGAGTTGTATGCTTATGACATGAGTTTTAGCTTCTGACACAAACTTTGTGTTTGTGATTATGCTCTTTGAACAGTCACGAGAACCTGCTACTGCGACTAGTTCCTCGCAGGCTCCAATCACCACCCGATCCCAGGGTCAGGTGGTAAATGATGCCAAGGTGATGGAGTATATGAAGGCCAAATTTGTGAGAATGGAGCAAGATCTGAAGGACGCCCAGGCTGAGCTGAATCGATTGAGGGCGAGACCCGCGTTGGCCACCCAACGCGAGGAATATGTGCTCGGGGAGATGGATCTTGTGAACAGGCAACTCGAGTGTAAGTTCGAGTCTTGCTCTGTTTACAAGCTTTTTGCGTAGCTTTGTCCTTTTGATCTGACTGGTGCGCCCGTGTTTGTAGGCTTTGTCGACAACTTCCAGGCTGAAAAGATTCGCGTGGAAGGGCGTCTGGATAGCGTGGTTGACGACCCTACGACTGGGCGTCAACACTTTTGGCTTGATAGGTACCATGCCCGCATACTCGCCACCCTGAAGGATCGCGTCTGGCGAAGTGCTGAACTGCTGGAGTTATGCCGGGCAGCGTTTATTCGCCTGAACGAGACTCTTTTTCCTGCGGGGCCACAACCACAAGGGATTCGTGCTTTGTTGAACATCTTCCGTCAAACAAATCCCATTCGAGAGTTGCTGTCTCAGAGACTTGTGATTGGAGCCAACGCTGCAATGGCGTATATGCGTAGTCGAAAACCAAGGTTGGTGTTGCGGACACCTGCAGCCGGAGAGGTTCTCGAACAAAAGACCTGGATGACACGATCCAAGCTGCGGAGACACTAATCGAGTGCACTCGCGAACAGCTTTGCGGTCCCGAGCTGCCCGTAAAGGACGAGCCTGAGGATTAGAATAGTTTGCGAGTGCAATTTTTGTATAGGGGGCAGCCCCCGAGTGTAATTTTTGACTCTTTGTATATTGTATAGTTTGTATACTTTGATTTTTTGTCGAGCCCCCGAGTCAGTCGAGCGGGGTTTGTGAAATATGTGTTGGTTGTGAACCAATGACTGTGCAGCCCCCGAGTATTCGAGTGCGGCTGCAGAGTTTTTGTGTTCTTTGTTTGGATCCTTGTTACGCAGCCCCCGAGCATTCGGGTGCGGCTAAGGCATTGTGTTTCTGCAAGAGCGAGAGCTCATTTGATCGATAACACAGCCCCCGAGGGTTTCGGGTGCGGTTAAGGTATGAATTATGCGGGTAGTAGCCACAAAGAAGTCGAAGGAACATTGATTTTATTCCTCTTTTGAATGTTAGGCTGCAGGCCGCCTCATTAAAAACCTTCCAGTCCCCTTAGGTACCCTGGTAAGGAAAAGAGCGCGTCTGAAACCTGCAGCCATCCGACATATAGCCTATTACATTGTATGACTGTGAGCACTTTATGCGTAGAAACGGCGCAGATGCGCAACGTTCCAAGGATTATGAGAGAGTTCGCCTGTCTTCGCGTGCTTCAGTCGATATGCGCCTCCACCAAGGACCTCCGTGATGATGAAGGGACCTCCCATGGGGAAGCGAGCTTGTGCACCTTCTTTTGCTTCAGTCGAAGAACCAGGTCGCCAACGACGAAGGACCTGGTTCGCAGTCGACGGCTGGTAGTTGCGAGATCCTGCTGGTAAACAGCTGTGCGGGCCAAGGCCGTGTCGCGCGCTCATCGAGCAAGTCGACTGCGTCTTCGAGTGCTTCTTCCGCGTCTTCTTCATTGTATGCTTCAACTCGTGGCGCATTGAACCTTACATCTGATGGCAGAATTGCCTCTGCACCATAGACCATGAAGAATGGGGTGAACTGCGTAGAAGTGTTGGGAGTTGTGCGTAGGCTCCATAGCACAGATGGTAGTTCTTCGACCCAAGCACCCGCAGCTCTTTTGAGTGGCACCAGGAGGCGCTTCTTGATCCCACTCGTCACAAGTCCATTGGCCTTTTCGACTTGGCCATTGGATTGTGGATGCGCCACGGATGCGTAGTTGAGCGTAATGTCCTGCTCTTTGCAGAAGGTTTTGAACTCCTCAGCCGTGAAGTTTGTGCCGTTATCAGTGATGATACTGTTTGGGACACCGAAGCGGTAGATGATGCTCTTTATGAAGTTGACTGCCGTAGTAGCAGTCGAATTTGTGATGGGGACCGCCTCGATCCACTTTGTGAACTTGTCGACTGCCACCAGTAGGTGAGTATGCCCGCCATGCGATGATTTTTTGAGTGGCCCAACCATATCGAGCCCCCATTGGGCGAAAGGCCAGGCCAGCGGTATAGTCTTCAACGCCGATGCGGGTGCGTGCGGCCTTGTTGCGAATTTCTGGCAGCCGACGCACCTTTTGACTATGTCCTCCGCGTCTTTGAGTGCTGTAGGCCAGTAAAACCCTGCGCGAAAGGCTTTGGCTACGAGTGATCGACTGCTGGCGTGATGCCCACAGGTACCTGCATGAATATCTCGAAGTATGGCTTGGCCATCTTCGAATGCGATGCATCTTTGGAACATACCTGATATGCTGCGCTTGTATAACTCGCCGTTGATAACGGTGTATGCTTTTGATCTTCGAGTCACGCGTCGGGACTCGGTTATGTCATCTGGTAGCTCGCCGCGGAGTATGTAAGCCAGAAAAGGTTGAGTCCAAGTTGGCTCAATGAGGAGTACCTCGACTGGGGGGTCCTCTGTGCTGGGCGCTTTGCTTTTGGCTGGCGTAGTCGACGGAGGAGGCTCTCGTTTCTCCTTGATAGATCTGTGTTCGATGCGCTCGAGGAAGACACCAGGTGGAATTTGTGCGCCAGTTGAGCCAAGATTGGCTAGCATGTCTGCTTCTTCGTTACTTTCCCTTCCTATGTGCCTCAACTCAGCCCTCGAAGCTGCCCTCCAGTGTGTTGTACAGGTCGCGATAAGCGATCATGTTGTCCGCGATTGCGTCGCAGGCCTTCATTGTTTGCTGCACCACGAGATTGGAGTCGCCGTAGATCATCAATCGAGTGCACCCAAGTGCTTTTGCCATCCGCATGCCATGGATCAGAGCCTCGTATTCAGCCTCGTTATTGGAGGGTAGTTTGAATCCCATCTGCAAAACATAACGTAGCTTGTCCCCTTTTGGTGATATGAGGATGACGCCTGCGCCTGCGCCTTCGTGTTTCTTGGACCCATCGAAGTACATGGTCCAGGAATTGGACACGTCTGGTGCTCCAGGTAATTGGGCCTCTATCCACTCGGTTGTGAAGTCGGGTAGGACTTGTGCTTTGATAGCCTTCGGGTGCTCGTACTTGATGTCTCTTGGAGCCAGCTCGATGAGCCATTTTGCGACTCGACCCGTTGCATTGGGGTTTGTGAGGATATCACCGATTGCTGAGTTACTTACCACGGTGATCGGGTGCTCGGTGAAGTAGTGTGTCAACTTCCTTGAGGACATGAATACAGCGTATGCCAGCTTTTGATAGTGCGGGTACCGCTGTTTTGATATGGAGAGAACCTCGCTCAGGTAGTAGACTGGACGTTGTATGCTTTGGATGTGCCCCTCCTCCATGCGTTCGACTACCAGTACGGTGCTCACCACCCTGTTTGTAGCCGAGACATACAGGTAGAGTGGTTCCCGTTCCTTAGGTGCGACGAGGATCGGAGGGCTTGTGAGGATCCGCTTGAGATCTGTGAAGGCTGCTTCAGCTTCTGGCGTCCACTCGAACTTGTCCGCCTTCTTCATCAGTCGATAGAATGGTAGAGCCTTTTCACCCAGTTTGCTGATGAATCGACTGAGCGCTGCTACTCGTCCTGCTAGTTTCTGCACATCGTGAAGCTTTGAAGGCCTTTGCATTGTGAGGATGGCCTGTATTTTCTCCGGGTCTGCTTCGATTCCACGGGCAGAGACTAGGTACCCTAGAGCTGCCCGGCTGGAACGCCGAACGTGCACTTCTTAGGATTGAGCTTGATATGGAAGCGTTTGAGGTTTGCGAACGTCTCCCTCAAATCGTCGAGTAGTGTGTGTTCTTCCCTTGTGGTAATGACAATGTCATCCACGTAGACCTGGACGTTGCGTCCATTTGCTTTTTGAGGCAGTCCTGCATCATGCGCTGGTATGTTGCACCCGCGTTTTTGAGCCCAAAGGGCATAGTTGTGTAGCAGTAGACCCCGAGTGGGGTTATGAACGCCGTTTTTTCTTCGTCTTCTTGCTTCATCCTTATCTGGTGATAACCTGAGTAAGCATCCAGAAAGGAGAGTCGTGCGCATCCGGCGGTGGAGTCGACGATCTGGTCGATTCGGGGTAGCGGGAAGTGATCCTTTGGACAGCACTTGTTCAGCGCTGTGAAGTCCACGCACATCCGAAGGATGTCTGTATGCTTCTTCTCTACGAGTACGGGGTTGGCCACCCATTGTGATTTCTTGATTTCCCTAATGAATCCTGCTGCGAGTAACCGGTCGACTTCAGATTCGACTGCGGTTCGCTTTGGGCCGGAGATTCGACGCATCGTTTGCTTGACTGGCTTTGCATCTGGAAACAATTGGAGAGAGTGCTCGGCGAATTCCCTGGGAATACCTGGCATGTCGGCTGGACACCACGCAAATATTTCCCAGTTCTCACGGAGGAATTCGACGAGCGCGCCTTCCTATGCGATAGGCAGGCTCGAAGATATGTTGACTGTCTTGGACGGATCGGTCGGGTGCACCTGATGCGACCTTGTGTCATTTGTAGCATTGAAGGATCTGTCGACTGCCAACTTCTTATGCTCCGGAAGGAGTGTGCGGTCGTTGGAAATCGCCAGGTCGGCGAGTGATTCTTCCACCCCGAACATCTCGGAGATTTTGCTGAACTCGCGGTCGCAAGCATCGGACCTTTGAAAGTTTCCACGGACAGTGATGACTCCCTTTGGTCCTGGCATCTTCAGCGTGAGGTACGCGTAGTGTGGCACCGCCATGAATCGAGCAAACGTCGGGCGACCAAGAATAGCATGGTATTGTGATTTCCAGTCGACGACCTCGAACTCAATCGACTCTGTCCTGAAGTGGCTTTTGTCCCCGAACGTAACGTCGAGTTGTATGGTGCCTTCTGGGCTAATTGCTTTGCCAGGAACGATACCGTGGAAGGTATTTGAAGATTTTGGGAGGTTTTCGACTGACCTGTTCATTTTGCGGAGCGTGTCCGCGAAGATGATGTTTATGCCGCTGCCTCCATCCATGAAGACCTTGGTCATGGCGTAGCCTCCTATTTGCGCGTCGAGTACCAGAGCCGCGTGCCCTGGTCGAACTACAGCTGGGGGATGATCCTCTCGACTGAAGCTTATGATGGTTTCCGATCCCTTCAGAAATTCGGCACGGCAGGAGGTGCCATGACAGCCATGTTCACCTGTCGAGTGATTAGCTTTTGCTGCCTGTTGGAGGGGCGACCCTTTTGTATCATGTACATCTGCCCGTGGGGCTGTGGATATTGATCATCTTCCGCCCGTAGTACGGGTTGTATGGCACCTGCGAGGTTTGCGCCTGGAGCAGGCTGTGGTGGTGGTTGCGGTGGCGGCTGTGGCGCCATGAGAGCGGGCACAGCGTTCGGCTGTGGTGCGGGTGCAGGCGTGGGCTGAGCAGGTGCTGGGCCGTACCTTTTGAGTCGTATCATGTAGTCAGTCGCCATTTGGTCGAATTCCCTGCAGTTCCTTAGGGTGTGATTGGAGCGTAGTTTTCCGTCGTCCCCCTTGAAGAGGTGGAATCTGCACCAGTCGTCCATCTTTTCCTCGAATGACCGCTCGGGTTTTGCGTCGCTGCGTTTGCGCCATTCTTGCCTTTTGTAGCTGTCGCTCCGCTGCTCGCGATCTCGACTGTCCCGTCGATCATCCGAGCGTCGATTGCTTCTATCTTGGTCCTCCCGGGTTGTGTGTATCCAGCCGCCATGAACTCGGGTCTGTTATCGTCGTAAGGACGTTTGGAACGTTTGCGCCTGCGATCTTCTCTGTATGAATCTCTGCGGCCTCGACTGCCGCTTTCGTAGTTGTCGCGTGGTGGGGAAGCACGGGATCTGCGTACAGAATCCTCTCCATCTGCCCACTCAGTCGCAACTTTGATGAGGTCAGCCAGGGAGGTTGGCTTTTCACGACCAGTGCCTCTTTGAAGTCCTTCCTGGCGAGACCTTGTATGAAGGCATCCATGGCCCTGTCTTCTGACACTTTGCCAACCGAATTGCGTATTTCGGTCCACCGCCGTATGTATGATCTCAACGACTCGTCTGATCGTTGAGTGCATGCCTTAATTCTTCGAATGTCTTCGGGCGCTCACATAGAGGCTCGAAGTTTTTGATGAAGTCTCTGCGGAAATCGTCCCACGAGTCGTATGATGATGGAGGGAGCGCCTTGAGCCAGTCGCGGGCAGTTCCTTCGAGCATGAGTCGTATGTACTGCATCGCCGTGGTGTTCGTGCCACGCTGGCATGCCACGGCGAGTCTGTAATCTTCTAGCCACCCGGAAGGTTCTTGGCGACCGTTGTACTTGGGTTGTTCGCCTGTCAACTTGAACCTTTGGGCATCCGCGTCTCACGGATGCGTCGAGTGAAGCACAATGCTCCGCATGGCTCTGGTTCGCGATCAGAGTATGAATCGCTGCTATAGGATCTTCGAGATCTGCTTCTGCTGGACCTGTGCCGGCGCGTGCTTCTCCTTCCTTCATCCGAGTGGTGGCTGCGACCACTGCGATGATGTGCTGCGTGTCGTGAGTCGACTATGTCGCGATCGCGATTCCTTGCTGGAGTTTTGTCTTCTGGCTGTATAGCCTGTGCCGCTAGAGCTAGCGATTTGAGTTGTTGGCGATGCAGGGCTGCGTTAGGGTCATTCGCCGGAGGTTGCATTGCCTTGAGGTAAGCACCTACGGAGAATAATGCACCCGCAGCAGTTTTGGGCACTGGGATTCCGTTAGCGTCCTCTGTCATGAACGACAGGTTACGGGTGATTGCTACCCTTTCATGTTCTGGAAGGCTTGCCAACCGCGACCTAGGTCGTGGGGTTGGTTGCATTGTGGACCCGAGGGATTGCTCCCTTCTTCGGGCACTCGAGAGGCTGGCTTGCCTTTTGCGCTCTTCGAGCGTCGCTCGGTAGTTTTGCAGTCGAATTGACTCCTGCCAGTTGAAGTACTGGAAGGTCAACATCTCCTCTGGGGTGGAATTTGGTGGCATCATTGTGCACTCCTTTATGACTTTATCTGCTTTTGCTGCCATCTCCTCCGTGATTGTCAAGGTTGTGACCCCATCCGGCATGGTTACCGTGCATGGGAATTGTGCAGGCCTGCGAGCGGCTGCGTCTGCGGATGATTCTGCGGTGAAGGCCACGTAGACCTGATGGGGCGTGACCCGAGGACAGGTGTATGTGCTGTCGATTCCAGTCATGGACTCGACGTCGCCGTCGAGGCTCATGTCAGAGCCAGTATGTTCATCGAGTAGATCTTCGAGGCGAATCTCGTTGTCGATGTCATCGCCTATGCTCATCTCGGTGTTGGCGAAGCCATTATGGATTTCTGAGTCGAGGTTGGTGTTGGTGAAGATCTCCGAGTCGACGTTGCTGTCGTTATGAATCGCGGGCTCGTAGAAGTCATCGAGGGAGATCCCGCAGTCGAAACTCTCGTCGAGTGGTAGGTTGAAGTCGACGTTGCTTGTGCGGTATGCTGATTCTGCCTCCTCGCCTTGGAGTTCCGTCATCATGAACCTGTCGATCTCGCCGGTCGACATGGTTGTTGCGGGCGAGCAGGCTTCAGGAATCGACGACGGGGCGAGCGCAGTCGACGGAGCCTCGAGTGCGCCCAGCACCAGTTGTTGCGGATCTGTCGAGTCCTGCGTGCCAAGATTGTTTACGAAAAAATTGAATGCTCCAACAGTTAAACTCAAACCTGATTCAAGGCCGAAAACGCCTCCTGAAGCTCTGGCGAGTGCGGATTGAAATTCATTGGAAGAGCAGATGCGCTTTTTGCAGGTGAAGCGGGCAGGCTGCCGCTTTTCGAGTGGATCGGCGAGTCGCCGTGTGTCGCCTGGATCGGCGAGTTGCTGTTTGCTGACATGGCCGGCGAGTTGCCGTTTGCAGATGAGATCGGCGAGTTGCCGTTTGCTGGTGTGATCGGCGATTTGCCGTTTGCTGTTGGGACCGGCGAAACTTCGAGTCCAGCGCTATTCTTTCCCACAGACGGCGCCACTTGACGAGGGGTAGACTCATCAAGACCCATGGTTAAGGTCCCTAGGTTATGAATATGGGGGAGAGAACGTGGTAGAGCTGGAAGTATCGTCGGCTGACAAGCAGGGCAAAGATTTTACCCAGGTTCAGGGCCCTCGTGTGGAGGTAACACCCCTACGTCCTGCCTGTCTGTTATTGCTTTGTGAATATGATGGTTACAAGGTCCCGGCGAGATGTCGATCTCGCTAGGGTTTTGGTGGCTCTGAAAGTACGTGTCTGGTTCGATGGCCCTCCCAGTCCTTAAATAATAGGCTGGGTCTCGGGTGTTCGTAACCGACTCGATTTACAAGTAAGGAAACTCTAAACCGACTATTGCTTCGCCAAACTTGGAGGATACTCCATCTTCGTGGGCCTCCCTTCATGGGCTTCATGTAGGCTCTGATAGTTGGGCCTAGTCGATACGTGCACCAGGTACCCTCATGGTAGGGTACCCGATAGGCATACCCATGTCAGCCGGGGTCAACAAACACATCACGATCATCACACCACACCGGTCCGGACACCACTGCCACAGGCGTTGGACCGTCCTCCTGTAATCTCATGTCTAACATATCAGTTTGAGTCATCGCAATTTCGCCTACCCACAGTGCTTTTACATTAGACCCAAATTACAAGTGTTCGAGTCCAACACTTTACCTACCGTGTAACTACAAGTTCAACTGCAATCAAACATGCACACATATTTGACACATATTCACGGTAGTCTTGGATGACTTTACCGGTGAAATTCGAGACAATGTTGAAATGATGAATTGGTATATCCAACCATTCCGATGCCATATAATATACAGATTAAAACATGCACCCCATCCCAAAAACAGCACGAAAGTTGCATTATTTTCAAAGTACAAGTTTTACTCTTTTTTTGATAAAGTACAAGTTTACTAACTGAGATATAATTTTAGATGACTCGTATTTACTGAAATTTCAAGTTAGCAAAAAGTGCTACTCCCTCCGATCCATATTAGTGGGCATAGCTTTGTCTAAATTCATATGTATCTAGTTAAGTATTTAGACTAGATACATGTGTATCTAGACAAAGTTGTACCTACTAATATGGATCGGAGGGAGTACTTATATCCAAAAAGACAAATCAGTGCATCGTATATGTATACTAGCTGGCTGGAGCATTTTCTCTTGAAGGTCTTTTCAAGCATTTACATACGAATATGTTTGTTTTTTGTTGGATGTATATGTTTTTTTACCTGTTGGATGTATATGTTGAGAAATACCCAACGCAGCAGCTCAGAAAGCTATACTTCAGGGCAGCTAGCTAGCTCCCAAATCGGAGCCAACATTGGCCAAGAATAATTTCCCAAAATGTGGGCCATCATGTACACCACTGAAGAAACTGAAGAACCGGCATCAGCATTGTTAATCGCATCGCATCGCATCATCACGCAGCTTAATCAATCTTGTAACAACAAAATAGTTGGACACCCCAAAGTGAAAAGCAAGAAGAAGCACCGCCCTCGGTTACTGCCTAACCCACATGTTACCTAGACTTGAACACCCAAACAGTCATCAGACAGGCCGGTCACACTCCTCAGCTGCTTACTCGTAGCTAGCCCCCACCTATAAGTATAGAGAGCTCTCCTACATAGCACACCACATTCTCCCTCCCCACTGCCATCCGTCGATCAATCGGTGGTCACCATGAAAACCACCTCACATACCCTAAAACCCTGCGGACAGGAACTGAGCCCCAGCAAGGACGCTGGGCTGGGCGACGATGACGGGCCGACGTTGAAAGCGTCGGTGGCGCCCAACAACAAGCTAGCGCCCAACAAGTTCGCGATCCTGACGCGGTTCCACGCGGGTTACTTCCGCATCAGCCTGGCGCTGAGCGGGCAGGCCCTGCTGTGGCGCACCCTGAGCGACACGTCCACGGAGGAGCCGAGCGCTCTGCGTCCCCTGGTGCAGTCCCTGCCGTCGGCGGCGTTCGTGCTGCTCTGGTGTCTGGCGCTGCTGACCCTGGTGGCGCTGTGCGTGCTCTACGCGGCGCGCTGCGTGCTCCGGTTCCCCGCCGTGCGCGCCGAGTTCCGGCACCACGTGGGCATGAACTACCTCTTCGCGCCCTGGATCTCGTGGCTGCTGCTCCTGCAGGCCACGCCGTTCCTGCGGCCGGAGGCGCCGTCGTACCACATGCTGTGGTGGGCCTTCTCGCTGCCCATCCTGGTGCTAGACATCAAGGTCTACGGGCAGTGGTTCACGCGCGGCAAGAAGTTCCTGTCCATGGTGGCCAACCCGGCCAGCCACATGACGGTGATCGCTAACCTGGTGACCGCGAGGGCGGCAGCCAGGATGGGGTGGCACGAGGGCGCCGTGGCCATGTTCGCCGTCGGCGCCGCGCACTACCTCGTGCTGTTCGTCACGCTCTACCAGAGGTTCCTCGGCTCCGACTCCCTGCCGGCCATGCTACGCCCGGTCTTCTTCCTCTTCTTCGCCGCGCCGAGCATGGCGTCCCTCGCCTGGTGCTCCATATCCCTGTCCTTCAACACCGGCTGCAAGATGCTCTTCTTCCTCTCGCTCTTCCTCTTCGCCTCACTGGTAATTACGTACCTTAAAATTACATTACTATATTTCCTTTCGATCGATCCCGGCCCCGTGGTAAGCTCAGCCGAAAACGTGTCTATACGAATGAGGTAGTGTTACAAAGGCGCGGGAAAAGGAAAGAAAGAAACGAGAGTGCACATTTAGTTGAAATGGATCGGACTTACATGTTCCATCCACTTCGATCGAGGCTCTCTCTCCATATCCATCGCTTTTGCTTTTGGTTGTCGTTCGCTGGGAACTCCAACTAGGATGGTGTAGGGTCACTAGGTCAATGATGCCACTAGATGCCACGTGAACTGCAATGAACTCGTCCCTCCCATTCTTTTGTGCACTATATATGTGTGCAATAGGATATAAGTACTATAATTTCCGTCAAAGAAAAAAAGATTAAAATTAGGTTGAGTTGCATGGCCACTCACATCACCGTCACCAGATAGATCACAGCAGATCATATAGTGCTTATAGACGCATTGCCAACTAATCATGCGTGTTAATTATAGCTAGTAGTGGTGGTGATTAACCCTACTCCGGGTTGCATATATGCAGGTGTCCCGGCCGACGTTGTTCAAGCGTGCGATGCGGCGGTTCAGCGTGGCGTGGTGGGCCTACTCGTTCCCGCTGACGGTGCTGGCGCTGGCGGCGACGGAGTACGCGGAGAAGGTGCGGGAGGCGGGGGCGAGCGCGCTGATGCTCGCGCTCGCCGTGCTCTCCGTCGTCGTCACCCTCGCGCTCATGGTCTTCACCGCCGTCCGGACCAACGACCTGCTGCCGCACGACGACCCCTTCTTCGCATGCACGCTGCTGCCCGCTCATCGCTAGATCGACGACGTCTCGGCAGTTCAATATATCGGTCCTGCACACATATATGCATATATACTTTGTACTACATGCGTGCGTTTTGCATATATTATATACGTGCATGTATGCATGTAATGTACTACGTAATGCCAATTGGGGGTTGGAGACGTTCGTGTACGTGGAGTAAACAATGCTATGATTCTCTTGGATCGCTGTCGGAGTGTCACTTGGGGAATCGGAATGATGCCGATTGGGAGTCCCAGGTTTCGACTGCACGAAATGTGCTTATCCAGTGCGGGACAAGGACGACGATCGATCGAGATGTGCCCCTTGACACATGTCTCTTGTCTCCTACCTCAGGTACGTATACGTACGTACAAGTCGATCCTTGATGAGAATGGGACACATGATGTCTCGTCTGGTCGATCTCCATGTTTGTATAACGATCGATGCTAATCTGTGGAAAGCTACTTCCTCCGTTACGAATTTAAAGAAATTATGGATATTATGTTCGAGAATATTTTTTTAAAATATTTTATAATGGACTAGTTGGTTAAAATGAGTGAACAGACTCATTGAAACACATGTATATATGCATGCAATATAAAAACAGAGTTAGAACGTCGTAAAATTCAGAATGGATGGAGTAAGAGCCACTGCTCAGTTGACTACAAAGTATTTTTTTTGGCAATATAAGAGAAATCATGTAAAAATAATATAAATGATACAAATACATGTATTTGACTACACAATTTCGCCCTGACTACATAGAGTTGTATGTAATTCGGTCTGTAATGGTCGATCAGACTATCAGAGTACCATTTTCTTTTATTTTTTGCGGATGAACGATCTAGTTGCTTAGTTAGTAGCAGTGGCTAGGTTAGCTAGCATGATAGCGCACCATCTGTGTCATGGTTGGTACAGTGCATGGTATTAGCACCTTTGAGGTTGTCGTTGCAGCCGCCGCCATACAAAAGTACCAGCTGGTACGTACTGCCTAGACTCCTTTAAAGAATCGCTAGTAGATAGATCGCAAAAAAAAAAAATTGTAGAACTGTGAGTAGATAGCTGGTTGTACATATATAAAAGGGTAAGTGCACTGAACATATCCCGTTCTCGCTGATCTCTTCAGTGTAAAGCAAAACTAATGCTTACGGTTTGGGAAGATAATACATCGAGTCGCTAATCTCTTATTTTATTGGAGGCTTAATTAGGTCAAGAAAGGCTAACTGACCCCATGGCTCCTTACTAGTAGTGGCAAGAGCACTCGTAGAGTACAAGTAGTGGAGCTATGACTTTGGACAGCTCTGGATGTATCAATTTACGGCCTGAGGTTTATCATACTAACCAGATTCTTAGCAAAGCCGAATGGGTAATGCGCTTAATATGGTAGAGTTTGAAGGCAACATGAAAAAAAAAACTCTTTTTTAGGGCAGCATAAATACGCAATGCTAATTAAACATTTTTTCTTTAAACGTGGCAAGTCCCACGACTTTTTTGGCACAAACCAAGGCACACGTCGGCCTCCATTAAGCTTTGGCATCGCTGGCTGAATCACAATCCTTGTTCGCCGCTTACTTATCGCAAACCCTATATATCGCTCGTTGCGAGCCCTATCTTCGCCTCGCCCGCATACGTTTCTTAGTGGGCCGGCCCTGCTCCATTCGCTTTCCTTTGTTTCTTCGTTCCGTTTCTTTTTCTCCCGATTCTTTTTTCTTTTTATTTTCTCTGTTAATTTTTTTCGTTTTAATTTTTAATTCTCAGTTTTCGTTTTCTTTTCATTTTGTTTTTCATATTTTCAAAATTTGATCCATTTTCATTTCTGGTTTTTGAACCATTTTCATAATTGGAACCATTTTTAAAAAATGAACCATACGCCGACCGTTAGCGGCGCGAATCGGCCGCGCCGCTAACGGGGGAGCTTCTGGCGGGCCGGCCCATCGGGCGGCATTCCTTTTTTTCGTTCTTTTTCTTTCTCGTTTCTTTTCTGTTTATGTTTTTCTTTTTCGTTTTCTGTTTTGTTTTCGTTTTATATTCTCTTTTCTTATTTTTCGTTATTTTTAAGTTTTTTTAAATTGTTTAATTTTTTAAAATGTTTCAAATTTAGAAATTATTCATTTTGAAAATGGTTCTAAAATTAAAAATGTTTCTATTTTGAAAATGGTTCCACATTTAAACGGTTCCAAATTTGAAAATTGTTTATCTTTTAGAATGGTTCCATTTTGAAAATGGTTCCAAATTTAGAAAAATCATTTTTGAAAATGGTTCCATTTTTAAAATGGTTCCAAATTTAATAATGTTTTCCATTTTGAAAATGGTACCAAATTAAAAAATGGTTCCGAATTTAAAATGGTTCCAAATTTGAAAATTGGTTCCATTTTGAACATGGTTCCAAATTTAAAAATGGTTCCGTAATTAAAAATGGTTCCGAATTAAAAATGGTTCCAAATTTCAAAATGGTTCCAAATTTGAAAATTGTTCATTTTTTTAAATGGTTCCAAATTTAAAATTTATTTATTTTTGAAATGGTTCCATTTTGAAAATGGTTCCAAATTTAAAAATGGTTCCAATTTTGAAAATGGTTCAGATTTTCAAATTGATCATTTTAAAATGGTTCCAAATTTGAAAATTGTTCAATTTTCAAAAACATTCCATAATTAATTAGGAATTTACTTATTTCCAAGAATTATCATTTTTCAGATATTTTCTGAGAATTATCAAGCATATATATTTTAAGAATAAAAAACGTACCTGTTAATGGGCCGCGATAGTGCGGCCCAGCAACAAATTCTTCAGGCGGCAGCGGCTTGGAGCCCCGCCAACGGGCGCCATATAGGCGCTCCCGGTAAATAATGTGCCTTCATAGACCAATCATCCTATTACTGGGCCGGCCCTTCATTTATTTTTCTTCCTTCTCAGTTCAACTACCATACACGGCATGGCAAGGCAAATCCTATGCGGCGCCCATTAGCGCCGCATAGTGATACCGCCGCATGAAGCGAAGGTTTACTGGGCCGGCCCGTCTGGTGCCTTTTTCCTTTTTATTTTTCTGTTTCTTTTTTCTTTTCTTTTTTGTTTCTTTTTTCGTTTTCATTTTTCTTTTCTTTTCTATTTTGTTTTTGCTTTCTTTTTTTATTATTTTTTGTCCTTTAAAAAAAAATGGTTCCAATTTTGAAAATGGTTCCAATTAAAATGGTTTCAATTTTGAAAATGGTTCCATTTTTTGAAATGGCTTCAAACTTGAAAATGGTTCCAATTTTTGAAAATGGTTCCATTTTGAAAATTATTCCAAATTTAAAAATGGTTTTGAATTTAAAATGGTTACAAATTTGAAAATTGTTTATTTTTTATTGTTCCAAATTAAAAAAATGGTTCCAAATTTAAAAATTCGAAACAATTTTCTTCTCTTTTCTTTTTTACTTTTTTTATTTTCTTTATTTTGTTTTTTCGTTTTACTTTTTCGTGTTTGTTTTCTTTTTCGTTTCATTTTATTTTTCAGTTTTTGTTTTTTGTTTCCGCTAAATGGTTCAATTTTTAAAAAGATTCCAAATTTAAAATGGTTTCCAATTTTAAAATTGTTCATTTTTTAAAACGGTTCCACTTTTGAAAATGATTCCAACTTTAAAAATGGTTCCATTTTGAAAACGGTTCCAAATTTAAAATGGTTCTGAATTTAAAATGGTTCTAAATTTAAAAATGGTTCCGAATTTAAAATGGTTCCAAATTGAAAATGGTTCCATTTTGAAAATGGTTCCAAATTTAAAAATGGTTCCATTTTGAAAATGGTTCCAAATTTAAAAATGGTTCCAAATTTGAAGATTGTTCATTTTCAAAATGGATTCATTTAAAAAATGGTTCCAAATTTAAAAATTGTTCATTTTTTAAAATGGTTTCAAATTTAAAAATGGTTCCGAATTTAAACTGGTTCAAAATTGGAAAATTGTTCATTTTTTCAAATTTAAAAATTGTTCTTTTTTTAAAATGTTTCCATTTTGAAAATGGTTCCAAATTTAAAAATGTTTCCATTTTGAAAATGGTTCAAATTTTAAAAATGGTTCTGAATTTAAAATGGTTCCAATTTTGAAAATGGTTCCAAATTTGAAAATGGTTCCGAATTTGAAAATGGTTCCAATTTTTGAAAATTATCCTAAATTTGCAAATGTTCCATTTTAAAAAATGGTTCCGGATTTTAAATGGTTACAATTTTTAAAAATTGTTCCAATTACCATGAAAGCGCAAGAAGCAGTAGCAAAAACGTTCTTCTGGACGAAGGAGAAAACGCACGAAAGAATCAGTCGAAGAAGCGATGGAAACCTTCGAACGTACGAGCGAGAGCGAAAGAAATGGGCCGGCCCAGGAATCGAACCACGTAGGCGTCGTGACTCAGAAGCGCCGCTAACGAGCGCCCTGCTGGAGCTCCCGCATGGCAATAAGGATCGTCATGAAGTTATAAAAGAAAAAGAAAACATCGTGTTATTGGCTAGCACTTTCTTTCTTGAAACGGGGGTAATACTTTTTTTATTGCATAGTTTTAAAAGTCATAAAACAAACGTAGCCCGAGAAAATCATATTGATCATGTAAAAATAAACATAAAGGTCAACCATCCAAAGATGGAAGCACTAACCATCTAATCTGCTAATATTTTGACAGGCACCCTGGCTAAACATAGCCCGAACGTGCGCCATCAGACGAGTGTACTAGTGTGTGGTTCTGTACTAGTGTGTCATTCTGTACCCGTTGGTCGGCTGGGACAAGGTAGAACCACACACTAGTACAGAACGACACTATGAGCACGTTTGGTGGCATGCAACATGTCAGACTAGGCCCGCTAGCTGCGAGCGCCCAGCGTTTGGTGGCTTGAATCCGCTCCTGGTCCAGGCTAGCGCGCTCTTTAAAGCGTGCACGTGAAGTTAGGCCCTGGCGAGCGCACAGTGGAGAAGGGCGGGGGACGCATCAATATTCTGCCCACTACTCTCTCTCTCTCCTATCCCTCGTTGCTGTCACCGCCCAACTGCTCCTCTCACGTCCCATCAAGCTCCACGTCTGCCGGGGCCAGAATCTTGCAGCAGGGGAAGTATGAGCCCCGTGGTGGGTCGCCATTCGGAGGGCGGCGATGCTGGCGGCGGAGGCGGCCACAAGCACTCAGCCGCGTGAACCCCCGCCGGGATTCAGCCCGAGGCCATGATTCTCCCCTGCTCCCCCGTCCCCTCTTTCGGCACCCGGATCTGGGATTAGATCGGACGCCATCTCTCCTTTGATGGCCGCTCCACCTTCGGCATCGGCAACTCTGGCGTCGGCAACGGTGGCATCTGCATCGACATCGGCAACGGCGAAATCAAGGAAGAGGAAGGGCAAGGACCCAGCGTCGTACGTCTCCGATGGTAAGTTTGCGATCCCCAATCCGTTCTTAGGGTTTTTTATGCTCGAGTAGATGTTCAGTTGACATGCATGTCCATTAGTGTAGATGTTCCAGTAGATCTAGTAGTAGTTGTAGTAGATGTTACACACATGCATGTCCATTTGTGTTTGTTCCATGCCAGTGGTCACCGCGGCACGACGGTGGTCACTGGCATTGATCCTTGCAGCGTTGCAATGGACAATGTCATTGATCCTTGCACCGTTGCAATGGACAATGCCATTGATCGTAGCATTCTTCAACCATCTTTGCTTATATGACTGACCCCAGTGCTTCTTTATTTGCAGAGCTAGGAGGTGCTCTGCGATATGACACCTGATCCTCCTGCACCTCTTCAGGACCGCATCTACCACAACATTGCAGTTAGAAGGGCAGTTGTGCAAGGGCTAGAGGACGCTGTGAAGGAGATGGAGCGCAAGAACTTTGATGGGGAGAAGCATGTAGCCGTCCTCCACGCCTGGGAAATGAACCATCCGAGGTGGTGCCGCGGCGCCTCTATGTCGACATCAGCTATTCCAACCTGAAGGCCATCGTCCTTCCTCCAGAACTGAGTCTGCTGCTGGTGAAGAAGCTGAACCTCAAGAAGTCCAAGTCTCAGCCCCAGCCCAAGACCTCCGTGCCAATCCGGTGGCCAAAGGGATGTGAGTACTTCGTGCAGGTCACGTGGTTCGAGGAGGACCTCATCATCTTCAAGGGCTGGAGGGATTTTCTTAGGGATAAGAACTTGGATGTGGGTGACCTCGTGGTGTTCAAGTACCATGATGGGGGATTCGACGACATCAAGGTCTTCAAGTACATCACCTCCACTCAGAAGGTGTTCGAGTGTGCCTTAAATCCCAGGTGATGATCTCCAGCAATTTAGATGAAGTTGAAGAAGTTGTTTGTTAAGTACATATGCTGAAACATAAACCCTCTGCTCCTCGATAGTGCGTGTTTGGTAACATGGTAGCAATTTAGTCTTATCTCAGCTTACTGAGAGAAAGATGTTGAAACTCTGGACCCTATACATTACTTTAAAAGTTACAATTGTTAAGTACATATGCTGAAACATAAACGCTCTAATTTTAAGCAAAACTGAAATGATATCTTACCTACGTATTGAGATGGCTCTTGTTGATGAACCGGAGAAGCCAACCCACGTCTTGTCAACAAGATATTTCCATGTCGACATCTTCATATGACCCATGACAACAACCATACTTTCCATGGAGGCCAACACCGGCCCTGGCTTTTATATGCGATGTCACCGAAATCTAATCAGATACGTCTCGGGCACAAACCCTAGTGGGTGTGGCTAGCCTAGAGTGAGAGCGAGAGTAGTGTGGCACACCCGGAGCGTTTTTCTAGAATAAACCATGAGTTTTGTGTAAAACCTACCGATCATCTCCCAACTTTACACCGTCATTTCACGTGCTTCAGATTATTTGTTCATCCATTCAAGTTTACTTCTAGGTAAACAATGATTGCTATAGATATTTGTTGGCCCATTCAGGGTTTACTTTTACTGATTAACTGTACACATGTAAATTTGATCGTAAATGCGAAGTACCGTGAAAGTTAGGGCAACTCTAACACGCAGACGCAAACGGACCAAAACAGACACAATTTTTGGGTCCGTTTTTTGCCGTTTGGGTCGGTGGATGGACAACAAATGTCCGTTCGTGTCCGCGCGCCCGCGTGACGACCCAAGGCGAGTGACCCAAATGGGTTTTTAACTTATATTAATAGCATGACAAAAGGCCGTTCTGGTTACAAATAGGGGGGGTGGGCCACAAACGGACTTTTTAGAATACCTAAAAAATATTTATATATATAAGGGGCTCGCCGCGGGCGCCCTACTCGTCGTCGTCATCGTCAGGGATGACTATGTACGGCGGCGCGACCTAGAGATGGGCCGGCGTCACACGGCCAGGCGGCGTGGGCGGCTACTCCTGCTGATGCTCCTACGGCAGCGGTGGCAACAGCTCGGGGGCAAGGCCAGTCCAGTACCAAGACTGGCGTAGAGCCCGGCGGGGAGCGACTGAGCCTGCTGCTGCAGCTCTGGGTCAGGCTCCATCCGGGCGACCCATGGTTGCGGCGGAGGCTGCTGCTGCTGCTGGGCCTCCTGGAACACGCGCTCTCAGCACATGACCTCGTCCTCGATGAGTGTGCGCCTGGACTCCTCGAAGACCCGCAGCAGAAGTGGGTCACCGTCCTCGACCCCTCCTCGAACCATAGCCCCTCCTCCTGGTCCGGCAGCTGCGATGGGTACTGCTCCGGCACGGGCGGCGGCGTAGGTACCGGAGCGAATAATCTCTACCGGCGCTCGTCATGCTTCTCCCAAAACCACGTGCCCCGGTGGCGGGATTTCGGCGCGAAGGCCGGGTCGTCGAGTACTCCTCTGGGAACACGGCGCAACGGCGCTCGATCTCCAGGGCCCGCGCACGCCCGCTCGTTGGAATGGGCGGCACCGGAATCCGCTGTGGATTCTGGTGCCAGAATTCCGGCAGGTGCACATTGGGCTAGCGCACGGGCTTCACGTGGTTCCAGTGCCACCAACACTCCTTGACGGGGACAGAGCGGCGGCGGCGCCGCGGCGGCCCCCCACCACCACGGCCCCCGGTGGGGCGATGCTGAATGGGGCCGGAGGAGCAGGGGCTAGGGCACGACGCGAAGGAGGAAGTGGAGCATTGCGTGAAGCAGATCTGCGGCTTCGTGGTCGTGGTTCACCTTGCCGTCCACCGTAGCGGCATTGCTCCGGCTAGAGTTGTGCTTGTTGGCGGCGGGGGAGCACGGTGGGGCTGGGAAGTGGGGATGTAGGTGGCGGTGGCCGTCGCTATCCGCACGGGCGCGTTAAAAAGGACTGGGGGAGGGAGACGAGCCGGCAGCAGGGTCGCTGCCAGGTGGGGCCAGGGACACTGAGCGGACGCGAGGACGGTCCGTCTCTAGTCCGTCGCGACGCAAACCTGACCCACTTTTGCTCTAGGAATGGGTTGGCGCGGACACGAAATGGACATAAGATGGACCAAATTCCAAATTGCGTCCCCACGTTGGCCCTGATTTTAGCCACTCCGACGCAAACGGACAGAAACAGACCAAATGCGTCAAATGCGTCCGTTGAGTTGGCCTTAGGGCGAAGTTTTCTCTCTCTAGGTAGAAAGGCGCACCATGTACATTTCTAAAAGCAATTTCTGCAGACTAATAAGGCGGGGCCTAGTGGTGGGGAGGGGCTGATGCCTTCCCACCCTACTGAGTTCGACTACTCATGTTCGCAATTTCGGTGATGTTGCACCTTTTTTTTTTATCAAAAATACCGCAGACCTCCTCTCGTATTTTTTTAAAAGCAATTTCTCGCAGCTTGCTCGTGCAACGACACAGTAACAAATCTTGACGCTAAGATTTTGCCTGGTTGTGCATGAGACGTGGCTAATTTTTTTTAAATAATACACTAAATTAATTAAATTCCGGAAATAATACGCGATTTTTTTTTGCAAAAATATGATCCAGTCGTCCATGACGAAGACGACTGGGCCTTGTCATCCACGGCGAAGACGACAGGCATAAGCTGCTGGATTATTACTGCTGGCGTGTATATGTAAGTGCACGCCACTAGTAGTCTTACCAGTGGCGTGTATTTGTGGGTGTACGCCACTCGTCGTCCTCGCCAAGGACGACAAGTCGCCTGTCGTCTTCGCCAAGGACGACAAGGCACCTATCGTCTTCGTCATGGACGACTGGATCCTATTTTTGCAAAAAAAAAACCACGTGTTATTTCCGGAATTAATTATTTTTTGTGTATTCAGCATTTGCCAGCACTACTTACTCACGTCCACCTGATTTCATCACGTGATTCGAAACAAAGTTGGAGGCGGCCGGCGCAGCGTCCGTGCAGCTCCATACCGTCCACACGGCTGAGGAAGAAGCCAACGAGGACCCATTTTCGGACAACGACAACGCCGTCTGCTTCAGTTTTCAACGATTTTAGTTCGTAATCCATGGCAAAAGGACGAAATCAAGTGCCAATTATAGACAGTGTGACTGAGTTGAGCGAGTCTTTTCGCACCCACCTAGCTCGCCGACGCTGCCAAACATAAACGCTAGCTTTCCCGTTATGTGATCCCACCGTCCTTGAGACTGAACATACATGACCAGCTGCCGACATCAGAACATCCCGTCTGCCATGCTCACTAGAGTTTGACTCTGAGATTATACACCTCTCGACTCTCGTGTAAGTTGAGGCACTAGGTACTGGTATAGGCAGCAAATTAGCAATTCCATACTACTCCGTAATAAGAGATATTTTTAGCTACAAGGTGAGCAGTAGCTAAACGATGGTTATCCGTGATAATCTTTGCTAGCATGAAAAGAAGGAAATCGAAAATGAATCGACAGTACCAAAGAATGGGATAAAGTGGCATGCAAAACAGTGGCAGAATTAATTGGAGATTGGCATTCGGCACGGCATTAATCAAAAGTGGGTGTGCATGGGTCTGCCATTCACATGATCCAACCAGCTCCATTGATTGGGCGCAACGTACCTTTTCTCCAGCTGCTTACTCACCGAGACACCTGTGCTCCTTCTTCGACTGTGCTCACATAGTCACATGAGTACAATCGCCAAGAAGCTCACGACATCTCCCACTCGCCGATTCCAAAACATATTTAGCATTCCTCCCTCCCTGCGCTGAGAATTCCTCTTGCGGTTGCATTGTTTCTTCTGGGTAAGCTTGGGATTCCAACTCTCTTGTAACTCTGATCTGATGATCAACTGAGGATCTTGAGGGGTTGATCTTTTTTCTTTGTTCAGGATTGATTTGAAGATGCGGACTACCTTGATTGCCCTCTACATTACAGTTTGTTCTGTCCTGTTCATCCTATCGAAGATGCTCATCTCGTTCCTGTGCTACAAGAAGTGGGCTCGCAAGAAGAGGATCATCGAGACCAGCCTGACAGGTAAGTACTGCAGTAGAGATTTCAGGCATGGAACTATATGTCATCAACGGGAGTTCATACAAGCTTCATGAGGATCGTTCCGGCAGGTGGCAAGATGGTGATCTTTCGTTCGGCCGCGATGCAGTCTCTGAGCCCGAAATCGTTCATGAGGATGATCATGGGGCTGTCCAGCAAGGACATCATCGGCTCCGGCGGATACGGGACGGTGTACCTGCTGAGGCTGGACGAGAAGTCGGCGTTCGCGATCAAGAAGCTCAACCGGGGCAGCGCGGAGATGGACCGCGGGTTCGAGAGGGAGCTGGACACCATGGGCGACATCAAGCACCGGAACATCGTCCCTCTCGTCGGCTATTACGCGGCGCCACACTTCAACCTCCTCATCTACGAGCTCATGCCCAACGGCAGCCTCGACAACATCCTCCACGGGAAGGAGGAGAAGAAGCAGGCGCTGCTGGACTGGCCGGTGAGGTACAAGATCGCGCTGGGTGTGGCGCGCGGGCTGTCGTACCTGCACCACGACTGCATACCGCACGTCATCCACCGGGACATCAAGTCCAGCAACATCCTCCTCGACCACAACATGGAGGCCAGGGTGTCCGACTTCGGCCTCGCCACGCTCATGAAGCCCAACGAGAGCCACGTCACCACCGTCGTCGCCGGCACCTTCGGCTACCTCCCGCCAGGTCCGCATCGCCAAGCTCTTGCACTCCCTTGCGAAATATATCATGGATCCCTGAATCTGCTGTATATATGCTGTCCAGAGTACTTTGAGACCGGGAGGGCGACCACCAAGGGCGACGTCTACAGCTACGGCGTCGTCTTGCTTGAGCTTCTCACCGGGAAAAGGCCGACGGACGAATCGTTCCTTGAGAACGGCACACGGCTGGTCACCTGGGTAAGCAAAGCATCCGTCTCACATGGCTCATGATTTTGTAATCACTCTATTGCCCGCTCTGCTCTCGTCGTCTCGTCTAACTGACACCGGTATCTGTTGCTGACACTCTGCTCTCGTGTGGCTGACACCAGCAGATTCGATCAAAATCTAAATACCAGATACAAGTAAGACTAATTGGTTAATTCTGCATGATACGATGCTCTTAAGAGAACTGTTTTGGCTTAAATCACTCGAATGATCGTCGTACGAAGTGGCCAATGAATGTTGCTGAAATAACTAACCAACCTATAGCTTTCGATTAACTAGTCTAGTTAGCACTGTGTTCCTGTACCCATCAGAAAACTGATGGGCGGTGGCCATCACCATGAGGTCCCCAACCCAACATACTCCCAAGTCAAGATCAACCAGTACACTAGTGCAGTGCTACCTAATAAGAGTAGCATGTGCTTAATGCTAGTTATGGACATGTACTACTCTGTTTATAGCGCTGTGAAATAAGGACGTAGGATGAACTAGTTAGATTCATCCATCCATTCCCCAGCCGTGCCATGCTGACATCGATCCATGGTTGCACCGTGTTTTCAGGTCAAGGAGACAATGGAGGAGAAGAGGGAGGAGCACGCCGTCGACAGCGCGTTGCCGTCTTTCCCCGCCGACGAGGTCAAGTTCGTGTTCACCGTCGCGGAGAAGTGCCTGGAGTCTGATCCCCGCGACAGGCCAACAATGACGCAGGTGGCCAAGATGCTTGAGCAGGCGAAGCTGGCCTAGTATAAATGTATAATATAGTATGCTAATCAATTAACGCGCAGTATGTAGCTAGTTCCTTAATCTGTCTGCAGATTTTTCTTCCACTCTAGGTGTTGATTTTGCGAAATTCGGGATGGGTTCCGCACAAAGTTTTCACAAGATTTTTGTTGGCAAGCTGCCACAAAGGCGTTGTATAAGAAGCAAAAAACTATTGTTTGGATTAGTAATATATTTGTACAGCTAAGATTGTGATCCAATGCCGCTTTTCGCTTTACTCGTTTTTTTTTAGAATTTAGGTATGTTCGAAAACAAGCATGCTCCGCCACTCATCATCCTTTTTTTCGATGAAAGGACCCCAACGGGCCCCCAATTTCATAGAATTGAAAGTGTCAGATACATTTTTCAGATGTCCTAGTATAAATGTATACATCACCCTCACGCACATCCACAGACAACATAACAGGACAAACCCTTCTTGAACAAAAATTACTCGCTCTCGCCGTTCCCCGTCACTGCTACAGTGTCAAGGCGATTTTTGGGCTCCTCCCCGTCAATCCACCTAGCTCGCCGGCGAGCCGTGGGTTCCCTCTTCCTCCGCCGGCCGCTCTGGCGGCGGGAGGATGGGGGAACCCCGGATCTCGGCTTGTATAGCGTAGGGTTTGGTGGGGGTCCTCCCGGCGTCGTTGAGGTGTTGGCGGCGGTGTCGGCGAGGTTTTGGGTGTCGGTGCGCTCCTTCATCGACGGCGGAGCTCCTTGGATCTTCGGCGTGGCGCGCGCGACTTCTGGAGGCTGGGGATCCACGGATCCGTCGGCCTCGTCCGTCCCCGGGTATTGCGAGTGGTGGTGCTGGAAGAGGGGATTCAAGGCGGTGGCGGTGCAGGGCTGTGGAGTGAAGGCGGAAGATCGGTGGCGCTGGCCACGGATCTGGAGCTGCTTGAGCTTGGGGGCTGCCCCCAGCCGATGTTTGTTCAGAGATGGCAGATCCTGCTCTACGGAGTTGGTGGATGTTGCGGTTCGTCAACGCCTTCGGGCTAGAAGCTTTTCTGCTCCTCGGGTGGTCGTTTTCGGCGGCTGGTTTCTTCGACGGCTCCGGCGGTGGAAGGTCAGTGCGTCGGAAGATCTTGAGGTTGAAGTTGGAGGAAGCCACGGCTGCCGTTCTTTGTTTTTCCTCTTTGCGTGTTCTTGGGCGTGTTCTTGTTCTTCCTTTGTAATTTCATCAGTTTGAATACTATGTCCATTAGCAAAAAAAAAGGACAAACCCTTCTTTCCTGCCAACAACACTATCTAAAAGGAGCAGAACAATACAATGCTGAAAAACATAACATCGTCCTGGGACAACGCTACAGAGTCAACACAACAGGTAAAAAGAGCAGGCGCAAAAGAAAGCAAAGATCTACACAACTATCCTCCTCCGAATCATATTCCAGCCATGATCATGTCCAAAAATGTCTTGCGCCGCTCTCGCCAACCTGCTAGCCCAGCTTTTGCAGCCCGCTTCTCTGTAATTTCACTCAAGTATTTAATAAAATGACATGCAAGAAGTATAACATTAGTATACTTTTTTTTAGATAAAAGGCAGTTTTATTGCCCAGCTTTGAGTTAACGAAGCCAGAGAGGTTCAGCATACAGTTACAACTGCTGCGGCATACAGCTTAGCCAAATGAAAGGTACATGCTGCGGCATACAGCTTAGCCAACAAGAACAACTACTGCAAACCGAGATAAAAAGGCAGCAACATCAGGTTCAACTAGGTAGACAGCTGGAATGAAGATCCCTAAGCTTTGCGACCAGCCAGCTTGCGCCCTCCTTGTCCTGCGACTTGAGAGGAGGAAGCCACGCCTACAAGAAAAGCATGGTTTTGTATATGATGTCAGCTGGATGATTAAACACTTTCCGCTCGATGGCAAGTTTATTTCGCATAGACCACAACGCCCAAGCTTGGGCTAAAAGCAAGAACCAAATGAGTCTACGGGTGCAACCCAAGAAGTTAGCTAAGATGGCAAAGAATTGGGCAAAATTTTGCGGGCACCAAGTTCTCCCTAGAACCTGGCGCAAGACTGCCCACATGAACACCGCTGTCGGACAACGAAAAAAGATATGGGTTGTGTCTTCTACCTCCCCACACAAGGCACATTTGCCATCCGAAGGCCCCTGCCTTGTGGCCAACTGTGTCACTAAGGGTAAGCGATCTAGGATAAGTTGCCACGAGAAGATCCTAATTTTAAGCGGGATTTAGCCTTCCAAATTTCTTGGAAGTGGGCTACTGTCGCCCCTTGCATCTGTTTTTTGTACATGGAGTTGACAGAGTAGGCGCCCGCCGCCTCCAATGTCCAAGAAATTGTATCGTGTTCATCGTCAAGCTCAATTGAGTTGATGATCTCCACAAGCTCCGTCCACTGATTAAAACCCGCCACGTCCAAGGAACGTCTAAAGAGGCACTGGCCGTTCACGGCCTGAGCAACCGAAATCGTTTCATCCTCACAAACCCTTTAAATGAGCGGGAACTTAAGGCTGAGGGGACCCTCCCAGGTCCATCGATCCCGCCAAAATTGTGTTCTCTGCCCATTGTGCACCGAATGCCTAGCCCCTAGTTTGAACAACTGTTTAATCTTGTGAAGGCTCTTCCAGAACTGCGAACCCCCTCGGTCCGAGCTCGAGAAGATGTCTCCGGATTGAGTATACTTGACACGGATAATCCGCGCCCAAATAGCGTTGTCCATCTGATAAATCTTCCAAATCCATTTAAGCATCAGAGCCACATTCATTTGTCTAGAATTAAGTAAGCCAAGGCCCCCGCAGTGCTTGGGTCTACATAGTGCCGGCCAATTGACCATATGGTACTTTCTCTTAGTCCCCGCTCCTTCCCAAAAGAAGCGGGACATGTGGGAGTTAAACTGGGCATGGATCCCATCCTGAAGAAGGAATAGGCCCATGGCGAACATAGGTAGGCTGGCAAGACATGAGTTGGATAAAATCAGTCTTTCCCCCGAGGAAAGGAACCTACCAATCCAGGGTTCGACTCTATCCGCAAGATTCTGCACTAGGAAGGCCCACTGGTCAGCAGTAAGTTTTTTGTCAGAGATAGGCAGACCAAGGTAGATAAAGGGAAAAGTGCCCAGTTTATAGTTCAGCTGTCGTGCCACTCTCATACTGTGTTCGGGTTGCAGATCAAGGACAAAAACTTCACTTTTGTGGTAGTTTATCTTCACCCTGGACATGTTCTCAAAGCACATGAGCAAGAATTTCAAGTTGGCAATGTCCCGGTCGTTGTTCTGAATAAGGATGATGGTATCGTCCGCGTATTGCAAATGGGTAATTCTCCCCGGAACTAGATGAGGCACTACCCCATGAATATGACCCGCAGAATTGGCAGCCGAGAGCATAGCTGAGAGCCCTTCAGCAAAGAAGTTAAACATCAATGGCGAGAGGAGGTCCCCTTGACGCACCCCTCGTTTATTGCGGAAGAAAGGGCCCATTTCCCCGTTAATCGAGATAGCAGTTTGGTCGCCGGAGACAATTTGGAAGATTCGATGAACAAAGCCAGCTTCAAACCCTTTCCTTCGAAGCACCTCGACCAGGAAGTCCCAGTTGACCCTGTCATATGCTTTTTCGAAGTCTAATTTAAGCAAGATGCCCCCCGACTTCTTGCTTTTTATTTCATGGACAATTTCATGAAGAGCTAGGGGCCGTCTAAGATAAAGCGGCCCTTGATGAATGCGGTCTGGTTAGGGCTGATAATTTTGTGGGCAATAGGATCCAGTCTAGTTGCAAAGGCCTTGGAGATAATCTTGAACACCATGTTGATGAGGGCAATTGGGCGGAACTGAGAAATGCTCTCCGCCCCTTGCACTTTTGGGATCAGCGTCAACACGCCAAAGTTGAGCCGAGAGATGTCAATCCTCCCCAGGATGAAATCATTGAAGATGTGAAGAACCCCATGTTTGACTAGTGGCCAGCATTTTTTGAAGAACGGAACTGGAAACCCATCCGGTCCATGGGCTGTATCTGATTTCATATCCTTCAAGATGTTTTCTAGTTCACTTTTGGTGAAGGTGATTGCCAACAGATCATTGTCTGCTTGAGTAGCTTGCATATCCACCTCCCAAGTGTTATGCGCCAGACCACAATTGCGCGGGGTGGTCGAACCCAACAACTCCCTATAGATATCATAAATGTGCTCCTGAAGCTCCGTCTTCTCGGAGACCACCGTACCATCAGCTTTGGTAAGGGAAGAAATATAGCATCTGCTTCTCTTTCCATTGGAGATGGCATGGAAATACGCCGTATTGGCGTCCCCCTAGAGCGCCCATCTAATCTGACCCCGTTGTCTCCAGTACTCCTCTTCGAGCCTGTAAATTTGGAGCAGTTGGTCCTCTAAGTGGTATCGATAAGCCCACTCCTCATCGTCGAGACCAGTAGAGTCCCCTTTTTATCTATCTCTCGGATGGCAGACAGGAGCGTTTCTTTCTTCTGTCTGGAGTCCTTGCCCAGGTTACGGCTCCACCCTCTGAGCTTTTGTCTAGTCCCTCCAGACATAAAGCCCCACCAATCTATGATATCTCTACCCCTAACCTTTTTAGCTAAGCTCTCCCAAGAGTTCAGCATAACCTACTGGAATTCAGGTAATTCGAACCAGCCTGTTTCAAAAAAGAAGCAATTACTCCGGACAGGGGCTCCCTCGCACGTGTCCAGAATAAGCGGCGTATGGTCAGAACCAAGGCTAGTCTCAGCAACCAGGGTACAGAGCGGCATCTGTGTCTCCAAAGAGGCCGACATGAACACCCTATCTAGGACACATCTCACAGGGTTTAGGCGCCTGTTGGACCAGGTGTACCTCGCTCTCGAGCGATGAATTTCCTGCATGTCCCAATTGGCTATATGGGAATTAAACAGATGGATCCTAGGCCAATTTATTCTATCATTGTTCTTGTCCTCGCTGCCTAGGATAAGGTTAAAGTCGCCACCCATAACCACAGGGCTTTGACAGCGGGCGGTCTTGGCCGATAGCTCATCAAGGAAGGCTATAGATTTAGAGTGGTCCGCTAGACCATAGATTCCTATGAGAATGAGCATGTGTTTAGTCGGTCTATGAAGCACAGAAAAGCTAAGGAAATGTTGACCCCTATCAACATTTCCAACTTTGAAAAGACTGTCTCTAACTCCCAGTAGAAGGCCACCCGAATGCCCGCTAGCTGGAAGCCAGCTCCAGAAGAATCTCTCCCCTACTTCCAGGCTTCGAAGCTCCTGGTCGGTAAAGTCCTGCTTAATCGTCTCTTGCAAACACACCACATTGATCTTATGCTTCCGGAAGTATTCTTTGAGCAGGGTTCGGCGTCCCAGCACCCTGAACCCACGGATGTTCAGAAAGAGGCACCACATTATGGAACCCCTCCTTTAGCCCGTGCTTGGCGGGTGTACGACTTTCGCGCTGTGGACTCGTATTGCTTCTTGCGGCCCCTGGTTTTCCGGATCGGACCCGAGACTGGCCCTCGCCATTATTTGTTTTCTTCTTCTTGTTCGACCCGGTCCCTACCATGGTCTCTACCTCTGGGGTAGGATCAGCCCCAGCTATCCCTGCCGATCTTCTCGCATGCCATGGCAAGTTCCGCTTGAGCAACTTCGGCGGCACGGAACATGGAAAGGATTTCGACAGGAGGACCCGCGGAATCATGGAACACTACACAGCTATCTTGAGCTACTTGTAGGAAGTGTGAATCAGGTAAGGAATTTAAAACAGTGTAGTCAGCGATGGAGGTACCTGTCTTGTTCTTCTCCTTGGTGAGCTGAACAGCGCGCTCCAGCACTGGGCCCTCCGTGCGTCCTTCCCCACGCACGCTCTTCCTCTGGGTCACGGTTGGGATGGGGATCGCCGCGCTCCTTGGTGCTCTGGTAACTAGGACATCGAGCTCTGGGACAACCTTCCCTTGGATTTGCGCCCCCAGGGTCGATTTTCCCCGCAGAGCGGGAATTCGTCCGTGAAGTCTGGCTGGGAGAAAGGAGGTGGCGACGGGGACCGCACCCTTGCGGCCCTATAAGCGTTGGCCTTGCTGCGCCATTCGCGCTCCCGAGCTACTGTTTCAGAATTGACCACAGGTGGACTTGCAAAAGGGGCCTTGTTCTCAGTAGGCGCTGCAGCCGATGAGTCCAGGGTAGCAGAAGGTGAAAGAGGCGCTTGATCTGTGATGTTGGTGGTTACTGCAGAGTTCTCCACCTCAACAGGGGCTGCGGTCATGGGCACATTCTTCTGCATCAGGTTCTCCTCCTTGTTGTGCTACAAGAGATTGTTTCTAGACATGAAGGATCCGTATTGATTAATCGTAGGTGCCGAGGCTGCCTTCTGCTTTGGTTGCTCATGGAGTTGGGTTGGAGTGCTCTGCTTAGTAGCTGTCTTGTGTCCACCCCCATATTTCCCACCCTTGGGAGGAGGTGGGGGTGGGCTCTTCTCCTTCTCTCTGCTTTCCCTTCGCCGCCAGTGTTCATTGTCAGTGTCTTCATCAGAGCTCCCATTTAGATCATCCCAAGCATCTATCTTTTTATTGTCCTTTGGGGGTGGGGGAGGAGGTGTTGCTTCTTTCTTATTGCTAGGCTTCTCCACCTCCACCCGGGCCTTGAAACCGTTGTCGTTGACACAAAGGATAATATGGTCGACCACCTCCTCTGAGCCACAGCAGCCAAAAAACATCCTCACAGGTTCCTCTGGATCTTCTAGGGTTTGAGCATCGACCTCCATCGGGCGGCCCACTGCGCGGGTACCAATCAAGAGCCTGTTGCTGTGGCGGTATTGGGGCGGGACCCCGTGCAGCTTCACCCAAGTGTCAGATAGGTTCTCAGTAGCCTGATCCTCAACAGATCCCACTAGTACAGAACGACACATATGATACCCCTCTATGGAAACGGCAGTAAAAAGGCGACGGTAAAACGGACCCGCGCGTGGAAAATGAGAGCTCGCGCCCCCGAATCGCGACACATCGGAAACGGTCAAAATAAATGACCGTTTGCAATAACTATTGGCAACGGATGTTTTCTATGTCTGTTTGCGATGTGAGCCACTATAGCAACGGACATTTAACTCGGCCCGTTTGCAATATTAAGTGGGCCTACCTAGTCAGGTCATTTATTGAAGATAAAGTCCAGCCCAAACGCCCCTTCCTGCTCCAAACGCATCGACACCCACCTCCTCCACAAGTCCACATCTCGATCCCCTTTCTCTCTCCACCACCGCTCCCCACCTCCTCCGCCCGATTCTGCCCGCCGGCCGGCCTCCCGCGCTCCGGCCTTGACACCAGCCGACGGAGTCGCTCCTGGCCGCCATGGATCGGTCGACGGAGCCGCTGCACACCAGGACGCGAGCCTCCTCACGGAGGGGAGACCAGAACACATGTAGCAAGATGCCGGCGCCCTCCTCCACGAGGCCATTTGCTGGCCACCAGCCGCCTCCAAGGTCGCCGCAATGGAGGGATTCCACCTCGAGATCGAAGCCATCCGCGGTCAGTCCCTCATCCCTCCCTCTCATTCGTCCTCCTTCCATTGTCGTTCTGCTCACGCCGCTGCCTTGTGCTTTGATGATTCGCAGCTCGGTTCGATTTGATCCTGGGGGACGGCCACGGGGAGGAGACGACCAACATCTAGTATGCTCTAGTACGATCTGTCTCTCCCACATCTAGATCCGCATCTAGCAACTGCTATTTCTGGTTTTCCGTCTTTGTCTCTCTCTGAAAATTACGCATCCGGCGTGAACATCCCGTCCGGCTGCTAGAGGCAGCTCGCGCATGGCTGGCGCTTGATCTGTACTTAACTTTTCTTTTTTACATGTGATCTGTACTTAGCTAGTTGCTCAGAGTGTGCTTGTGTCTCTGCAACTGCCATCTCTTGTTTTCCGGCCGGAAGACGATACGTATCTTGATACGTTCTTGAGAACGGCAGGAACAAAAACAAGGAAGTGGAGTCCACTAGTATTTGCATCGATTCATTCTTGATCTAATTAAATACTTGGTACATCATGTATACTACTGGATTCCGGGTTACTAATTTTTGTTGTTTCTTCAATATGAACTATCCCTTGTGTTCGTTCTAAATTTTCACCACTTGCGCAGTATCTCTTGAAGAATGGCGTGCATGTACAGCTGCGACAAGTCCCGGTAGCCTAGATTGATTTCTATTGTGAGCAAGGACTAGTGCGGCAAGACGTGATGATCTGGGTGGATTTTCGTTGCGAGCAGTAGTGGATTTTTTGCTAGTGGAGGCATAATTTTCTAGTGTACTACGAACCTTGTGCCTTGTATATTTTTGACATATAGTATTATTTAAATCTTGATGTGTGTCCTCTGTGAAGACTAGTAAAGTGGTGTAGTACTGTAGTTATCATTGATGGCTTCCGCTACCGGTGGTGACCGGTTGGCCTGTTTTTTTTTTAATATATATGATTCACAACGGAAACGGACAAAACTACCGTTGCAAATGAGCTGCTCTCACATCGGTATCGGAAGCGGGGCAACGGATGGTTTTTCCGTTGCCATAGAGCATTTTGGCCCGTTGCCATAGTACTCGTTTGTACTAGTGTCCCTCCATGACAAGCGCCCTGGCCTTTGAGATAGGCAACCGTAGGCCCCCGCCCCGGATTGCCATGCGCATCATTTGTTGAGATGGAAAAACCAGGCCGAAGTCCGATTCGCTGAGTTGTTTGACTTGCTAGTCCCAATTCAACCTGCTTCTCTGTGAGGATGGCTTCATCGACATACAGAGTTGCGGCATTTTGCGGTCCTTTCTCAGTTTCTTCCACAGGAACATCCAGACACATGAAGCCAATGCCGTTGGCCCGAAACCCGCCCAGTAGGGTTCGTAGCGTTCTCCCACACACATCACAGAGAGGTGACCCTTACGCTTGCACTTGACACAGAAGGATTGCTCGGTGCAGCCGACCTGCAGATGTCCCAGCTAGCCGTAGTTGTAGCAGGTGATGTTCGATGTGTCCGTCGATGGTGGTTCCGCGGACTGCGGCTCCCATAGCCGAGCTCTCCGGTGCTTGTCTTGGCGGAGGTGGTGGACGAGGGGCGGTGAGAGTCTAGCGTTGTTGAAGTTGTTCCTTGCGCCCCCGCGACCATACTCATGTCCTCATGGGTACGACCCGGGGTTGTACTGAGGTCTCCTGCCACGTGCCCTTTCCTCTTCACGGCGGCGTCTCGGGGAGAGGTCACGCTCCCGCTGCTGCCACCGGTGTTCCTCGTACTCGCGTTCTAGGCGGGTGTTGAGTTCCCGGCGGTCCCCACCGCCGGCATACTCGTCGTAGGAGCGCTTGCCACGGCGGTCGTTGTCGCCGCGGTCACGATCCACCATCGGTGCAAGGTGGGGAGGGAGGTCAGGATTGGAGTCGGGGATGAGACGCTTTGCCCTAGCACAGTTGCGGCGCATGTCCCGTGGAGGAGCAACAAACCCTAGATTTTGATCTAGTGTTCCGGCTGGGAGCCAGCGCCAGGCATATATAGAAGGAGAACTGGGCCTGGAAAGCCTTGGGCCGCTGGCGACGTGCCCTGTCATGGCTGAGGTCGGGCCCCTTGGCCCAGTTCCAACATCGGCTCGCCCGGAGATTGAGACCCCCCCAGGCCCACCCACTTCTACCGGCCCAGGTAAAAGAGGCCCAGGGGAGCACGTCTCCTCCCCCCGAAACCCTAGATCCAGGGAAGGCGAAGTCGCCGCCGCTGCCACCGGCCCGAAGAGGACCACGTCCACCATACCTACGCACAGAACCACTGCCCCAGCGGCTACGACGGAGATACGCTGTCAGAGATCCTAGCCGCGGCAGGTAGCAACGGTGGGAAGTTGTGTTCGGTGATGGTGAGATCTGCGGTCGTTGCACCCCTCACGATAGCACGCTGCCCGTCATGGGAGGAGCCTCGAGAGAGGCAGACGAAGAATCGATCGGCGGCGAGGCCGCCCCGGCCAGCCCCAAGCCTTGCGGAGAAACAGGACCCGAGCGAGGAGAGAGCGACCCTTCGCTCTCCCCGCCGTCGTCGTCATCATCTCCGAGCTCCGCCATGACGTCAAAGAAGGAGCCGAGCTTCCCCACTTGAGGAGAGAGCTCATCATGAGCTCGACGGAAGGCGGGAGGGCGCGGGGGCGCTGTCCGGCGCCGTCGCCCCCCGCGTCGCCCCTTGCGTCGCGGGAGCCTAGGCACATCCTTTCGTCTCTCTTGACCCCTAGACGCTTGTAATTCCGATGTTCATCTGCCACATTAGTATACTTTAAGAGAAATTATGCCGCGAGAATAGGCTTGTATAATTGTATTATTTTGTGTCCTTTTATTTCGCTACTTTCTACCAACTCCATCTTAATTTATTGAATGGGCCAAAGTTTTTACCCCTTTTTTAAAGGACGAAGGATTCGAGCAAGCCTCACTTGTTAGCTAGAAGGCTGCAGTTTTCTGGCCCATCACATGTATTCAGAACGAGTTGGTGGGATACGAGCTCGAGCAACTAGGGAGTTCCTGATTATCAAAAAAAAAAAACTGGGGGTTCCTATCGGGAGATGCTTTACATCGCCCGTTAGCGTCACTTTTAGGGCGCGCCGCCTACATGCTCCGTTTCCCGGGCCGGCCCATTTTGTTTTGCGTGTGCATTTGAACCTTCAGCTTGCTTTTTCCAATGTTTCGATCATGCAAAGAATGTGTCGACTGGTTGGTTCATTCAGAAAACGTTTCGCTCAAATGTGTCAGACTGCTTCGTTCACGTCTTCTTGTACAGTACATTTCTGACTGCTTCGTACGATTCTTATGGAACTTGCTCGAAATTACATGGAGACTATTATTCTAAGACCGAAACATGTACTCTGGCTTCGCATGGTCGTGTTATTTTTTCTGACCTGCATGGTCGTGTACTGGCTCTGTGTATACCTAACACATAATCGCTAATTTTTTTTAAATAATACACGAAAATTAATTAATTCTGGAAATATTACGCAAAATTTATTTTTTTCAAAAATAGAATCCAGTCGGCGTTGCCGAAGCCGACATGAGCTAATCGGTTTCGGCGAAGCCGAGTACGCGCTGATCGTCTTTAGCAAAGACGAGTACGGGTGGTTGTCGTTTTCGGCGAAGCCGACAAGCTGAGTCGTGCATGGGCCATGCACGCGTCACGTCGCCACCGACGGAGCGGCTAGTCGTCGTCGCCCACGCCGATAAGGCGGGCCCTGTCGGCTTCGGCGATGACTATCACACGGCTGCATCCGGACACCAGGCGTCAGGATCTGGATCAGGGTGGGGGAGTGACCAGGAGGCTCGGGCTCACGCGGGGGAGGAAATCTCCAACTGGATGAACATTTTCAACACTCCAGAATTCCCCACGCAGCCGCACATTCAGCAGACTCCTCCACCATACCCCACACAGGGTACACAGGATGACGACGACTTGACAGTGCCTCGTCAAACCCGGGCACCAAACAGGTACGGGAGGACACCGCCCGTCCAGCCCCTCCTCGTGATCCTCGGCCACGCAGGCGTCAGTGATATCTTCGGGACATATTCGTGATCCTCCGCGTCGTGGCAGACGTCGTTGAGACTTGTCTATCTACGCACGAGACATATTATTATCTATGTATGAGACATACTTATGTTCGTATGTACGACACATATTATTATCTATGTACGAGACATATTATTATCTATGTACGAAACATTCCACATTGCATAAATTAATTTAACATACAGCACTACACGTCCACGTTACAACTTCACTACTTCTAAACACTGCATAGAACAACTACTGGTACAAATATTACATGCAACTCAACGATAACTAATTCGAATCAACGACTTCACTTCCCTCTGCCACGTGCTCGTGTTGGAGGCATGAAGTCGTCATCACTATTTTCATCGACGACAGCCTTGGATGCACCAACACTCTTCAACTTACGTCTAGAGTTAGCTCGTTTAGGAGGCATGAAATCATCATCACTATCATCTTGAACGGCTTTCTTGGATGATCCACCACTCTTCGCCTTTGATATAGCCCTCTTCACTGTTTCAGCGTGAAGGAGATTTCCAGGCCCATCAGGACATGCGCCAAAAAGCATTTCCATCCAACCAAAATGAGGGATCTCTTTGTTCACAAACTGTCCATCGGCAGGCCAGTGCTGGACATTCACAAAATCAGGGAAAAAAGTTAGTACGATAACACTAGATTCTAACATAATATAAATTCAGTACTCAGTTGCCTTCACGTGAAATGCATAGGCCTCCGGCGAAAAATGGATTATCTTTGACTTAGGTGTCATAGGCATGTCCCTAAGCCCCGCCTCAATAGCTTTTAGCTCATTAATTCTCTGTCACTTCCACCACCACCCATCAATTTCATCTGAAATTTCTTCAGGGGTCATCTGGATTTTGTTTTTTTGGCTATAATTTCTCCCACCTCACGAATGTTGCCCCACTCACTAATTAGCTCCCTATAACAGCTCTTCGGCCTACCCTCCCTAATACTACCTTCAGTCCATATTGCGGCGTGATACAAAACACACCACGACCTATGCTCCGAACTAGGACCCGAACTACCAGACATCGTTCCTATCCGACTGAGGAAATAACCACGCACCACACCCCTCCTCCATCACCAAATCTACTGGGGTATATATATAGGCTCACCCGGAAGAAGAAGAGCGGGAGAAAAATGGCGGGAGAAAAAAGGCAGGAACAAAATGGCGCGAGAACTATGGCGGGAGAAATATGGCGGGAGAGGAAGGGCGGAATAAAAGCCGGGAGCGCGAAACAAATTCGGATCAGGAGTTGCATGCACGGCGGAATAAAAGCCGGCAGCGTCGGCGAGGAATAATAGCTAATCGTCGTCGCCGAAGACGACTACGAGCTTATCGGCGTCGCCAACACCGAGTACGACCTTGCTCGTACTGCATACAGCTGCATGCATGCATGGAGGGCCCTGTCGGTGTCGCCAACGACGACAAGGGCTACTCGGCTTCGCCGAAACCGATTAGCTCCTGTCGGCTTCGGCAACGCCGACTGGATTCTATTTTGAAAAAAATAAATTTTGCGTAATATTTCCAGAATTAATTAATTCTCGTGTATTATTTAAAAAAAATCGGCCACATAATCCATCTCACTCAAAAATATTTCATTTCAAAATAATTTATACACCAAATATGTGTGCGTTCATGATCAGGTTCTATTCCCGTGATCGGTTTCGAGTTTCGTGGAATGTAGCTTCTTAATTTTGGACCTAAGTTTTCAATAGTTTTGGATGAATTTTGTTAAATTTGTCGTACTCATTCGACGGTTTGAAAATCCTTTCACGGGTATATGAAACTCGCCGTTTTCGACAACTTTCGTGTAATAACTTTTTCGTTTCAACAGAGATATGGATAGATCTTGTACGTATGTATTCATTTAGCCTCTTCTTGTTGAGGACCATTTTAGTTTGAATCCTGTTTTCCATTTTTTTAAATGAACAATTTTCAAATTTGCAACCATTTTTCAATTGGGAATCATTTTAAATTCGGAACCATTTTTAAATTTGGACCATTTAAAAATGGAACCATTTTCAATTTTGGAACCATTTTAAATTTGGAACCATTTTAAATTCGGCACCATTTTAAGGTTGGAACCATTTTCAAAATGGAACCATTTTTAAATTCAGAACCATTTTCAAAATGAACAATTTTCAAATTTGGAACCATTTTAAATTAAGCACCATTTTTAAGTTGGAACCATTTTCAAAATGGAACCATTTTTTAATTTGGATCCATTTTCAAAATGGAACCATTTAAAAAATGAACAAATTTCAAATTTGGAACCATTTTTAAATTTGGAACCATTTTCAAAATGGAACCATTTTAATTTGGAATCATTTTTTATTTGGAACCATTTAAAATTCGACACCATTTTTTAGTTGGAACCATTTTTTAAATTTGGAACCATTTAAAAAATGAACAATTTTTAAATTTGGAAACATTTTAATTTGGAACAATTTTAAACTCGGTACCACTTTTAAGTTGGAACCATTTTCAAAATGGAACAATTTTTTAATTTGGAACCGTTTTTAATTTGGAACCATTTAAAATTCGGCACCATTTTTTAGTTGGAACCATTTTTTAAATTGGAACCATTTTCAAAAATTTGGAACCATTTAAAATTCGGCACCATTTTTTAGTTGGAACCATTTTTTAAATTGGAACCATTTTCAAAAATGAACAAATTTCAAATTTGGAACCATTTTTAATTTGGAACCATTTTTAAATTTAGAACCATTTTCAAAATGGAACCATTTTTTAATTTGGAACTATTTTCAATTCGGAACCATTTTTAAATTAGAACCATTTTAAATTCGGAACCATATTTTAATTAGAACCATTTCTTAATTTGGAACCATTTTTTAAAATGGAATCATTTTTTAATTCGGAACCATTTTTAAAAGATGAACAATCTTCAAATTTAGAACCATTTTTAAATTTGGAACCATTTTTTAATTCGGAACCATTTCTAAATTTGGAACCGTTTTAAAAAAGGAACCATTTTAAAATTTGGAACCATTTTCAAAATGGAACCATTTTTCAAAAATGAACAATTTTTTATTTGGAACCATTTTCAAAATGGGACCATTTCAAAAAATGAACAAATTTCAAATTTGGAACCATATTTAAATTCAGAACCATTTTCAGTTTGGAACTATTTTTAAATTCGAAACCATTTTCAAAAATGGAACCATTTTAAATTTGAAACCATTTTAAAAAATGGAACCTCGAACAATTTTATTATTAGAACCATTTTCAAAAAACAATTTAAAAAAGAACGAAAAATTATAAGAAAAGAAAACAAAAACAAAAATGTTTGAAACCATTTAAAAAATAGAACAATTTTTCAAAAATTAAACAGTTTAAAAAACAACGAAAACAAAAATAAAATTGGAAAAAAAGAAAACAGGAAAGAAAAGAAAACGAAAATGAAAAACAGAAACGGAAAAGAAAATGAAAAAGAATAAGAAAAAGAAAACAAAAAGAAAAAAAACAACGAAAAACTGAAAAAACCAAACCTAATGGGCCGGCCCAGCTGCGCTTCGCGAAGAGGTGCTTCAGGCGGCGCGCGCTAAGCGGCGCTAGCGGGCGGCATATAGGTTTTTGCCGTTCCTATCTCGTATGCATGCGACCAGAACCGCCTCGCCTCCTGAAGCCTACAGTTAATGGGCCGCATTTTTTGCCCATTAACAGGTGAGTTCATTTTATTTTAAATTTTTTTGCTTTTTTTATAATTTGCTTTATATATCTGAAAATATTTCAAAAATCTAAAGACTTTTCAAAACTTTTTTTTAAATCTGAACGTCTTAATTTTTTGAATAATTTTCAAATCGGAACATTTTTGAATTCGAACATTTTTAGATCTAAACATTTTCTTAAGTTTGAACAATTTTGAATCTGAACGTTTTTTAAAATTTGAACAATTTTCAAATATGACCATTTAGATTTTAAAAGTTGAAAATTTCTAAAATCATAAAAACTTGAAAAAGAACAAAAAATAATAAAAGAAAACAGAGAAGAAGAAAATAAAAAACGGCCAGATGGGCCGGTCTATTGGTAGGCGGCTTCTGGCGGCGCGATGCCCCGTGCCGTCAACGAGTGATATATAGGAATTGGCGAGCAATTGCCCACGTCTTGTTCATCTCGACCTCAAGACTTTTTAAGTCAGAATATTTAGCAAATGTAAAAATTGATTGGAAACCTTTGGCCCGTCACTTGTATTATGATCGAATTGGTGGGTGAGCAGCGGGCACGGGCACAGAAGGACCCACTTCAGGCGGCATGCCGTGGTAGGCTGGTACCATAGCGTTAAGAAAGGTCCCTAAAATGGACCGTGATTAGCACAACCAATTAACAGACTATTTTTTATTTTCTTAATTCTAAAATTTAGAAACTATGTAACTTAGTGTTGAATTTAAAATATGTTAAGATTAAGAAAAAACTCTCTTTTAAATTTATTTTCATATACTCTCTCCGTATCAAAATGTAAGATGTTTTAGCATTTTGTGAAAATGCTAAAACATCTTACATTTTGATACAGAGGGAGTAGTTTACAAAAAAGGTTCACATATATTGCATAAAATGTTTGCTTATTTATAAATTAATGTTAATGTATTCAAATGTCAATGTTTAGTCCCAACTTTGGACCAGCTTTGAGATAATTTCCACCTAAAACTTAAGTTTGAATGCCATAACTTCATCGCAGCAAATATCTAAGCTTAATCTTTTTTCTGGAAAGAACCGTGCCATCTAGTCAATAATTAATCCCAACTAGACAAGCTAATGTAGCAGCAATCCAAGTAGTATGTGTGC
The DNA here is from genome assembly GCA_947311845.1 of Poa pratensis. Taxonomy (NCBI): domain Eukaryota; kingdom Viridiplantae; phylum Streptophyta; class Magnoliopsida; order Poales; family Poaceae; genus Poa; species Poa pratensis. The sequence continues at coordinate 9,501,699 of CAMZMU010000106.1, forward strand.
GCACAAAAGCCCAGCAGCATAGCCCATCTACCTGATTGGATAGGCCTCTAGATTGTGCCCTTCTCGCCCGTCTGATTTCGCCTGGCCCACCGCCGATCCTGAAGGCTTGTATTGTACATGCTGCTGAGGGGGGGCTGCTAGCTTACGGGTGACCGTGGTCACGGTTGAAATTCCGACAGCCTATTTTGTCGTTTACCTGTTAGAATCCGTCTCCGACCGCCGTCTTTTTCCCCGTCTCCGGCGGCTCCACCGCACCTAGAACCGCCGTCCTGCACCGGCCTAACCGCCTGCCGCCGCCACCCGCGGCCGGCGCGCTCCGCGACGCCTCGCCGCACCGCCCTGCCCCAGCCGCCTCCTCCGCCGGTCTGTCGCCCCCCGGCCGACCATCCCTCTAAGCTCCCCCACGATTGGTCCTTCTCCGACGACGGCGACCCTCCCCCCCAAAAGATAAGTCTATCGCTCGCCCCCGCCGCGGCCAGCCGCGACTTCGGCGGCTCCGGCTCGCTCTAGGCTCGCCGTCGCTGGCACCGCTGCGGCCCGCCGCGTCGGCCCCAGCTCCGGCTCGGTGGTGGGTGGTTCTGCGTACGAAGGACGGGGGAGGAGAAACGGGAGGGGTCGCAGCTGAGAGCGAACAACCATGGCGGCGTCTGTCGGGGGAATACTTTCTGGATTAACCCGCGGCCCAGTGCGACTTACTTTACTCGCACGGACAAAGGCCCACTTGGGAGCAAGCCCAATATTGAACCGCCATAAGGGGAAAGATCTAGAAGACATATCCCGGAGGACGTGAAGACCAAGTAGTCTCCGAGTAGGCCTCTGTGGACGTATTCCTTATGGGGAAGTTTCCTTTTGTAACCTAGCGAGCCTCTGTATATAAAGAGGACTCGCAGGACTTAGAGGGGTCAAGCTATCAAGCCCTAAACCCTAGCTCATACGGCGAGTACCAGATCGGATCGCCTCCATTGTAACACCTCGATTATCATATCAATACCAATCTAGGGTAGGCAGGAAGTAGGTCTTTTACCTCACATTGAGGGGGCCGAACCTGGGTAAATCTGTGTTGATCTTTGTTCCTGCGATCCCAAGCTCGGAGATGCTTGACTCGCGTAATCCCACACCTACGAAGTCATCTATGACACCTGACGTGACAAACCCACGACAGTTGGCGCCCACCGTGGGGCCTGCGGTCAAGAGCGTCACGTTCCGCGCAGGATCCATGAAGGGAGCTGAAGATCTTGTTGTTGGCCGTATCATCACGGTCAATGGCACACCCCTCATCGACGATTCAAGCTGGGGGCCGGAAGCAGATTACTTGGAGACCGGCCACGTCATCCCCTTTGGATCCATCCATGTCTTCGTCGGCTTCATTGGCGGCGAGTCAGAGGATCCATCGCAACATGGCGACTCAGAAGAAGGAGTCGCGGTAACAGTGGACCAAGAAGAAGAATCTATCAACTACGAGTCGCTGCCTCTTGAAGACGAAGAAGGCCAATCCATTGAGTATGTCCTTGAGGAAAGGCTATGCGGAGGCCCTGTGGATAGTGGCTCGCCCTCTGTAGAAGATCGGCACGTTGAAGGGGTCTACAGGACCACAGAAGCGGACGAAGGGCTGGGCATGCCACCAGGCAGCTTAGCCCCCACACCGCCGGAAGCAACAGAACAAGCCGCGCTAGACGCATCAGGAGTCGCGGCATCCGCCGCGATGACGCCAGGAGTCGCGGCCTCAGGAGTCGCAAACAGAGAGACTCCACCTGGAGTCGCGCCTGCGGAATCAGGGTCAAGGGTAGCCCCCAACGCAGCGGTCACGCCGCCACAGGGAAGCGTGTTGCTTACGCCAATATCTGCGGTTAACGCGGCTGCTAGGGTGACAGAATTGGAGGCTACCAGGATCGGGCTATATGATGAAGTCCAGAGAATCGCGGATGAGAGAGCCAGGCTGGCGCGTGAGGAACAGCGCCTCCAACAGGAGCAACTGCGACTCATCGAGGAAACCAATACTCTGCAAGGAATACAGGCCACCTTGCCACACAGACGCCACGCGAGTCGCCTGCAGCCAGGAACAGTAAACCCTATGGAGCTGTTCCAATCGCCTACCGCTGAACCAACAATTGCGGTTCCGTCAGTCGCCACCAACACGATCCCATCAGTCGCCACCAACACAGCGCACCCGGTCGCATGGTCAGGGGTCGCACAACCTTCAGTCGCGGTACCCACACACATGGCACCATCTGCCATGGTTATGCGGTCCGTGGCCCCGTTAGCTGCGCCCGCGGTTCAAGCAATCGCTGTACCATCAATCGTACCAGCGGTTCCATCTTTCGCAGCACCAAGAGCAGCAGAGATACCTGGATCAAGGGCCATAGTACAGGCTAACAACAGGGCCATGATGCCCCCGCCATTGACGCAGCCAACCTTTGTTCAGCAGTCGCCACAGCAGCCTCAAAGGTTCCACACGCCGCAAGGGCATTATGTTAGCCCAGTGGAGAATCTCTTTGCGGCCACAAACATCTTGGCCAGGTTAGCGCCAGCAGGAAACACGCCAATGGACAGAGAGGCACGGCGCGCCATTGAGATGCTGAGCACAGCAGTAATACAGCAGGCAAAATGTCCGAACACGCAGGACGGCTGCACTCCACCCCTTACAATAGCAGAGCAACGGCAGAGAAGCATCCACGCGGAGTCGCCACACGTTGCGACTTCAGTTCGGCTAGGCGACAAAGGGAAGATCAACCTGCGGCTCAAAATCAACCTCAGCAAGTTCAACCCATAGAATTGTGCAGCCGCGCGGCGGCTAATCCAATAGGAAGGCCAGCTTCGTCCAACCTATCGTCGCGACTCAAAGGCCCAGTCTGTTTCAGCGAAAGAATCAGGTCTGAACCGTTTCCTGCAGATTTCAAAGGGCCTCGCAAGGTCGCCAACTACAACGCAAGCATGGACCCTGTTACTTGGCTCAACAATTACGAGATGGGCATGAGCATCCTAAACGCATCCGAAGAGATCTGCGCACGTTACCTAAACATGATGTTAGAAGGCGCAGCTCACATATGGCTGCAAAATTTGCCGCCAAATTCAATAAACTCTTGGGATGAGATGAAGGAAGCTTTTATCAAGAATTTCCAAGGAACATGCAAGCGACTCTGCAGCATAGAGGACCTTGAGCGTTGTGTACAGAAGGAAGGCGAGTCGAGTCGCCACTGGATGAGAAGGGTCGCAGAATCATACATTCCTCAGATAACATACCACCCAGTTCAGCAGTCCTTGTCATGGAGAAAAATTGCAAATTTGAGCCGCTAGTCCACAAACTAGGTCGCATGAAGGATAAAGTCAAGAGCCTAAGCGAGGTAATGGCGGCGGCCAACAAGTATGCTAGCTCGGATAAAACCAGGGACGCATCTGATGGGGAGGAAGAGGAAAAACTGGCAAGGGAAAGAAGGCCAGTAGCAAGCCTCAACAACAGCAAGCTAGCAATGCCAATGCGAGTTATAACAAGCGCAAAAACGAGGAAGGAAACTCAGGGTTAGTCGCAAATACGAACACTCGTTACAAACAAAGCAGCGGCAGAGGAAGGAATTTTCACCCAGTTAATTTGGAAGAGGTTTTCAACCGCCCCTGCGACATCCATATAGGAAAAGATGGGAAACCACCCAACCACACAAGGCACAGTGTTATCATTACAAAAAGTGGAAGGATGGACAACCACTCAACACAAACAACAATCATCAAAACAACGAGGGAGGTAACCACGGCGGAGGCAACAACAGCAACAACGCCGTCCCAAATCCGCAGCCAGATCAGCCACAGTTCCCAAAACAGTTGGGTCAGTATCATACCATTGTGGTGAATACTTCAAGGAGGGAACAAAAGCTGCGACGACGCAATCAGGCTGTTAACGCCATAGTACCAGCCGTCCCACAGTGGCTAAAGTGGTCCGAGCAGCCAGTAGTTTGGAGCCGCGAGGATCACCCAGGAGAAATAAATGAAGAGGGAAAACTCGCGCTGGTGGTTGCCCCTCAAGTCGCAGGGTACAAGTTGAGCAAAGTACTGATGGATGGAGGCAGCAGCATCAATATATTATACTATGAAACCTTCAAAAGAATGAACCTCCAAGAAAAGCAGCTACACCCATCAAGAACAACGTTTCACGGTGTCGTGCCAGGCATATCAGCTCAGCCATTGGGGCGAATCAACTTGGAGGTCGCCTTTGGGACACAAAGCAACTTCAGGAGCGAGTACATTTGGTTCGAGGTTGTAGATTTCCAGAGCCCATATCATGCGCTGTTTGGCAGAGAAGCATTCGCAAAGTTTATGGCTAGGCCGTGCTATGTGTACCTAAAGCTTAAAATACCAGGCCCCAGGGGAGTCATCACCATCAATGGCGACAAAAGAATAGCTCAAGAATGCGAAGAAGGCGACAAGGCCATGGCCAGAGCAGCTTGCATCGCAGAGAGCGCGCCCATGCGCGAGTCGCAGGAGAATTTTGATGACATCGTGAAGGCAAGAGGCACCTGCCTGACTTGCGACTTCAGATTACGGCCGCAAGGGAGGCAAGGAAGTCAAAGGCTACAAGCCATTGCCAATAAGGACACATCCCAGGCATCGCGAGTTGCCATCAGCAGCCGCAACAAAAATTAAGAGTTTACATCATCAAGCTGGCCACTCAGGGCTAAAAAACTTCACTTCTGATCGCCACCTAGGCGCGATCGACCCAATTCTGGTCGCCACTCAGGCGCGACCGACCCAATGTAACACTTCTGATCGCCACCTAGGCGCGATCGACCCAATTCTGGTCGCCACTCAGGCGCGACCGACCCATGTAACATCTGGTTGCCACCTAGGCGCAACCGACCCAATTTCTGGTCGCCACTCAGGCGCGACCGACCCATGTAACATCTCTGGTTGCCACCTAGGCGCAACCGACCCAAGCATCACTTCTGGTCGCCACCTAGGCGCGACCGACCCTATGTATCATATAATGATTCTGAAATAAAGCATCTCAAACTACCAATTGAGCTGTGAGTCTTTTATTTTTTAATCATTGGTCCCTTGGGGGTGCGGCAGCTTTTTAGCGCGGCCTATTCCTTGGGATCGCCAAACAAGTGGCATTTATCGTGATTATACTCAACCTCTCTTGGATGCGACTTGCACTATGCGGCCAAAGTACTGGGGGTGCGGCGTCAATCGAGTTTGATTGCCTATCATGGCCGCTCTCGACCCTGAACACGCACTTTTTACCTGGGAAATACTGAGCCGCGCAAGGGCCTAAGTGAGGAAAAACCGAGACAAATCATAAGGACCAGCCTATTGGTCGAAACATGTACTGCTGAGAGTACTTAAGCAAACCATAACATTGTCTTATGACACATAAATTCTAACAATTATTACAGGCCGCTAAGGGCCAAGATCATAAAACCATTGTTTCTCTTCTTCATTGTGCGCAGCTTTTGGCCGGGGAAGGAGGAACAGGCGGCTTACCAAGCTTGCCAGAAGGAGCAATCGCAGGCTCGCTGGAGGGCTCTTCAGTCGCGGGCTTGGGGGCTGCAGAGCTGGATACGCCTGGAGAGGGGTTCTTTTCCTGCGGAATCACCGCACTGGATGACGGAGCGGGTAACTTCTCCCATCTGCTTCCATCTGCATTATACTTGCCCATATAGGTCGCAAGATCTATCCCCTCCACCAGTTCAGTCGCGTGGCCGCGCATATCCTTCCAAGTCGCCGCATATTCTGAGGCCGTCAGTTCGGTGCCATCCACCTTCTTCGAGGGCCTACCTTTTGCAACCTTGGCAGCATCAAAAGAAGGATAGTATGTCTTGGCCAAAGCAAGAACATGAGCCGCGCCGGTGCGAGCTGAGGACTCCTTCCAGTCCAAAAAGAACTGAGGCGCCCTAAGCAGTCTTTTTAGCAACCCTTCAGAATCACCGGGGACTGGCTTGGTCGGCAGCAGGCACTTAGACAGTGATTTCATGGCATCACAAGTTCTTCGCGAAAAATCGCGATATACTCCAGCTGTTCTTGAGTACTGCCGCGCTGCACCGGCATCTTCACCTACATCGAGGCATGTCTCCGTCAGCTCTACAACATACAGGCAAAGATAGTAGAGAAAACAGATGCAGATATGAGTCGCAACACATACCAGTTAACTCTTGAGTCATGATGCACACTTTGGCGTGGACAAGGTTATGGGCATCAGAAACTTTTTCAACTTTTTCTCAAGCTCGCCAATGGAAACAGCCTTGAGCCTTGCGTCCTCGTTGGCATCAGCAATGGCGTCTTTCTGAGCACTGATTGGAGGTCCAGCTGTGGACCCTCTCTTGGAACTTCTCTTCAACCGTTTTAAGCCGCAGCTCGGTGGCTTTGGCTTGTTCAGATAACTTGAAGCTTTCATCAGATAGCTCGCCCATCCTGGTTTCCCTCTTCTTCAGCTCAGCGTCACGCTGGCCAAGGAGCTCGCGCAGCCTCTCCAGTTCAGAGGAGTATCCCCCAGCTGCTTTTCCAAGGCGAGTTTGGCAGCTGTTATGGAGCTTAGTTCCTCCTACAAAGGTACATCAGTTAGTAAGTACATATCAACAGCTAAAAGAGAAGCATCAAGTCTCCCTTTAAGTCAAAGAAGAAACTTGATCCTTGGGGGCTAGAGACAGATAAGTGGAGAGAAGTTTACCTTATAAGCCGCAGACAGGTCAGACAGTGCCTTGCGGAGCTCCATGGCTTGCTTGTCATTTGAGGCAATGATGCCTCTGACAGTTTCTCAGCGCGGCTTGGAGGAGGAGAAGCAACCTCAGCACGCAGAATTGGCGACCGCAGGCTGTCAGCCGCTGGCGACTCAATCACTGGCGCATCAGCATCCTTGGCCATTACATCTATGGAGGAGGGGTTGACCTTCTCCACGTCTGGATCGTAAGGGGATCCGTTCTATCCTCCAGAGCCACCTCTTGGGCACTGTGTCAAGAACAGGGACCGTGGCCAAGTCATCTGTGGTGGCCACGCCCTCTACCATGGCGGTATGAGCCGCAGGTGATAAACGCGGCTCAACCGCGGTTTCAGAAACAACTCCAGGATCAGCGCGGATTTAGCCGCACTTCTGCAAAAAGCAAGGGCATTGTGTAAGAAGAAGCACATAAGCCAGAATAAAAGTATTATAAGCAAGGAAAATCACTAACTCTGGAGCCATCTTCACAAGGCCATAAGCTCGCCACTTGACGGTGAGGACAGGCCTTGGGTCCCAGAATCTACGAGCAGAAGTTTGCGTGTCAATAGAGGAAAAAGAATAAGCATTCAAGATGACAAGACAACAGAAATTACCAGAGTGGGGACCCATGTCTTCTTCAGTTGAGGCGGTGGGTTTGACACACGCCTGGCAGCGGAGGAGGTCGCGCCCGTAGCAGGCTTGCGACGCTTCGTGGCCTCAGGATTTCCAGAGCATCAAGCTCTGGCTCCTCACGAGATAGCCTCTTGGAGGCTCTACGGGGAGTTGGTCCAGCCGCGGCAGCAGAACTCGCGGCTGGCACTGGACTGTCATCCTCGTCCAGTTCAGTCTCTTCACCTCTGAGGCCGCAGAGGCGACAGAGGGATATCAGCAGTTTCGCTGCCCTCTAGAGTGGGCAGCAACTTCTTTCGTGCGGCACGCTTGGGAGCAGCAGTGCCGGCGACGGTCGCAGGCAGCGACCAGTAATTCTCATCAGCCTGGATCAGGAAGATATAAGTTGCAGTATTAAGAAAGGAATGCGACTCAACTACGAAGGCGAAAAGACAGAGAAGAGGAGTTACCTCAAAAGGCTTGTTGTTAACACTGAAAGGGGCAAGCCCCACCTTGTCAAGGAGATGTCCTTCTCCTCAGTCACGCGGGACGAATTCCACCCAATCCTCAGGCCTCCAGTCCGAAGCCTTGATACGATCGACGTCAGCAGAGGTGCCTGTGCACTCAAGGAAGGATCGCTGTCGTGGACTCACGGGCTGAATGCGCCATTTGGTCCAGCAAGAGAGAAGATCAAGGCCAGTAAGACCATGACCTATTAAGGCGCGGACCTTGATCAGCGACTCATTGATGAAGGGCATGGCCGAGTCGCGAGGTTTTGATTTCAGTGCCTCGGTAGGCACGAAGAGGGTGTTAGACCAGGAGGGAAGGCGAGTTTCGCCCTCCGGTGAAGTATCTTGGCAATAGAAGAAAGATTTTTGCCAAGCCCTGGGTCGATTCGCCAGGGCTAGCTTGGGAAGGCAAGAGTTTCTATGGCGTTGAAGAGAGATGGCGCCGACCTGAACGTAGGCGCCACCCTTGGAGACAAGTTGGCTGTTGCAGGTGAAAGAGGCCAGCCACAGATCGATGTTGGGGGCTATGCCAAGATAGTCCTCGCACAACACATGAAAATTGCTCACCTGGAGCATTGAGTTGGGCCCGATGTCGTGAAGACGGAGGCCTAGGCGTTGCAGCAATTGCGGAAGAAGGGAGAACCTGGCGGCGTGAATCCACGCTCCACGTGCTCCACGAACATCACCAGCTCGTTGGGCTTGGGGCGCGGCTCGATTTCATCGCCTGGCGCCCGCCAGACGCCGTCCTCCTTCGGCGGCAAGAAGCCAGCTTCGGCCAGATCTGCAAGAGTTTCCTCCGTCACCCAGGATCCTTCCCAGTTGCAGGAGATCCTGCGCTTATCGTCAGATGGCTTCGCCTTGGGCGCCATTGCGAAGGGAGATTGGATTGGGGAACTAGGCTCGGGTCGAGGAAGAAGACGGCGCGGCTAGGGATGAGGAGATTGCAAGGGCAAGTGATAATGACCTAGGTGGCCGCAGCTTATAACTGAAGGGACCCGCAACTAACGGCACATCTGCGCTCGCAACCAACGGCACAATTTGCGCCCGCAAAACGAGTAACGGTCCGCAATTAAAGGAAACAGAATATTTCCAGAAGGGGAGATGAGTCGCGCAGATAAGTCACAGCTCTGAATCGCATAAGTCAGAAGATTGGTCAGAACGTTTGCAGTGCGGCTCAGAGACCATTTCAAGAGGTCAGAAGATTCTCACCGTAAAGTCCTAACCAATCTTGGGGGCTAATGTCGGGGGAATACTTTCTGGATTAACCCGCGGCCCAGTGCGACTTACTTACTCGCACGGACAAAGGCCCACTTGGGAGCAAGCCCAATATTGAACCGCCATAAGGGGAAAGATCTAGAAGACATATCCCGGAGGACGTGAAGACCAAGTAGTCTCCGAGTAGGCCTCTGTGGACGTATTCCTTATGGGGAAGTTTCCTTTTGTAACCTAGCGAGCCTCTGTGTATATAAAGAGGACTCGCAGGACTTAGAGCGGGTCAAGCTATCAAGCCCTAAACCCTAGCTCATACGGCGAGTACCAGATCGGATCGCCTCCATTGTAACACCTCGATTATCATATCAATACCAATCTAGGGTAGGCAGGAAGTAGGTCTTTTACCTCACATTGAGGGGGCCGAACCTGGGTAAATCTGTGTTGATCTTTGTTCCTGCGATCCCAAGCTCGGAGATGCTTGACTCGCGTAATCCCACACCTACGAAGTCATCTATGACACCTGACGTGACAAACCCACGACAGCGTCGGTTGGTGAAAAGAACGAGCCAGAGGAAGAAGAAAAGAGAGAGGAAGAAAGGATTAGCCAACCGTGCAGTGGGGCCCACCCACGATGGACGCGCGTCAACGGGTGATCGTGGTGGACGCGCGTCAACGGGTGATCGTGGCCACGATCACCCGGAAAAGAGCCGCTTCGGCTGCTGAGTAACGGTGAATACGGCGACACCGGTGATCGTCGTTGCCGCTCCGCATCTCCATCCCGTCAACTCACTCCCTAATTATTTGCGTTTGCACCGAGTGATGCACAAAACCATTCATTTTATTGTAGTGTAAAATTCACTACAACCAAAAAAATGCTCTCTACAAGCAAGGAAAAAACCTGACTGACAATAAAATTACTTCAAACACTTATGCATTGTTTAATCCTATTATTGACAGCCAAACATATTGGTTAAGATAGTCCCATGCAACCGTCTCGAGAAGCTCACACGCTGAGTAAGAACAGTGTACACAGATCGTGAAAGTGGACATAAAATAACCTGCATAAATTAGAAACGTGTGCCTAGGCTTATGCCAATGCAAGTCTCTTAGACTAGCCATAAGTGGGAGTAACATAGATTAGTAACATAGATGCCACGTAAGCAAAAAGATGATGTGACAATCAATTAAAGAAGAGAGATGCAAATGGAGTAACATAGGTAGTTACCGTAACATAACACTTCTCAATGCAAAATGAGTCTACAAAGCAATAAATGAATGGCACTATGTTACTACACATATGACACTTCCCACTATGAAGGTAGTAACATAGAGTAGTAACATGTGCATGTTACAACCTCTATGTTACTCCCCACTATGAGCAGTCTTAGCAACGTTTCATAGGCATTTTGCTTAATGTGGCATGATAATTAATGAAGAGAGGTAATGTTATAGCTTACTAGTAACATACAACCTTTGCACGTGGCCATAGGCAAAAAATTGTGCTACCCCCAATCAAATGCATGCATAGAAACAATGCATTGCACTAGTTGTTTCTAAATACTATTTATTATTCCTATGATAACGTGCTAAATACAATGCATTGGCACAGGCCTTAGAGAGCACACGCCGATTCGAATTTGTGCCTTAAGTTTTCTTGCTAATATCCACAAAACAGTTTCCAAGCATTCAAAGTACTCGTGGTAGTGGAATGTTAAAAAAAGCAACAAATACTATGCAACCATAAAACGTAAAAAGACACAAGAAAAAATATTGAATTATTTCATCCTCATCCCACAAATTATGTTTTTAATTTCCATTCCAACACCATTTAGTAGATTCCCCTTCACTAAAATTATCGTCTTATAAAAAACCAGAAACAAATCTTGATTTAGTGGTACTTTAAGTTTCCAAATAATTTTCTTGCGGAATGAATGCCCATTATCCATCATGTTCAAGATACATAGACTCTACCGAGAAAGGTCCCAATGTCATGAAATCTAAAAGTACATGGTGATAACTATAATTGGATGGCCATCGATTTGTTGGACATGATTAATCCAGGACAACAGTTTTCTCCCCTTTAAGGATCTCCCATCCCAAATGAAATATTCAGAGGTGTATTCAACATAACGTCTGATGCCATGCAACATGCTTTCCTCTGGACAACATTATGCATACTGCTATGTGAGAGGAGTGACAGCTAACAAGAGTCTTTCAAAAAAATGTGCAGCGAAGCCATTTTAAACAATGAGTGCTGCTTTGTAAAGAATTCTTTCTTCATCCTCATTAACCCATTCTGTAAGGCTCTATTTGTTTTCTAGAGTTTTGTTTGGAGATTAATGAGGATAATCCCCACATGGATTGTGTGAAACCCCAAGCTTCACCCAATCCCATCAAATCCCCATTAGTCCCCAATCCACTAGGGAGGGTAGTGTTTTGGGAATAGAAGAAAATACATTAGAGTGTGGTGAATTCTAGGAAAGAGTGACAACCGATCAAATACACTAGAAACAAACGGACTTCTGGAAATATGTGGTGATTTGGGGTTTGACCAATATAAACCCCACCAATCACCAAAAACCCTAGAAAACAAACAAGGTCTAAGGAGGATCAGTGGTTTTCATAGATACTTTGAATAATGATTATGATAAAGATATTTATTACAGATATGCTCATTCCTCACACTTCTTCGTTGTTCAAAAGTGTGAACAACCACTTGTTGAGTAAGCATATGTTCTTAATTTTAAGGTTTTCAATACCTAGACCGCATGATCTTTTTGTCCCAAATTAATGCACCATTATGTCAATCGATATTCCGTTTATGCTCGCCGCAACCGCCAGAAAAATCTTTACTATAGAAGTCCAATTTTTGGAATTAGCTTCATATTTCACAGCTTTTCCATGCCATGTTCCATGAAAATAATAGGGTCATCTGCATATTTAAGGATGGAAACTTCTGCATCCACCAACGCGGAATAAGGACCATTAATTTGACCATACTCCTTAGCCCTTCCTAGTAAGGATAGCCACATATCGACAACCAGACATGACTGTTAGTGCTTGAAAGTAGCTAGTTCAAAAATAGAGGCTGCGCTCTGACGGTGGTATATCGAGCAGACACGCAATCCGTTGCCTAAGTCATGCATATCGTTTTCGAAAGTTGGAACAACTGAAACGACCCGATCGACTTGAATTCTCTCTTTGTCGTTGGGTTGTTTAATCTGTCAGTTCAGCTTTCACGTATTGAAATTATACAAGGTCCATTTTTTCCTTGATGCAACGGACACTCTTCAAAGTACTAGATAAAAGAATCAAAGACAAGGCAGAGACACATAACGAGACCGATTTCAAGGGAAGAAATCGACAGCCATTTGACTCCCTGAGCTGTACACCAAATTGGAAAATGGTGGTTCTTGTAGAAAATCACCTTGTATCTCTTTTCTGGGTTCTGTGAAAGAATTTGAGCTCAGCTTCGATTTCTGTGTTAAACATTTCTGCGTTCGTATATAAGACGAAATTACTTCACGTACGATAATTTCCGTCCGA